>VXBB01004688.1:272544-378202 GCA_013399915.1 Illadopsis cleaveri | reverse complement strand
AGAAAAAGGAAAAAAAAAAAAAAGAAAAAAAAAAAGAAAAAAAAAAGAGGAGAGGATAATCCCACAGGTCAAATTGAGTTGAGGCATCTGTAGAGGGACTGAACTCAGTACCAAGCTTTAAGTGAGGAGAGAATGGGAGGCATCAACTCCATTGTGCTACAGAACCTCCACTTCCCATAACTAACTGACTGTGATTAGAGCTTGTCCAAGATATAAGGATTTTTTTTTTTTTAATTTTACAGTCCAAGGTGTCATCACCATGAACCTAAGAGAGAAACACATAAATGACAGTTATAAAGCTTTATAAATGTGTCATTAGAAAGCTGTGGAAAACTGAAAACAAACAAAACTTTGTCAGGTAATAATCAGACTTCATGAGTTGTTAGCCAGTGACTCTAAGGAGTTAACAATACTGACAAGAAAAAAGAGAACTCCAATTCACAGCATGATCAGTATTTTAAGATCCAGACAGCCTTGAAATATGTTCATACAAGTTTAAGCCATCAAGTTCCATTTCTGTTAGACAGGAGTTTTGAAGAGCTATTTCCACGATTCAATTGATTTACATGATAAACAGTGCCTGAGCTAGGACCAGCTACTGTTTCATTCTCCAACCTACACTAGGGAACCCAAGGCGCTCAACAGCTATGTATTTTTATTCCTCTGTGTTTCTTTTTCTTTAATTCACATTTCTCTGTTAATTTCAGAATTACTACAGTTAGTTAATACAAGCTAGGGCCATTAATGGCCAGCAGGTCACATAAAGCAAGTTCTTGCATGCCACATAGCAGGTTAAATTGCCCTCTAACTCTGCAGGACAAGCCTGAATGGAGACTCCACAGGAGCACAATTGGAGTTAAGAGCTCTGAATGCTCTTCTAAGGCAAATGGCAGTAGTCTGACCCTGCAGGACTCTCTCTCTTGCAGCAAAGTGTGATAAAACAAATGCCTCCCTGATTAGAGGAATTAGTGCTGCTTCATCTCCTGTGCGTCTGTCTCAGTCCTCGGAGCCAAGTGCTCTGTGTCAGGTATAGACACTGTGGCTGGGGGCCAAGACCCTAAGAAGACTAGCAGACTTTTTCCCACCTGCCCTACATAGTTCAGGAGCTCCCAAGTTACATGACAGCAGTTGCTTCCCAGCTGCATGGCTTCCCTCCAATTTAGAAGATGTCTGCTCTGTCTTTGAGGAGCCACAGTGGCTGTGTCCAGAGGATTCTGAGAAAAAGGACTGTTTCAGCCTGACACCCAGACAAGGCAGGCAGCTGTAATCTTCCATGCTCTCTGTTTCAAAGACATGCTTCAAACACTGAGAACGTTTTTATCACCAGGGAATTTCTAAGAAGCTGTGAACTCACCTGGAAGTCTTTTTTTCGGGAAGGTCACCTCGAATTTTCCCTCCTGCACTAGTCACTATTTTCACAAACTCTTTCAAATGTAATTGTCTCAGAAGTTTCATCTTTCCACCCAATTCAATAGCAGGTCAGAGAACCTAAAGAGCACTAGAGCTGATAGGCTTTTACTGGATGTGTCTAAGTAAATATGGTTCAAGTGGCTTCTGGAATGTAAGAGTCTTCTCTGGATCAAGTCATGGTAATTGCTCATCAGCAATCATCAATATTGATCAGGTCTCAGCTATACTATTCATCAATTTTCACACCGAGTTTATATTCATTTTTTGCTACACCTATGCATTTAAAAGCTCACATAAAACCAAATGTTGAAGCCAGGTGAGAATTCTAATTGTTATTTTTTATGTGATTCATTTATATGCCTTCACAATATATGCTTTAAGTGCCAAGTTATTCATGTACAGGATATTGCAAACCATATTTAGCCCTTCTGTAAAACAAAGATGACTCCACAAAATTCCCTCTACTTAAGCCAGGAATTTCAACAGTCTCCTGCTTTTGAAAATACTGTATGTATTGCTAACCCCAAACCCCAGAATTAAATTAAAGAATGAGTTTTTGTTCAGTCTTTCACTTTCCCCAAAAGCCACATAGCACAGATAAGTGAATGCAGATTTTGGGCTCTCCTCTTCCCACAATGCTCCATCCCAGTGACTCATGATCCTGGCCACTGCATCTTCCAAAAGTTATGTGTACTCACAATCATATGGTAGCCTTCCATAGCAAGAGGAAAAATTCAGGAGCTTATTACCCTCAGAAGCCATCATTAAAATGACATAAATGCTGTGCCTCAAAATCTGAGAAGAATGATAAGAAAATTCACACTCTTCTAGAAATCATACTTTATCTGATGTTTCTTCTGTTTCAGTAAAAGAAATTCAGCAAACACAAAGCATTTTTGACAAATACTGGTGAGACGTATCTCCCTGCTTAGGGTACAGCCAAGAACTACTGACTCTCCCTAGACTCTTAATCTTCAGGAAATATCATGCAACTTACCTATCATAGTTTAATTAAAATCTTTCTCCAAAGAGCATTAAACCAAAAGGTGAATTTAACAGCATATCTAAGGAACCAAAACTGTGAAGCTGAACAAAGGATTTTTTAAAAGCCTAGACAACTGTGAGTCAATAAAGAAAACTACAAAAATGGCTAATGTTCAATCTGGGACTGGGTGTGATATTGAAAATAAACAAAAGTGCCACAAAAGAATTCCTACCTGCATGTACTTCCAATAGCTGACTCTGCTGATACTTGCTGGTTTTGTAAGTGTTGGCTTTCTGAATTTGCTGATAACACTGAGTTAGGAGTTTTGCACAGAAGGGTGAGATACAGGCATTTCCAGCCGTATCCGTCAGATGACAGATTTATGGCGATGTTGCCTTTTATTGCAATCTCATGTTTATGGTTTGGCCGTACAATGTGCACAGAGATTATTGTCATGTAACAGGCTGGCAGCTTTTTCTTCTTGCCCTGCTAACAGGTGTGGATCCTGCTGGGAGACGCAAAGTGATGACTCACTGCAGCAGATGGGGCTCCTGAAGTCTGCCCCGTTTGTAGCAGACACATGAGCCTCTCTGGAAGACAGACCTTGTGATGAGCTCTTCTCAGGGAGGCACATCCCAGCTAGGTCTGTCTGTGGAGTCATGGCTGACCTAGAATGTCTCTTGTTTCAGTAATAATGATGGAAAATAAAACAATCCACAAAAACTAAACACAGGCAAGCTGTTTCGAAGTAGGCTTGAAAGATTGTTTCTGTATTGTATTTGAGATGCATTTCTGTATGCTTTTCCTCTCTCACAGGTCATGAATGGCAGGATTAGATGTATTTATCAAAGCAGTATAAATCTTCTCTCTTTGGTTTTGCTTTATGTGCCTGTTATTCAAAAAGCATTACTTGCTGTTGTTCATTTTTCAACCCATTCTCTTTGTGTTACAATTGCAGGATGACTGGCTCTTGCAGTAGTTTAATTTGAGAATTTCCTTTTTCTCAGTAAGCCATTGACACTAGAATAGCATAATGCAAACACACTGCACACAAACCAGCTCCAATATTGCATCCAACAGTGAAGTACTTTGTGATGATACATATATGTGAGATCAGACTTTGCGTAACAAAGTTAGTTGCTCTAAACTACCAGCAATTCAGAGACAGTAATAACTGCTAAACTTCTGTGGGACTTTCTCCCTGATATTAGATTAGTAGATTTATGCTTTTCAAAAAAACTTTTGGCCTCTTTTTTGAAGGTCACAAGCTCTTCTGACATCATCTCTAAGCGGGTCATTCTGGTCTGTCCCACCTCTACCAGTATTATTATATTTATTGCCTATCTTCTTAAACAGATTCACTCTTTGTCCAAAATTATCTACTTCCACATTTTCATTAAATTATTCAATTAAATATTCCAAAACTTGCAAAAAGCTTAAAGGAATCAAAATTGCAGTAGAGGTAAAACCAATTAAAAAGCATAAATTCTCAGTTACAGAAACAAGATATTACTATCTTCATCCAGTAGCACTCTGATCTGAATGATTTTACCTTTGGTTTTTGCTTTTGCTTTCCCTTTTCTTCTGTGTTTTCACATACTGTTGATTACTGACCACTAAAAGAAGACAGGAAAAAAGATCAGTCCTGAATTTGTCTTTGAGAGGCACTAGTGATATGTTAGGAACTTCACAGAAGCATCCCAAACTGCATGGAAAACACTAAAAGACTGCCGTGGGGTCTAATTCTAGAGTCTTTGAAGTAGTTCAGCTTCTACATATATTCATCACTAAGCTTAGTCATACATCTTTTGTGAACTAGACTAAGTTGTTAAGAGTCTGTTATATAGCTTAGACACTCTGCACTTTATACTGGACTCTCTTTTACCAATAACAAAAAGAGAGTCCTTACTAAAAGAGCATAACACTGCTCATGAAAAATTTAGGGGAAAAAATATAACTGATTACTTTATCCTAAACACTGAAGATATTTCAGAAATCTCTGCTTTAGTAGAACTGGCTGGAAAATAGACTGCTGGTTTACACTTGCTGCTGCTGTTGAGATGCAACATTTCAGTGAAATTTGTGGCCAAGTTTAAGATTTGGAAAGGTTCAGCCACCTTAGATGGAAACTCAATGTGTGAATGTGCCTCTTTAAGCTGCAAAATCCTGTGGCAGTTCGACTTGTGTAAATATATAGCATAAAGTCAAGGGAAAACATTACTGAATGATATGCCTGCACAAAGGTATTGAGGTGAGGGGCTTTTGAAGACAGCACTCAGCACTGTTTAACTCGAATTTTGAAAAACAATGTCATTGCTATGAAGCAACCATGACCCTTCTTTGTAAGGGTTCATGAAAGAGAGCAATCTTTAGACCAGAGAGCAAAATGCTTCTCCTCTCTCCTCATTTTCCCAAGAGTGTACTGGAGACAGTCCTATTAGATCTTCTTACTCTACATTGTAAGCAAGGAAAGAACACCTGTAAGTTTGATAAATCACAGGTTTCTCTGAATGTCCCTTAATAGGGTTGTGCGCACAGACAGTTAGGAGACAGTCCAGTGGGAGAACAGGGAAGATTTCTTTAACTGTGTGCACTCTGCTTTCTGTCACTGGCCAATTGCTTTCACCACAGTGTTATCTTTTATTGCACTGATGTATTATATTCTGAAGAAAATATTGTAGTATTCTGTCAATACAACACATTCTTTCAAACTCAGTGTATTGTTTTGGTAAATAAAGTACATAATGCCTCACCCCTTTTCCATTTGTGCTCCAATTGATTTTTTCATTGATTACTCAGAATTTCCAATAGTGCTTCATTGCAATCACTCAACCTAAAATACATGTTTTGAGATAAAAATCAAAAGTGAAATTAAAAAAATCTTGAGTAACCTTCTTGTCACCTACAAATAATTAAACCCTTTTTTTAGTGGACAGCTTTATGAAAAAACACAGACTGTTAGCATGCAAGTTACTTTGTCAGAATCCTCAGAGTAATACTCATTTTATTAAAAAAACCAAAGCTGATCCTCCATAGTTATTTATGCAAAATAATATACACTTGCTTAAAGAAAAAAAAAAAATTACAAACCATGTCGTAGCCAGGAAAACAAAATCAAATTAAATTTTAAAAACCCTTGCAAGTGTCCAGACAGTACATAACACTTCAAAGACACTAATAATGCTGGCCAATATTGACCACAAAATGTCTTCTTAAATCTGGGAGTCAAAGAGATCTCCCAGTCACAGGCTATATTGCCACAGTTGTCCTTTGGTGTGATGGATAACTGCAGTTACCAGCTGGATAACCTATTTGCAGCCTGGTGGAGGCCTGGGACAGGGCACAGAGAAAGACTGGCTCTGCAATTGGAGGAAAGGCTTCAGAGACCAAAAAAGCAACAGGATTCTTGGGACAAGAAGTAAAACAAACAAAACAACAGAGGCAGGAATGAGATCAAAAGGTTTAAACAGAAGTACAAGATGAGACAAGAACAGACGTCTGGACAGCAGCCACATTTCTGCAAAGCAATTCTTAGCAGGCAGTGGAGGGAGACTCTCCCCGCATTTGCACAATGGAGTCGGTGTCACAGCTGCAGATTCAGACCCAGAGCAAACGGGGAGTGGAGAGGTAGGGTGTGGGAGGCAGGGAGACAAAGAGGTTGTGCCATGTGGCGTGATATAGTTGTAGGCAGCCAGATGTACAATCCATTCAATTCAAGCAAGAGCTGCAGGCATCTGTCAAAGCAACGCCTCCCCCATGGAGCTTCCTCCTATCTGGCTGACGGATGGCTTCAGAGTTGCCAAACATATTTGTTCATCAGTAGAAGGGCATCACCAAAAGCCATTCCTTATTAACCTCCTCAAAAAATTTGATCAAAACCTATTTCCAAAAGCATGTGGGGTAGAATAATCTAGACCACAAATAATTTTTCTTCCCAATATCCAGTGTTCCTTTTGTCTGTCTTTTGTTAAGACTTCTTAAATAAATCAGAACAATCCAGAATAAAATCAAATTCTGAGATGTCTGGGCAAAATATTTTAATTTCTCTAAATCAGCAGAAATGTGATGAGTCATGCTTTCTTTAATGTCACAGAATGCAGTGGAACAGGCATCTTTTCTAATCCACAAGGGAAAATTTCATCCTCTAGTCTATTACAACTTCTTTGTGCCTGTTAGCAAGGAGAATTAAGAGCAAAAGTTGTCGACATGGCTCCCACACAGATACTCAAAGAGTCAAAAAGGTAGTTTAAAAAAAGACTCCAATACTGAGCATCTAACAAATCATACAGATTATCTGACATATCATATGTAAGATTATACATGGACAGTCTATATATTTGACCCTATAGTTTAAATTACATTGATAAAAGTAATATAGTTTAAGGTGATCAAGATAACAAATCCAAAACATTTGTATCTTTCCTGGGAATCAAGTTCAAGAGGGTGTATAATCCACCAGACCATTTGATCATCTTCATTATTGCAAGGAGAAAAAAAAAAAGATTATTCCTACTTGTTCATTCTGAAAATAAGAAGACAAAATAAAGGTTCAACTCTAAGAATATATCCCAAGAGGCATTTGGAGTAATTTTTTTTGAAAAGGACAATCAGTCAAGGGATTATAGATCATCGCTTCCCTAAGTCCTCCCACTGAGACAATATTCTTTCAGCAACTTCACATGTTCTTGCTCATTCATATTTGAAGCTTTAGTGCCATTGACTGCTCCTGCTTTTTGGGGGATTAACATGATTTCAATGAGGTGAGCTGGTGCTCAGCAAGCTTAGAGCACAGAGCCTGAAGTGTATTTCAGGATCATTATAACTTCAGTCCATAACTACACAACCCTGAAGTGTCATAGCATTTTGTTTCACAGTGACTTCCACTGACGACAAGTTTTTAGAATAGGCATCACTAGGCAATGGGTCAGAAGTATGTTTATCTCCCTGAATTGTTCAAGCTTTCCAAACATGAGAAATTGATAATTTGGGTTTCTGAATGAGGCTTAGCCTCCTTGGAAGCTGAGCTATGAAAGCCTGTCGCCATGGGGTGTGCTTTCAAAGAGTCATGTGGGGATTTAGCACTGTGGTTTTCATGTACTATTCAAGAGAGAAGACCTGCCTCTGCATTTTCAGTTGAGGAGTGCTGGGTAAAAGCAAGAAGTAAATGTGTATATGAACAGACATAGAGTTATAATTTTTTGTTGGTGTTCCTTTATGTATTACATCCAAATTTCTTCAGTTTTCTAGAGTCACTCCCATCCATTGGCAGCAAAGGAAGCAATCCTTTCTCCAGAAAGGGATGTCATCTGGGTAGGTAATGTCTTGAGGGCATTCCTTACCCACTCCTAGACAATTTTATGAGTAATCAGTAATTAAAATGACTGTTACCTTAGGTATCTAACAACACTTTTCCACACACATATGTCACATTCCCACAGTCATACTTCAGTGGCCACATATTCTAATCTTGTAGAAAGACTTCTTTCACATAAACCCTAATACTTTTAAAATGACATTTTGTGTGAATTTCCTGGGTTTTTAGCTTTGGTAAGAGAAACACTATCATGAAATAAGAATGATAGGCGCTCCTATTACAGAAAAAAAATGTTAATAAACCATATCTAATTTATGTTCCCTGTTCCTCATCCTAGATTTTTGAAAATGTTTTATTTATTTTTGTAAATACAAATCTATCTTTAGATAGATTTTTAGAGTATGGACCTCAAAGAAGGCACTTAAATCAAGATTTGCAAACCTTTCCAAATGAGTTTTTCTATTGAAAATCTTTCTATGCTCTGTAGCCTTTTTTATTAAAAGTGTAGATTTTTTATGTGGGAGATGAAAATCATTTCATAAATGTGTTTCAGCAGAGAATATATTTATATTTTCAAGTTAATTTTTGGGAATTTATATTTGTTCTAAAACTTTTAACCAAAGCATTTAATATCTGTAATCACTAAGCATATTCTGTGATATAAGAGTTTTCAGATAAAATTCTCCATTCAGAACTTCCGCTAGCGAATTCAGGCTTCTAGATAATATTTGTATATGTATTGAAAGCAAACATTTAATGACAACTACAAATAATTACAAAAAATTAGGAAAAGTCTTATGAAATTTCAGAGTGCCTTCTCAGATCAATTTTCTGGGCAATATAAAAGAAACCTAAAAGAAAAAGAATAGAAATAAAACTCAACTGAAAAAAATCATAAAATTACTGTAATTTTTTAAAATGTTAATTTGTAGTAAAATTAATAGCTTCACTTAGGCAGTATTCTTCACACAAGGTGAATATAGGTCACTAGTGTACATTCTTGTGAAGAATAATGAGCAATGCTATTTCAAAACTAATTTGAATGAAATCAGAATATATCCTGCAATATTTTAATGCTCACCACAGTGACAGAATTTCCTACTCACAGTCAGGCAGATTTGAAGAACAGGCTTTGAGTTACATCCAAGTTTGGGCAAGGAGGAATGCAAGAGGGTGCATGTTTTTTCCCCACCCTCTAGCCCACAACTTTCTCAGAAAGAAAAAAAGATAACAAAAAACACCCTCACATCACGGCTAAAAGTAAGAGACAAATCTTTATAGATAAATACATTACCTATTTGTTATGCTCATCTGCTTCAACATTCTTTTTATAATTGGAATCATGGCAGGCAAATTCTGTGTTTCTTATCTTCTTCTAGACAACAAGACATTTTAGAAACAAAAGCCGATGAGAATTTTTATTACCAATGTTCATATTAAGTATGTCATCAAATGGTTGGCTTTATAGCTGTAGAATGCTAAAACCAGTAAAGATTCAGACAGTGCTGCAGTTTAGAAAAGTTTCTGAGCCTCAGTTCAGCTTTTGTAACAAGTATTGTGTGTTCTTTATCCACAGCAAGTATAAGGTAATTTTGAGTTAACCCAGGGTTGAAGACAGTCAGACTCCTCTCTCTCAGATTTGGAATGTTCTCCTGAAAAGTCCATGTGCAGTAACTCAGTCATGCTTTCAAGGCCTAAGATCATACCCAAGGGCTTTGATTGTTATATTGTTTCTTGCAAAAAATCACAAGGAATAAATTAATGAAAGAGGTAAGTTCTTCTGGGTATGCAAAAGAAAATTTCAAAGATGTTTTAACAAGGTATTAGGCAACAAAAATGTGTAAAGGAGTTATTTATATTTAAGTTGCCAAAGGGCTCCCATATGCAAGGGTGCTATGCACCCTTTACAGCTAATTAAACTTACCATCCATATAGGAATAGTATCACATCAATGTAACTAGTTTACCAGCCAGTGAGTCAGAATAGCAGATCCCATATATAATAATAAGGGGTAATAATCCCTATACTAATCCTTTAAATAATTTTCATTGCAAGATGAAGACAGCAAACATGGTCTGTGTTCTCCAAAGTATATGAAATATCTTGTACAATAAAAATTAATGAAACCAAATGAATAACATCCACCAGCTCTGAAAATGCATAAACATCCAGGTATTTTAGGTGCTGCTTGCACATAGAACAAAGGCCATTCCTGACTCAAATGGCAAGGAACCTAAAGGCCTTACAATGCTTAAGCTAAGCAGTGAGACAGCACCAAAATGAACACACTCAAGACTAACACCTACACTATCATTATCACAATTCATTATCACATACATGTTTGCATTCCTTCCTCTCAATTTTGTTTCATCTCTCCCTTTCATTTGATTTACTCATTTTCATCTAGACTGGATTTTTGGCTCCACCACACACTGGAGAAGAAACTACTCATTTTATAGCAGCTGAGAAAGATTAAAATGTTTAGAGCAAGACTATGAAATTAACAGGTTTTTAGTGTCAATTACCTATGGACTTTTGCCCTGAAGAAAACTATCAACTCTGTTTCTGTTTTACATAGAATAATAAAACCATAGTAAACCTGAGCTCCTGAAGTTAGTTTATCTTGGATTATAATTTGAATCTTCAATGCCTGAAGCCGTTAAAGGAAGTAGCTATTACCTATTATTCACTCTATATGATAAGTACACTTTGGGAAAATTGTATATCATATGATTATTTATACCAAAATACAGAAATTATAGAAACCTCTCAAAATGGGGTTTGTTAGAGCATGTAAAAATAACTTCTTATGAACTTAAGTTAGATACACAGCTTTTGCTGATGCTAGAGCATACCTTCATAAAACCCTTCAATGTGTGTTTAATTTATTTGATTTTAGTAGATTAAGAGAAAAAATTCTCACTTGACTACATTCAATCATATGCCTCATTTACTGTTGCCCCTTCCAAGAAAACAGCCTTGTACTTTGGGAGCGACGGATACAGCCAGAACATCCATGACTTGTGGTTATTTAGAAATGATGATGAATATATGAGATTTTCAGCTAACTAAACACCAAAGAGAGAAAAATATATACACCAAACCACCACTGAATCATGTCAATTAGTAAATCCCTAACTCCAAGGCTCCCATCTTAACTGGAAAGAAAAGAAAATGATTGGGAGCTATTGCACAAAAATATGTGTCAGGCTGCACGTATTTTGAGAGCAGAAATGATGACAGAAAGCATGTGTGGGGGTAGGAGTGAGGGAAATGACAGGAGATGAGTCTGCATGTTGTAAATCATAGTCTGGGGCATGAAACAGGTTTCTGAAAGACACTATTAATGCTGCAGCTTTTTTTTTTCTCCACATAATCAGCCAACATAGTCAACATTTTCAAGCGAAAAGCTCAAAGGAAAGATTCATCCAAGAGACATGGAACTCTTCTGGGTTCAGTGCCCTGTTGTGTTGTACCCCCTCTGCAAGTTACTTAATTTCTCTGGTCTTCCCTTCTCTTACAAGCAAAATAACATCTTTTCCTTTGTTCTTGGTTTGTTTTATTTGCTTAAGAACAAGAAATACCTAATTCAACACACAACCCAGTGAAATTATATCCTCACTACAACTAGAACTGGGTTCCAAACAAGTACAAATTATGTGGAGGGATACAAATGTGAGTGCACTTGTTTAGTGATTTTAAGATGATTGACATACAATGGATCATTTGATTAATGTGATATTTGATTAATTAGTCTTGCTGAAGGTTAGTGTGAAAGCCAAAGTTATACCTGTGTTCAAAAAGGGATCCAACAACTTAATGAAGAATAAAGCAAGCCAGCTTTAGAGTTGCTTAACCAATTCATTACTGGAAGATGACCAGGTATTTATGATCATATTACATGCACATTTCTTTTTTTATCCTTTGTCTGGCCTTAGAATCTTAAAATCTTAGAAAAAAACTCAATGGCTTTCAAGAGAGACAAAAAGACAGCAGAAACTCTTTTCTTCATTCCTGTTCCACTCCTCTTTGCCATCTTTCCCCCTTTTGCCAGCAGCAGACAACAAATGCTAAGTATTGCAGTACCTACAAAAAATGTTTTCTGACTAACAAAATATTAGTTTATCTCTGTCAGCTTGTGCATCTGCTGCATTGTCACCATTTATCTTGCTAAACGAACTTTGTATCTGGAGCATACCTGGATGTGTCTAAACTTTGCTCAGTGTTTTGACTGAGAATGTTCTCTTTCTGCATTCCTGTTGCTTGAAGTTGTCAGGGGAGAAACTTAACTCTGCCACTAAACAAAGACCTTTTGATATTTTTTCTAAGCTGTGCTGAGTGATTTTTGCATGTTTACCATTAAGCAAACCTACAGGAACTGTATCAGCATTGTAAAGCTTCATGGCATGACACAGTGTAATGACGGGGGAGGAAAAATTGTCAGAAAAAGAACACAACTATTTTCTCACCATCTCAGTCACCTGCGTGGGGATTGTAATAACACAAAACCCAACATATTTCAGCGTGCTGATATGTTTTCTTCCTTTTATTTTGTCTAGTCAAGTTCTTTCCGTGCAGTCGCCACATTTCGTTAGAATTTACTGGAAAAACTGATAAATAATTGGTGAATGTGTAATACATAAAGAAAAAAAATCATGGTTTTTTATGCCATCAGAAGAGAGAGAGAGAAGGGTTCATTGTGCAAATAATGCTTTTCCTCTTTTATGACTACTAGAAAATTGAATTTGGAGAGAAAAAAAGAAAAAATACAGTAACTTGGTTGCATAACAGTTTAATTAATGATATTGTATATTCTCTGCATCCAAAAATAAACAGTCCCAGGTTACGGCTATAGTGAAGCAGGTAAAGTGAACATATCTATGGTGCTTAGAAGTAGAACTGCTCTGATGACACCGAACCTCTTCTAAGCAGTTTCAAAGGGATTTTTTTTCCCTTTCAACAAAGTTTTCCTTTTAAAACTTTTGGAGATTCATCTTCATTATTTTTAATGCTTTATTTCCAACACTGGGAAGTTAATGGAGAAAAGGCCTCATTTGTTAAAATTTTTTGGATTTTTTTTCAGTGAACCAGTCTCTATGGGGAAAAAAAAAAAAGAAAAAAGAAAATTTTAATCAAATTTATGTTAAAAAAGAATTCCTTTCTTTTTTTTTCAGCTGTTCATGGATGACTTTTCCAGTATTCCAAATCTTTATTCCATTTTAAACCTTCTACTTAACCAGCCCTACAATTACTATGATGATTTTATTACCCCAGAGGGTATCACTGACCTACTTCATAGCTTCAGACAACATGGACCCTTACTTTTAAATTAATGTTCTTTGGCTAGTTTAGGAATGAGTATCCTAGACTGAATTACTGTGATTCCCATCCTGTATTATTAGAATTTCTATTTACAAATTCAAACTTTTCGCTACAGAAGTGTAAATATCCTGAGCATTTCCTGCTCTTTGCTCTGAGCCAGACTGAACCTCGTCTGTGGTTGTGTCAGTCTCCAGTTTTATACTGTCAGGTTTATACTGTTTCTGAGGCATTGACTCACTAACCAATTTTTTTGTTTCCAGAAAGACAACCAATTCTACCAATATACTTTGCAGATTTTGTAGGAAAATTCAAACCCCAAATCAAACAAATTTCAACAATGTTCAAATCAACAAATTAAGGACTTGACCATCATTTTTGCACTAACATGTAACACAGACAGGCGCTATGACACATAAGAAATGCATGAGAAAAAAACCTCATATAGTAAATACAATTTGAAGCATTCTAACAAAGAAATCCTAGTTTGTGCCTGACATTTCAGTCCCACACTGAGAGCGATTACAGTTAACAGCTTCATTTTTCATAAAAGGGAGGTAATTTCCTCCTTACTTTATAACGTACAAAAGAAAAGCATAATCTTTAGTCTCTATTCTATTTTCAGGTGATATCCAAGACAACACTTGAGCATGAAAATGTAACTGAGACAGAAATTAGATGTTCAAATTTTTGAGCAAATTAAAAAAAAAAAAAAAAAGGAGAAATTTATATAAACACTAAACAAAACAAGCTCTGGGTCTCCTATATTCAGCTTCTAAATTTTATAGAAAAAATTTGGGTAGAACTCTGATGTTGTGCTAATAGACCACTTCTGTCTACAACCAAAGAGAACAGAGTCTCTTGCCAAGAGACTTCACCACACCCCTGGTCACCCTCCCTGGCTTGCCTACCTACCTACAGACAACCTGCCTACTGGGCGTAAAATTCTCTTTTTTGATCATAAAGGGTACTTAAGACTTTCACTGCAGGACCTGAAGGGTGGAGGTAACCTGGGACAACAAAGTCAAATCATAGTCCACACTGTCTCCTGAAAAGAAGGGAATGGTGATATTTTATATACAAAATGCACAAAAGATAAGATTCTGGGGATTTTGCTGAAACAACTTTTTAGCAATTAAGTAAAATGTCTAAATAACAAAACAAAAAGATTCTATATTTCTAGGAAATTAAAAGTCATTTATGATCAATTTTAACAAACCCTCCTTATCTGTGTTTGTCTTGTGAAGGACTTATGCCTATCATCTTTATTACTGGAGAGGGAACTATGTTTCAAAGGAGTGAAAAAACATAAGCTTTCATGCAAAAAATATTAATCTTCACCTTGTCTTAGTGATGAGAGATGGTTTTGTCTCTTTTTTTCCCACCTTTAGATATCTGTGCAAGCCTACTCTTGCTTACCGCTCTGAATCATTATTTTCTGCATCCTCTTGCTTCTATACTCACTTCCCAAGCCTCCTTCTAAATGTCACCTTTTAACTACCCTTTCCAGATGTTTGGGGATTTAATCCTTACCACCTCTCTTAACAGTGAAATTCTGGATTCCCAGAAGATATCAACAATTTCACATCAGCTTCAGCAGGGATTTCACCCTGGCTACTTCCATTTTCTCATCTGCTGACTAGTGTTCTGGCTTTTTTTCTTTTTTTACTTTTTTTTTTTTTTTAAACTCTTTTAAAAACCCCAGTTGAGTCTTTTCCAATATAAAAATAAAATTAATTTTAAAAAACCCAACAACAATCCAAACCAACCCAACTAACAAACAAAAAAATTCCATACGAGTAATGCAGATAACAAAGGAATCAAACCTTAATACTGATGACTTTCTTTGTCACCAGCTCCATTTGTTACCTTCAAGAAATCATCCCATTCTTTGGTCCCTCAGTTTCCTCCTTTGCAATCTGATAACTATTGTTATCAGTAAGAAGCCTGGACAGTGGATCCAGTAAAGACAAACACTGTTTCACTACTATTGTTTTAATAGGCCACCAGGAATTTCACTACTCCCTGTTAGGAATGGCCCTAGATTGCATTAGGACTGAGATAAACCAGGACTTAGTCTGGAACGCTATGATTTTTTCACATGGTTGAGCCCAAATCTAATCCTATACTCATTTTCACAAGTATGCAATCTTTAAGAAAACATATATATTTATATTCTTATTAAAGACAATGAAAATGTTAATTCAAATGACATAAAAATAATAGGAGTAAATAACATCATTAAAAAGATGCATGAGAAATATCATTTAAGTCCTGTAAAATTAATTTCAAAAAATACTTTTTTTTCTATCTCTTTTTATGTATTGTGATACAAATTATGACAATGGCTCTCCAGAATAAAAATTAAAATGTATGTCTACAGACCTAATGCATTCTGACCTGCAGTGCCATTCTGGAGAACTTGGTTATTTGTTATCAGCAGTTTTACGTCTCCTTCAAAGCAAAGTTATCAAAACACCGAGAGTTCAAAAGTTGCCAGGTCCTGACTATTGGTCTTGGTCCCCTAGATTAGTGGTTAATATACATACATTTTGGCAACAGAAGTTATGATGAGGAATTAAATAAATTATTATTCTCTCATAATATATAAATTAATTTCATTCTTTATTAGAAATCTTTTACAAAGAGTATTAGATAATTAAGCTGCTATGTAGTAACTCATGCATATCAAATATCTCAGCCAAGAAGGTTAATTGAAGCTCCCTCTTCATCACTGTAAATGTCTTCAAACTGCTTTGACTGGGTCAAGTTGAAACAAAATAGGTAGGCTCTAATATGTGCTCTGAACAAATTAGTGATAGGGAAAAAAAACCTAAAGGGAATAAAATATTTCTTTGCATATTCTGACTTTTGAAAGAATATAATGCAATTAAAACTTTTCTTCCCTTCAGCTTGACTTTTAGTATCAGATAATATGTCTTTATAAAAACGTAGGAAAAAAAATCAGTTTGTCTCAATAGGTGCCATTAAGTAAAAATGTCCCATTAGGCACTAAACAGTGAACTTTGCACATATATTTTTTTCTTTGTCAATTATTAAGATATAAACAGTTTCATCAGTATTTATTATTTGTTGGAGTTTGTCTCACCTCATCAGTGCAATATATTGACTAGATACATGCATAAATTTGGCATAATGTATAAAAATTAGTTCAGTCAATACAGAGCTTGGTCTTCCTAGATGTTACAATCTCAGGTTTTCCTTCAAGTTGCAAACTTCAAGTAACTTAAAAAAACCTGTGGTAACAGAAATTGAAGGCAAGACAACATTAGTGCTACTCCACAGTAGCAGTTCATAAGCATTGGCTTTTGCAACATTCACTGGATATACACCATCCAATTTACTTGTGTTTCCTTTTGGCTGATATTGTGGCAGGTAGATAACAAGGGAAGATTTTACAGTTTTGCCTTGGAGGGGGTGTGGTTGTGGTGTTGCTTTTTCAGTTTAATTAAATTTGGATTATTCTTTTAGAATACGCTAATTTAAAATATACATATCCTACAGAACACACTCCCATTAACTTCAGATCTCCTCTAATTGAGCTGCTTTATTTCACAGACTCCCAGCCCTTTTCCTAGAAAAACTACGCTTTATTCGTTTTTGCATAATGGTGCAAAAGAATCCCTAACTAGTGAACCATGATACAGTCTTTCACTATTAGCAGTTTGTGAGGGAGAAAGCTCTAAATAATTATCAAAGTATAATGAACATTGGTACTAAATGCTAAGTAAATGCCTCATTGGAAAATTTGAAAGGCATTAATTCAGACAACAGTTTCTCTTTATCTCCTATATTTCCTGGTTCTAATTCCTCCTTTTTTATTTATTAGTAAAGCAATTTGCATGAAAGAAGCATCTTTGTTTCTTCGATATTCATTTCCTTTTTCTCATTGAGGGTATCATTCTTCTTCATTGAAAACAATGGCAATTTTACTGATTGTCTTCAGGGAAAGTAGTTCTGATAGTGAGACACGCTGGCTGTCTCCGGGTCCGTTGAAGTCAGCCACCAGGTAACAGCTTCTGGAATCCTTTTAGATAAGAATCCCTGAAGTGCGACTTCCTTTGTGCAACTTTAATGATATGCTGTTGCAGAAATGCTGATTACTTCATCAGGGATTATGACTTTATGCAAAGAGTAAACAACAAGAGTAGGTGGATTTCTAAATCCACCCCTTCCGCCACCCTCTCTTTTCATGCAAATAGCTGTAATTATGCCAAAAACAAGGCAGAAAATGTATGTCACAGGAAAGCAGGGTACTGAACCAAAAAGTAGTTTCCATAC
This sequence comes from Illadopsis cleaveri, assembly GCA_013399915.1. NCBI lineage: Eukaryota > Metazoa > Chordata > Aves > Passeriformes > Timaliidae > Illadopsis > Illadopsis cleaveri. Next base: position 360,872 of record VXBB01004688.1, on the reverse strand, counting down.
ACCACTGGTAGTTCAAAATGTGAACCTAACAAAAAATGTCTATCCATCATTAACTGCTACAGAATAGCCAGGAAAACACAAAAATGCATCTTCATGGTACCAAAATGCCTTTTATATTAAAATATTGGGGCAGGAGGGGACGGGGAGGAACATAATAACTGTCAATGAAAGCATTTTGACACTATGATACAAAGTGTTTTGTGTAAACGTATTTCCATCATCTCCTACACTGGTTACATTAACAAAACAGTAATTTCCAAGAGGTTTTTTTTAACCAGGTTTGTTTAGGAAGATGTGATTTGTTCATCAATAGAACTTCAAACTTTGTGCATTTGTGTGTGCCTGTAAATTAACCCACCGGGGCCAGAAAATGGGATTTTGATTGGAAGGTCCTGTCAAAGTCTATCTGAGTGATGGCTGTGTTTTTCATCAGTGTAATCTGTAATCCCCATTTCCAGTGGTTAGATATAATTCATTGTCACACACACAGCATCATCTCTTTCCTGGGCACATCCAGCAGAGAAAGATTCTTCACAAGCCATTAAATTCTGCTACACTTGATATATAGGCTGATGCTCACAAATTATCCAGTCAGAATCTTCCTTAGAAACACCTGTATTTTGTAGTATGGCTCAGAATTTACTGCTTGTCTAGGGGGTATATGACCTACTATACCGTGTCAATCATGGCCCAAAACCTTTTACTTAAAGCCTCCAAGCTGTTTTTTCACACTGTTAGAGGAAGTCTGACATCTCATAAAACTTTAAAATAAATTTTCACTTTGGGAGACGTAGAGATGAAACTAAAAATGCCACTAATTAAGCAAAAGATAATATACCATGTGTCGGGTCCAGACATGAATGATGGTATTTACAGAATTTTTTAGTGAAAGCAATATGTTAACAACAGATAAGAGTTATTGGTTCTTTAGTATTTCTAATGCAAATATCCTCTCTGCTTTATCCTAATTTAAAGATTCAGATCTTACATCTGAAGTATGTTATTAGATATATTATGTTTAAAAACAAAACTCTTTTTTTTCTCATTTACACTGAAAAACTACCAAAAACAACTAAAAGAGCCCAAAATCAAAGCTCCTAGACTGCACGAGTTCTCCCTTTATATGAAAATAATGAGTAACTAATTAAATTGTATCCAAATTGGTTAAGTCCAAAGTATCAAACAGCCACAAAACTGTTGGGGCAAATCTTATTTTGTTATAGCCTTAAAACAAATTGCTATGTCACCTTTAAAAATGAGCAGCAGCTTGCAGACCCTCAATAACCTTATTTTTAAAAAAAGGAAGAAAAAAGAGAAAGAATCAAGATGACTCTGTCTCAGGAAAAGTTTTGCAATGTTTGAACATTACAGTTTCAACCCTCATCATGTTGTCTCCATCCCACACTTCCTGAAAAAATGTGCTGGACTCCACTGTCTGAAGCAGGGTGGAATATTCAGTGAAGCAATGACCACAACTCCCTGCCTGCCAGAAAGATCCCACCAGAGTCTGGGGAATCTTAACATTATGAAACAGTGAGCAAAGCAACTGTAAATAATGCACAGATGTTTATGTGAATTGTTTTAAGCAATGTGATCTCTAAGGGAGCAGAGTACAGAAGAAATAAATCTATCTTGATGTCATTATTGCTCCTTCTCCTCCATGTGGTATTTTTTAATTGCAATACATATACTGTATTGTTGTGCCTTCATGTTTTGGCATGTACACCCTCCAGGTGAACGCTGGCCATGTGACAGAGGAGTTTTTCTCGCATAACAAGATACATTTCTACAATTCAGTCCTTGACTCACCACAGATTTCACAATTAAAAATAAAAGTACAGTGCTGACATTATTGTGATTCATTAATTCAGTCAGGTCATTTGTTACTATTACGTGGACAAATGCAGAGGGAAATAGAGCCACCATCAGTCTGTCATAAATTTCAATATAAAATTGAAAATTGAGTTCTGCTGGGGTCTGTTTTAAAATATTAGCATGTATTTATAACTTGAATTCACCTAACAACATGAGAATCATCCTTTGTACATATTCAGTAACAAAATAAAAATAAAAATAAAAAATAATAATAAAAAAAATCTGGTGACATTTTTAAACTATTTTTATAAAAGCTACATAAATTTCTGATTTAAAACAACCGTAAGCAAATTAAAAAACCCAAACAAAAAAGGTTAAATTTATAAAATTTACAACTTTCCTAAGTCTACTCTAGTTTGTCAAAATAGACCTGAACATTTTGTTTCTCTGTTTAACTTCTTTTCAGAAATTATGTCAACTTTTGTACTAGAAAAAGGACAAATGTACAAAGAAATTAACAGAAAAGAACTTCAAATCATGCCTCCCAACCATCCCACATTTTGATGTTAAATGTTTTAGTAAATTTTCATACATTGGAAAGTTAATTAATTTATTTATTGGAGAAAATAATTCTTGTAGTCATTACAAGTTGACTCAGAGAAAATTGCTGAAAAAACACTGAGATATATTTAATACTTTTAGATTACAAGACTTTATTTTCTGTGTGTCATCTTCAACCGGTTTTCTTACAGAGAAAAAGAATCCAGGGCAATGAAATAGATGTCATGGATGAACAGGACATTTCTTTGAAAATTCATCAAATTCAGACATGCCATTTAGCGACACATTGAAGTTCAGGAGGGAAAAATTAAAGGCGATCTGCTCACCAGCCTGTGTATTCAAGATCCACTGAAAGCTTTTCTGTAGCTTTATGATCAGTATCACCTGCATGTTTCAGGACTAATACAATCTTGTCCTCTGTAACTTATTTGAGTTTTCTTCAGATATGATAATTTCAGCACTTCTCTTTTTAATTTCCAACTATGTAAGAATGGAGAAAGGCTCCATTTAAGAAACAGATGATCAAAGGATGAATTTCTTACTTCACTTCTGTGGTAATAGGGAAGAGCGAGTCTTCTGTGGTTATAGGGAAGAGGTAGAAAGTTAAGAGGGGAGCATCAGATTTTACTTCAGGGAAAAGATAACTGACTTCTTTATAAATCTCAGTTTATCAGTTGTACCAGGTCAGAGATGAGGTTCTCAAATATTCACTACAATTCACTTTTGCGAAAGTCCATACTCAGAAGTGTAATTCATACAGAAAGTGGAAAATTAGTGGGAGGTATTGGTGGGAGCTTTTGAAAGGGCCTTTGGAAGCTAAACCATCAGATGCCCATTATTTATCTCATTCTCAGTGAAGCTCTACGTACTTTGCCACTCTTTGGCATGATCAGATCTGTAGCAATAGAAAACACATTTTTATCCCAAAGTGTATGCCTTCTTAGTTCAGGCACTTTCAGCCAAAGAAGGGTAATAAATTTAACTTTTTAATTTCAGTTGTAATTCTTTGGTCTCCTTTTACATATAACTGCAAGATCTCTCTGGCTCAAAATTTGGTCTGTTGAATTAAAGCTGTTTTCTTTTCATACCGCATTTAGGCTTAATAACCATAAAAATGAACAACTTCTAAGTGAAAAATCTAAATTTCACATCTGTCTGATTGTGACATCAGAAATATTTAATGCAGAAAATGGGGAAAGAGAACATATTTGTTCTCAAAGCACAGATCTCACTCAATACACGTCTATAATTCTCTGTTGCAAGAGTCAGAACTTGCCATTTTTCAGTAAAAGAAGTTCAAATGTTATAACAAGAAATGAAATGACCCAAAAATGCAAATCTACTTTTCCTTGGTCTTATAGACATAATCCTATGCTCCTAGAGCTACAAATTTTGAAGAACTATTTTTTTCTCCAGTCTTCCCAGTTATTATACCCAAGAAAATACATATACCATAGGATAGATATTTAACCTGCAATAGGTTTCCACTCTAGCTTATCTCCCTGTAATTTGGATGTCTTCCATGCACTTTGATATTTTTTTCTCCTTCACGTCACTTGTTTCCTTAATTATTGAAAATCAAGTTTTCATAGTATAAAAAGAAAAGTTTTCATTCTATTTTATGAATATAGAATTAGTGGTATTTCTACAAGCTCTGAAAAAGCTGTTGGTGACAATTGTGTTTTCCCTTCAACCTGCCTGTCATTTGCTTATGAGGAAACAAATATTTTTTATTATTATTATTTCAGAGATTACAACCTCTGTTTATTCAACAAATTAAACAAAACCAGAATAACTAAAAACACATGTACTTCTCATATTTACAGGGTTTATGACAAGTAAAAATTGAATATCATGAGCAGATAATTGAATATCATGAGCAGATAACCACACAAACGCAGCATCATGTAAGAAAGGGGGAAAAAACGTTTTGAAGTCACTTATCAAAATTATGTTTTCAGTGCTGTACTAACTTACAGAAATATTAGTTTTTCTTTGGTTTATAAGCGGCAGTGTTCTTCTATTTGCCAAATTCATTCTTTTGGATACTTGACAGACAGCATTTTATGATGCCAAGTGTATTAAGACTTGGATATTGGCTTTAAGAATTATATACACATTTTTAGACCCACAGGAGCAAATCATATCAAATTTTCATCATTTATATAGTTGCACAAACCTATTGTGCAAAAACTTATTCCAAAGCTGAGAGGAGCAAAGTATAAATATTATATAACATATAAGTTATATATTTTATTATACATACATAGATCAAATTGTATATTAACTGCATCGGACCAGAAAGAGAGGGGAAAAACTTGTTATCTTTACCATAAAATTCTCTGAATTTCTACTCAAAGATTGTTGGACTTTATGAAAGTAAAAAACAATTTTTAAATGCTGACTTTAAGAGCCTCAACTTTTTGGAACCCCTTCACCCCTCCACCTCCCCAAGGTCATGAAAAGAGATTGGCATCCCTAGGGAAGGCTTCAGGACATGATCCCAATTGAGGAGGCCACAATTTCCCTGGAGAACTCACTCTCCATGGAAGGAGCCTGAGAAGATTGGCCTCATAAGTCTAAAGCAAAGGCTTAGCAACACGCTGTCACTGTGTCATTCTGCCATAATAAAATGTATCTACTCCAAGTAAAGCTCCCAAGCACTGAATTCAAACAGCTCTAAAATTTTAGAATGTGAATATATTTTGGTAATCAGTGTTGGAAAGGGCACTTTTTCACTCAAGAAAAACTAGGTTCCAATTTCAATAATTTCTCCCATTGTGAAAGTGTAATATAAGATACCCAAACTTATTACCATAACCAAAGTATACTGCTGCAAAGACTTCAGGCAAAAGTTATTACCTGGTACAAGTTAAATGTGGTTGAAAGACTACAGAAACTTCTTCAAGAGGCCTAACATATTTTTGATTGCTGTCATAAATATTCCTCTCCTGAACGCATTGATTGTTTAAAAATTCAAGCAAGCAACATTGTTTTAGTTGCACATGAAAATGCATAGAAAATAAAAGAAATATCTTCTTCACTAGCAATGTAATTACGAGGAATACAAGTTCCCTCTCTAGGAGATGACCCATTTGTGTTCTAGAGAATTTTGTTAAGCTACTATCTTTTCTAAAAAGAAGGTGTCATTTGACATTATTCTATTCATTACTCTTTGTGGTTAAAATTAATGATTTAGGACATGAAGTGAAAATGAAGCTTGTCTTTGTGTCATTTGTAAGTACTCAAGTTACTGCAAACTACAGAGACACTAAGTAGAGAGAGACCAGTTACAGATCACAGAATATTCTGAGATGGAAGGGATCCACAAGGCGCAAGGATCTTCAAGTCCAACTCTTAAGTGAAAGGCTCACATGGGGATTAAACATGCTACCCAGGTGTCCCTAGCACCATGCTCTAACCAAACAAGGTAATCTCACAGTCAGTGTCTAGCCTTACTGAGCACTACAGAAACGCAAACTACAATTTCTGCTGAGAGGAACTTGTAACTTAAAAGTATTCCTCCAAAGGGTCTACTTAGTTTCACTTTTATCATACACAAAATATCAACAGATGACACAGTCCAGGTTTCTTTGGATTGGTGCTATAATACAACAAGAAATATCTTCCAAGTCTGGCTTCTTCTTTAAGCCCTTTATTATTTTGCCTGCAGAGGAGTGATTGCAAATTCAAACATGTTTGCAGCAGCAGAAACAGCAAGCTTTACTCATATTTCCCTGGAAGCATTCCGCTTCACAATCACTAAAGAGTACTTCTCTGTTAGATATTGCTGTGCTAGGTATGACATATCACTACCAGAGATCAATTAACCTGCACTGATGTCTTCTTTAGTGATGCAAATCTCACATAAGGTTGGTTCAGAGAAGCAATGTATTATTTAGGAACCTGGATACTTCTTTTGGCTAATAGCAGAAATCAATATTGATCTGAGAGCACATTTTGCCAGACCATCAGTTTATGTCTACTTGCCTTGGCCTAGATTTTTCCCTTCCCTAAATACTCCCCAAAAGTGAGACTTATTTGAGATTTCCAAAGAATTGTGAGATGTGGAAAGAACGATGTATTAGGTGCTGCTGGCAAGGTTTGCAGGGGTGACTTCTGTGGGATGACACTGACCCCTGTGTTGGATAAAATCAGTTCCAGCTGCCTCTAAGACATACTGACTACTGGCCAAATCTCAGTCCATCAGTGTCATAGCCTGGGATAAAAGCATTAAAAAAGGTTAAAAAACTGCATTCTACTAGCTGAGGCATCATACTGTGGAGATGTAGAGGATTCTTGCTTCTTCGCTTTAAAACTTCAATTATCCACTCAATATACATGAAAAAAATAAAAGTAATATTTCCTTTACCTGAGTATTTTAGGAATCACTACTCAGCTACCTCCCTAAAAATTCCTTTCTAAATCAGATATTATTTTTCAATCGAGATTCTACAAATGTTCTGCTCTCCATACCCTGTGACTTTAATAGTTTCTTTAGTATGTCTCATCCCTTGCAATATTTCTAGTAATAGTCTTCTATATTTCATGGAAGACCAAACAGATTTACTATTACAAAAGATTGACATGTATATAATCTATCTCAGCTGTTCTCTTACACAAAAATATCTGGAGCATGCATTTACAATACAGCTTCTCCTCCTGATTAGTATTCAAGTTGAAAATCATACATATGTGCCTAAAAAACAAATAAATCTCCACAACCTTACTCTGTTATTTATCTGACAATTCCAGTAATTGGGTTCTGTTCACTTACACTGAATTTCCATTAAAAAGACATGAAATCTTTCATTTCAGCAGACTAAAACCACAGCTTCTTTCTTTATTTGAGCATATTGACAAATAATTTTAGTGATAGCTCATTATGCAGAAGAATTCCCTTGTTTTTTTTTTCTTTTTGAAAAAGATTTTCTCTAAGAACTGTATCAAGCCTCCTATTACATAGATCTGTAGACAATTTTTAAATTTGCTTACCACCTATTTTAAAAATGATGCCTTTAGTTCCTTATGTTCTTTGTAAATATTCTGAGGTGTATCTCTTAGATACTTCTGTAACAGAGCACTCTCGAATTGCTAGCAGCCAAACTGTGCACATCATCCTCCACAGTCCACTGCTCCAAAGAAAATTCACTTCTCCAAAGAAAACTCTGCTTGTGACTCTTGTATTTGAGAACAAGCATCTTTGACAGCTCCCTCCCATAGTAACCTGCCTATAGTTTTTGCTGTGCTAACTTTGCAAGGTATATTTTTCTATTAAATAGATTTTTAAATTGTTATTTCTATAGCTTTAGCCTATGCTCTGAATATTTCTAAAGCTCTTTCTTGTTACACTTTGAACTGTTTTCCCATGGTGTAAAGTACTATCAGATACAACAGCTGTTGTGACATCAAACTTTCTTACAACACATTTTAGTGACGCACCTTAGAAACAAAGCATAAACAAATAGTGTGGAAAATAGCATCTCTTTAAGCAAGAGTTGAACAAGAAAAGGTGCAAACTTTGTTTTTCTGATGATACATGCCAAAACTCTCCGAACAAGCAAGCTCAGAGAAGAGTTAATTTAAATACCTGTTCCAGCATTTTTCCAATTGAATGTAATGGAAAATTTTTCCTTCCAATATACTTATTTAGTTTTGTGGGGTCCCACTCTGTGCAAAGGGACTAGCAAGGGTGCATACTTGCTCTTAACCTTCATTGAACCTTGCAAGTGACCCTCCTTAACCTCTGTCTTCAGGTGAATGGGGTTCTTTGCTGGTATGACTCATGGACAGGTGAAGCTTTTTTAGAACTGCACTGTAGTTTATTGAGAATATCCCTGTCCTTTGTAAATAACTTTAATTCTTCTTCATGTCTTCTCTTGAAAATTTGACACCTTTTTTAAGCTATCATACATAGCTTTCTGAAACAACACGCTAATTTTTAATCATACTGTGTCAAAGAGTTTATTTGCCAGACAGCTGTTTCCTCATAGAATTAATTCACATACCAAGTCCATTTAGCTCACAATGAAATCCTGGGGTTTACCAAGTATTTTCTTCTGTCTCACAGTTAAAGATTTCAGGCTTAAAAGGTGTTGGGGGTGGGGGGGAGGGCGGGTTTACTTGAATTTTGTTTAAAACACATATATTTTTCTGGGGAATGGGAAGCCAAGTTTGTGTTTGAGATAACACAGGGGCTCCTGAGCCACAAGTGCATCAAGGTGTGAACTCTTTCTGCACACCTATAGTTTGTAGGTAGGATATTAATGACTCTCACCCTGTCTAGTTGTGCCCCAGAGATTCTAAGAGATTTTGGCTTCTTAGATTATGCATGCATTTCACTTTATTCCAAATAATTTGTACTTTTAAAGAATTAGTCTATTTCTCTATTTCCCAGGTTGACCAATTTGCACTACACAGTGGCAGCCTCAGTACCTTATCAAATTCCAGTGGCTCGTCACATATCCCGAGGCTCTTACTCCCATTTCTTACAAACTAGTCCAAGGAATATATTAGTCTTTTACTGTTTCCTAAAGACTTAACTGTGCTGATAAATCAAACGTAAAATTGGTACAACATCTTTTTTTTTTGTCCACAGTATTGGATTTTAGAAACTGAGGAATTTTCAAGCTGATCTCAAAAATGATTGACACAAGGAGGTTTGATTTGTCTGCTGTCAGTTTGAAAATTGTTCAGTTATAAATATAAAATATTCCTCTGATACTCTAACAAAAATACATTGCTTATCAGTTCTTGTGATACAAAATAAAATTCATAACATTTTCATTTCAAAATTTTTAAATGAATACAGCACAGTTTCTTATTGTGCATGGCAAATCCACAGCTCAGTGCAGTGCTTAGGGTAACTCTTTTTGCATCCCATATATAAAACAACCTCAATATTTCACCCCAATTGTCTTAATTTTCTATTTAAATTCTAAATTTAAGTCATCCATACTGCGGCCAAACATTTTTTTTCTTGGATTGTTTTAATTCTGTATTAGCTAAACACAACATTAAGGTAAGAATAATTTTACAAATATCAGAATCACAGAATGGATGATGCTGGAAGGGAACTCTCAAGGTCATCAAGTCCAATGCCCCTGCTCAAGCAAGGTATCCTAGTTTTCCCAGGGCTGTGACCACATAGGCTTGCAGTATCTCCAAGAATTAAAACTCTGCAATACCTCTGAGAAAACTTTTTGCTATGTTCAGCCAACCTCATAGTAAGAGAATTCTTACTTTATGGTCCAGACCATTTTTGTGTGTTTCAATGTTGTGCCTATTGCCTCCTGTACTTGGGTCCACTAGGAAGAGTCTGACTCTGTCTTCTTCACCCTCTCCATGAAGTATTTACATACACTGATGAGATTCCTCCAAGCCTTCTCCTCTCCAGGCTGAACACTCCCAGCCTTTCTTCATAGAAGAGATCACAGGATCACAACATCATAGAATGCCAATGGGATTGAAAGAATTCCAATTATTCTGGAAATTATCTAGTCCAACTCCCCTGCTAAAGCAGCTTTACCCAGAGTAGGTTGCACAAAATCACGTCTAAGTGGGTTTTCAATATCAGCAGAGTAGAAGACTTCACAGGCTCCCCATGCAGTCTGTTCCAGTGCTCTGTCACTCTGACAGTATGTTTTTCATAGGTCAGTGTTGCAGTCTGTGCCCATTACCTCTTGTCCACCACTGGAAAGAGTCTGACCCCCTCTTGACACCCTCCCTTCAGATACTGACATACATTGATGAGGGTCTCTCTGTTTCTCTTCTCTAGGCTAAACAGGCCCGGGTCCCTCATCCGTTCCTCATAACAGAAATGCTCCTCTCTCCTGATCATCTTCATAGCCCTTTGCTGGGCCCACTCTGGCAGTTCCTTGTCTCTTGTCCTGGGAAGTCCAGAACTGGACACAGCACTCCAGTTGAGGCCTCACCACTGCTGAGTAGAGGGGGAGGATCATCTCCTTCAACCTGCTGGCAGTGCTCTGGCTAATGCAGGTCGGAACACGGTTGAAGGGCAAGTTGCTGGCTCATGCTCAACCTGCTGTCCACCAAAACCCCCAGAGTCATCTCTCCAGGGCTTCTTTCCAGACCGTGACTTCCTGGTCCATACTGGTATATGGGGTTGGTAATGCATTCCCAGAGGAACAACTATTCATTTTCTACAGTTGGACTCCATTAGGTTCCTTTGATCTAATTGTCCAGTCTGTACAGGGGCATCTGACAGGTCTGATGTGTCTGATAAATCACCACCACTCCCAGCTTTGTATTAACTGCAGGCCCAAGCACAGAATTAATCTAACTAAGATAGATCAAAGAGGGCAAACAGGAATTTGAGAACATAAATACAAAGCACTTCAGCAACAAGGCAAGGGAGACCCTCCCTTGAATAATCCTAGTTGTCTGCCACAGAATGATGTGTTGTACCTCTTACAGCCTTTAGCTTGTCCAGGGTAAATGAAAAGGTTGCTCTGGGACAAAACAGCCCTCTTCATAAAGCCTCATTATCCTAGAACTCTCAGGCCAGCTTCCCCACATTCTTACTTCGTTTTGAAACATAAGGATGACATTGTTCTCTCACAAATGTACTCAAGGTTCTCTATGAGTCTATTTCTTTCTGTGACGCTTTACTCAGCTGCTTTCATTAAAGATCCCTTTAATGATCCTTCAAAAAAAAACAATCAGAGTTCTATATCATGCTCAGTTGATTTTCTTCCTTTTGAGCATGCTGTCTTGCTTGAAATCTTTGTCAAGAAATAAAATTCAAACATCTTCCTGCCAGGTGGAACAGCATGTGTTCATCATAATAGATTAATGACTTCTTTGTAGCTAGATGAGCAACAGGTCAATTGTTAAGATTTTGTTTTTCTCATAGAGAGAGGACAATTTGACACATAGATAGAGATGAGGATAGGATGTATAGGTTAGTGCTTTGTTTCCCAGTTCATCTGATTCTAAAATGTCTGTGATAATACTGTCAATATTTAGGCTTTTCTGTGTCCTCCTTTGTTTTTTGCCACAGGATATTTTGCCTTAAGGATAACTACACAGTAAATGTACCCAAAGCCTTAGGACCAGCAACACAGATGCTCAGCATCTTCTTATAATTCTTAAGGGCAGTAAAGTGAATATCCAATAAAAGCTGAAAGGAACCCCAGGAACCTGTAGGATTGGACATTTCTGTGAAAGACATTTTTTTAGTAAGTAGTATTAGCTGAAAATGTTCTTTGACATATGTGCTGCCAGCCAGCAGAAACATAATGAATGCTGAGGGTCTGGCTGACTTTGTAGACCATGCAGAGAACAACTTTGGTAAAGTTTTTTCATAGCATCTGTCATACAGTGAAACAAACTCTCTGCTAATGAAACATAGCAATATTCTATTAATAGAACTGAACAATTTCCTTAAAGAAGGAATTTGACCTATTGTGTTTTCTAACATGGTTATTAGGCTGACATTTTCAGATCCTCTTACAGGATTGGAATGCTAGGCCTCCTTGCATCTCCAAAACCCATGGAACAGCCTTAAAAAAATCTCACATTAAACATCAAAAAAGTTAAATTTCCCTGTATTTTAGAATGTGATTTCACATAGAAATCTGTTGCAATTTTATATAGTTTTTAAAAACAAAATTATTGAAGAATAATAATCACAAGTGGTATCCAAAAATAATATGCTATATAATAATTGTATTTTATAGTTGTAATTTTATAATCCTATCACTATTAAATCTTTCCTTATAGGTTTTGGATATCAGTAATTTATAAATTTGGGTATATTAACTATCACATTCTTTACTCACCTTAATTAAAAGCGAGAAAAAGTAATTTACATTATTGACAGAATCTCCAAAACCCCTTTTTCCTTTTATAGGAAGTACATTTCCTTCAGCAAACATGCTGAAGTCAGTGAGATCTGATTGTTTAGGACTTGAGAGAGGGACAAGTATCAAATTGTATTCTTTTACTGGTTTGTTCCTCTTTCAGAAGGACAATCTCAGTCTCTTCCATTGTCCAATACCAAGAAGAGCCTTCACAGTAATACTACTTGCCTGTGCTGACAAAAATACCTCACCAAGTATTACACTATTTTAATCACACAACCTTTACCATGTTTCTTAACACCACACAAGTCTGCCAGAAGCATAGGCAGTAGATGAAGATCAAGCATATGGAAAGGGGTAAATTGAAGCTTTCACAACATGCAAATTCCATCTAAACTGCAGCACAGTACAAAAAGTATGTATGGGTGGATGAGATTACGCTATTCAATTCAGTTTCACTTTCTTCTGTTATTTGTGGAAAACATTGCACCACAACAACTTTTCTTCTCAGATTTATTAGGAGATAACAAATCTCTTGAGTCTTTTAATCACAAATAGATTCACCAAATTACTGATAATTTTTTCTAGCAGCACTAGCCTCCTTCCACCAGCACTTCCTACTAAATTTTACCTAAGACACTTCCTTAAACCCAGTCACCCATCTTCCTCCCACAGAACAGCAAGGCCTGCTTCTTATTTTGCGCCTTTTCCTCGTAAGTCATGAGAGCTCTCAACATTCCCTGTAAGCAGATGTGGTACTTTCTGGCCACAAGTTAGCATTTTAGTAACAGTGCAGAAATGATGCCTTAGCAAGTTGTCACACCATCTTTATTGCCTTCATCTGCTAAAAGTAAGAGGTTTTGAAACCTGTCCCTTGGAAATGAACATATAGATTCATTCCTGCTTCATCTCACTGGCTGTTAAAGGCTGTCAGCAATTTACGTGATTAATTGGGAAATGATTGTAGACTCAGAACACTGAGGTTAAAGAATTTGAAAATGACATATGAAAGTGCAGCTAAGCAATTATGCCCAAAAATTTGGTGTTTAATATGAAAGGCACACATGAGAGCTTCTAATGCATGCAGTTATGAGATTATGAAAGGACCACTTGCTCTTACCTGCCCCTTTTCTGTGTCTTTTAGTCCCAGACTTTTTGCTGTTGGATTCCAAGTCTCTGTTTGTTCCTTTCATGAAACAAACTTGACCCATTTGCATCCTTTATTTCAGATTGCTTTTTCCCTGGTAATTTATTCCATATGTTTATTGCTAAGTACACACAAAAGTCTGTATTGTGATCCCCTCTATAGAGCATGTAACTCCAGTAAGTATTGAAAATAGCGAATTACATAACTGAATTCCCCTGTGAAAAATTAGCATGCCAAGATGATGCATGTTAGACAATGCAGTTAACCCTCCCAAAGTGGTACAGTAAGTAATGGTTTCAAATAAAGAATGTCATTTTCTTTTCCCTCTAGGATAAGGCTATTTTTCAGATCTCACCGACTCTTCTTAATAACTGTAATAAAAAGCATCCAATATGCTAGGGTTCAAATGTATTACATATAGATGTTTTTATAGCTGGATTTGATTGCCTGTTTATGTTTCTCTGCAGTCTGCATTCAAAGTTCAGATACTCTGTTTCACTTTGAGTGCTTCCTATAGGGAAGGACATTGCAAACAGGAGTAACTGTAATCTTCGCAGACAGTGCTAATGTCTGCTTTAGGGGAGAGCAGAGTTCCTCAGACATCCTGTCAGCACAACTGGTTTCACCCCTCCCAACTTCCCTTTCTTTCCATTGTATGTTACTGGATGTATTTAATCCCATTTTTCCTCTAAGAATGTACTTCAACCCATAACTAATCATAAGGGCTTTTCGGAATACTATTTATTCATGCCAAACATAAGGCAAATAGAACCAAAACCAGTTAAAAAAAAAAAAAATGGACATACTAGAAATAGAAGCTAAAATTCTAGATGATATTTTAGCTGGAAAACATTTCTATGGTTTAAGAGAAAGCATTTTAAGCAAATTACAAAGAAAGAGAAAAAAGAGAATAAGGTCTGGAAAATTATGTTTTGAAAGCCAGAAGAGAAAAATGAAGAAGTGAGAAAGTTGATTGCTAATAAGGAAAGGGAAAGACGAAGACAGTGTGCACAAAAAGGAAGGTGAACAAAGGAAAGAGTAAAGGAAAGAAACTAGTATCAGTTTAGAAAAGAAAAAGAAATGATGTAAAAGTATGGCAAGAAAAGGGTAAATGAGATTGCCATCCTAATGGCAATTCATTTCATACCCATAGGTCCTGTGGGAGGGCTTTAGGAGCAATGACTTAGTGACTTTCTGCTCTTGCCCCAGCCAGAAGGAGAGGGGGCCCAGGCTGGGTATTACACAACAGCCACAGACTGGGCGGCTGAGGAGCCACCACGCTGCCCCATCCCTCTGTATGCTGCCCATCACAAGAAAACCGATGGATATGGATATTCCCTGCTGATGTGAGGGTCCCTGAAGAGAGCCCTTGTCATGGTGTTTGTGTAGAAATCACCACCCAGCATGGAGAGAAGGTTTCAGTGTATTTCTCCACTGCTCTGGCCTGTCTATCCACTGTAAAGAAAGGAGAGCGATGTGACCCCTGGGGCATTTTATCTCTGGGGAAGGGCCAGAACCATGGAGCACTTATGTATTACTTTAAGATATACAGGGTCTCTAGGTCTACTGCTGAGCCCCATATGTTTAGATTAATTTAATTCACACCAAATATATGAGCATATCTTTAATCTCACTTAATTCTGCAGTGAGGAGACTGAATCCAAGTTCAGACCCTGTGGATCAGCGAGTAGATGGACTTACTTATTTTACTATGGTAGTCATTCTAAATATCTGTATTTTCTGAGGTCTCTCATTTCACTAAAATATTCAGATTTTATTTGGAAGCAATTGGATGAGTCCTTCCTTATTAGAAAATCTCATTTTCTTCCCCCTAGATGGAGGCAATTGTTTCCTTACTAAGACAATAAAAACTCAATTTTTGCTTTAACAGCATAAGCACTCTATATAAACTTCAGCTTTTTCACTACTCTATTAGTGAAACTAAAACATCTTGCAGAAGGAAAGGGGAAACTTACTAGGCGTTCATTTTCCCTCCAGAGGAAAAGGTGCTTTATTCTATGGGATTTGCATCTTTCTGAATGTTAAACATTTCAACAATGCAAACAACACTATCACCATTTTCACTAAATAGCCTGATCCTGGAGTTTTATCAATAACACACCAGGGAAATCACCTTTCCTTTTGTGTCAACATTAACAGAAGTTTTAAAAAAAACAAAACCAAAACGATTTTCTTTACACTTTTTACTCTGAAAATGTTCCTAAAATAAGTTCACACCAAAGTCACTATTTGTGCACTTTTTGGTAATTTAGAAAGCCATAAAAAGATTGGGCTTCCTTAGACGGTGATTTTGACATTATGCAAGGAAGGAGTATTCTCATGCTAATTTACAAACCTAAGCTACTCACAAAGGAAAGCTCCCTGAATAGTGCAAAAGTTGAGTTGCTAGTGGATTGAAGCAGAGGAGGGACAAAAGCTGGTTTAAAACTAGTTTTGCTATTCCAAGGTTTTATGAGTTTTTGTCTTGATTTTTACCTTCTGTATAAGTAAAAATATTTGTTTGAGACTAAAATACGTTAAATGTCAGATTATGCAAGAAGGCACCTTGTGGTAAGCATAACAATCAAGTAAAAATATTTGGAGAAATAATAATTACTTGAGTCATGAGACAGCTTGAAACCAACTTTCATTGTGTAAGGTCTCACTTAATACGATAGCTGTTTTTTAAGTGTATTTGTGAGTCATGTTTTGCCTTAATGGAAAAGAAGAAATTTTTATTGAGGGGACTAGAAATAGTCATAATATCTTGTAACAGTAAATAAGAAAACTAAAGAAATGTTTTTAAGGTATAAATTTGTTTTAATATAAGAATCCGCTCCCACATGCTGTTCATTATCATAATATATTTTTTGTTATTTGGATTACAATACAGAAGTTCCACCAGATAAATAAAATACATTTATCTTGATACATACAGTGGAGGAAAAGTATTCTATTTTTTAATTAATAAAATGATAATGCTATCAAGTTGTAGAAAAACTATGTGGAGATAAGGCAAATTGGATAAAGGTTCATCCTCAAAATAATTCACTCCGTGCTAGGGCAACAAAAGGCCTCTGCATCATTTTCTTCCCACTTAAGGTCTAAGCTCATGGCTTTAATGGTTATTTGTCTTTTGCAGACTCTGTTGCCCCTCTGTACTTGGTGAATTTCAAACCTTGGTAACAATTGGGGAAATAAAGGATTCCTAATGCAGGGCCAGATCGACATTATATTCATGATGCATGAAAAAATTCCAACAGACTTGAAAAAGCCCTGGATCAGGTCTATATTAAGGTAGTCAGTATGATCAAGCCCCAGTCTTACTCACTGACTTCACCACAATCACTCATGATTCATAGAGTAATTTTAAAAGTGCAAATAGCTGCGCTTAAAAATAAGACAAAATATTACATTTTATTGTAGTACTTTCCCCTTACTTTTTCTCACATCTATCTCATTGAATCATTAAGGTTGGAGAAGACCTCCAAGATCATCAAAATCAACATCACCGTGTCAACTAAACAAGGCACTAAGTGCCGCATCCTGTTGCTTCTTGAGCACCTCCAAGGATGGTGACTCCACCACATCTCTGAGAAGCTCATTCCAATGCTTGACCATGCTTCCAATGAAGAAATTCTTCCTGATGCCCAACTTTAACCTTCCCTGGAGCGGCTTGAGACCATTTCTTCTTGTTCTGTTGCTGGTTTCTTGGGGGGAAAGGCCAACATCCACCTGCCTACAACCTCCTTTCTGGTGTTTGCAGAAAATGATGAAGTCTCTGAGCCTCCTTTTCTCCAGGCTAAACAACCCCAGTTCCCTCAGCCACTTTGCTGTATTTTTTGTCTGAAACAAATGTGATTGTGACTGATATACATTCAATGGCTACTAGGTACAGCAGAAGGAACTTCACAACCAAGTCATCAAATTATAATATGGATCAAACACTTCTCCCACTGAAATAAGACTATATCTTACCTAAATGAGAGCAGGTTCTCAACCTGTATCTTTCCTAAAGGAAGTATCTAAAAATAACAGAGACAAATCTACCTTAGCTTTTAAAGCACAGTTTATGGTTACTTTACATTATGTGCAGTTTTTGAAGTTAGAAAGCTGACAATAGCAACTGCTATACAGATGGCACATCTGATTCCTGCCATAACTGAATTTCAGACAAAACGAGATACTTTTCAACAAAGAATACAGAGGATAAGAGATGGCACCTATAAATTGTATACAACACTTAGTGCATGCATTCACAGTCAAATCCAGTTCATCCATTACTTCAGTAGTGACACTGAAGTTAATAGCATTAATCATGTAAAGAAGAGAGCAGTTTCATGCTAAACATAAACAGGCATAAAAGCTTATAACTGATTTGACATTTATCCTTGGCAGGGACGATGAGGGAAGGAAGGATATCTCTTATCAGAACAAGGCAAACTTTAATTCCTGAAGAAAAATGCTATGGAATCCACCAAAAACTTAATTTTTCTGGGTCTAATTATCACTGGAGTTGCTGTAAGTCATAATCAGTAACATTGGAAAACCCTGTATTCAATAAACTCTGCAGTACTCTTCATTCAATTTATGGCCAAAGCCAAAAAGATCCAAGACCATGAGAAGTGCCATGAATGCTAAGAGAATTGCACCTGAACCCACTCCAAAACCTTTGGATCCAATGTATTGTAAAGTAATACCTATCTATGAAATTTACTTTACAATGTAGTGCAAAGTAAATATCTATCCAAGTTATTAAAAGTAACATTACAAAACTCTCAAACACTTAAAAATATAACTACAGGATGCATTTTCTCCTTGCCCTGAGAAGAAAGTTACTTGACTTCCATAGTACATGTCTAGTATGTGTCTTGGAGTGTTTTATATGTGAAAGGGTTGAGCAGGTTGGTTTTGTGCAAAGAAGATCTAAGCTTACATAGACTCCAACTGCAATCTATTTTCTGCATCAACATACAGGAATTCCGTGTTACTATTTTATGGGGAAATTACTAAAACAGGAAAGTATTTTTTAACATAGGATTTACAATCTGTTTGAATAGTTAGTGGGTAGCTCAAAGAATATTGTTTTTATATGTATATATATACACACAAATATATATATGTACTCACACATAAGAGTTTAGATCAGGTTGAAAAAATGCATAAATGAGAAATCTCTAAGTGAAAGGCCTAGTTCATGGTTTCTCAGGCTGCAATATACTTGAACTTTGGGTGAACAGTTATTTGCCCTCTCCTGCTCCTGTATGTGAGGGACTGCTGCTGCTGCCGCCACTTCTACACGATGAAGTCTTCAGAGTCCTGACCCAAATTATGCACCATATTTGATTCATGCCAACCCAGATATTTCCATTAACCAGTCCAGTGTTTGTGGCATCCCCATGTTTATGCCAGCCCAAACATCTTCAGTTGACTTTTAAAAAGCAGATAAGAAAATAAAAACCTGAAGAAGGTTTGCATAGTTTTTTCTGAAGTTTTTTGGAAGGTGAAATCTTGGCTGTATTCCATCAACAACAAAACTCATAGAAGTTGTTAATGATGCCAGAACACAACCATATAAGGAGTATTCCTATTTGTACAGAGAGGGGTAGTGTTCAAAGGAAAGCCTGAGTAGCTGAGTGCCAAAATAAGACTTAGAAGATACTTGAAAGATATTTTTGCTCACAGGCTCAAAACCCCAGTACAGTCAACTAAAGGAAGGAACAAATAGGCTATCCATGGGCAAAATTAACTGAGACCTGTGACATTTTAATCTAGATGAAAGCTAAAACTTACTCTGCATTTTCCATTAATAACTTCTGCCTCTTTGAGCTTACAGAAAAAGAAAACAAGACAGCATACACTGGTAAGACCAAAAATGATTTACTGTTATAAACAAACCTTACTGCCAGTATAATTTTTCCCATTGAAGTAAAGATTCTGTTTTTATTCTGTTTTTAATTTTGGCGATACTAGGCAAATATCTAACATCAATACCTAGGTAGGCATCCATTGTTTCTTTTCTAAGGACCATGGAAGAGAGAATATCAAAATTTAAGCATCCAAACCCAGAGCTCTGTCACTGGGGAAGAAGTCTGAATGTTGATAGAAAGCTGGCACCAGCACACTAAGCCAGTCATGGGAATCTCTGAGTAGTCACTTGCACACTCTTTCTGCCCATGGGTACAAACACAGCAGAAAGAATGCCAGCTCTAGTCTCAGAGACCTTTGGGCAACTGGATCCATGATTTTAGTACAAGTACTGATTTATTATCCTCATTCCACCTGAGTTTCTTACATAACTACATTGCTTTGGAATGCAACCTGGCTCATCCCTTTCTGGTTTACAAAAAACCACAGATGAAAGTGGAGTATAGCTGAAAATCTAAATACGCCCAGAGTGCATTTTCAGGATCCTTTCTATGGCATTTTTTTCCTGGAAAATGAGCATTCTTTTGAAGAAGTGCTGAACTAGCAAAAAAATAATAGCTGCAGGCTGGCAAGTTACAAGGCCAACAGCAGCACAAACGCCCAACCAGTTAAACTGTCTTCCTACAAGAGTACAATATAGATTCGGTGGGATGGGGTAAATGCATGACTAGGAATAAGTTTCTTGGCTATTATGGATTTCTTCCATTAAGAAAGCATGTATTGACTGTCTGACAGGGAAGCTTCATGGGACACTTTTTTTCTCAAAGACACCAATTGCCATTTTTGCCATTGTAATTATTATGATTTAGTAGAAACTGTCAAATTGCTCAGTAAGACACAAAACCCAGATGGAATATACACTTTGCCCTAAGAACCTTGAAATCTAAATGAGACAAGCAATGCCGTCCAGACCCATAATGTACTAGATCCCCTACCAAAAGGCATTGAGGTCCAACATTACAGTGTCTTTTGTTTGTTTGTATTTAAAACAGCATTTTGGTGGTTGATTAGGACTGGAGAGCAGTTACTCTATCAGTTATATGATTTGTATACTCAGTATACAATGAAGGTTTAAACTGCTTCTGAAAGAAAAGTATGTGTAGTAAGCAACAAAATACCTCATTCATTTTAATTGTATGACCACAGCAAGGTTTTAGTTCCTAACTTTCAGCCTTCACATCTATACTGGTTTTAAGTTATGTTTTACAAACACAGAAAGTACAAACACTAATAGGGAAAATAAAATCTGAACAAAAGTACAGAAAAAGAATAATTTTCCAGTTATTGGGATTTTCTTTTTTTTAATCTTTCCCCACACACACTATATTTGAAATTAATTTGGTTTGGGGTTTTTTTAGATATTTATAGACCGAAATAAATATCTATACATTTTTTAATAATATCTGCATAATCTTCACAGTAAATCCAGAAAATATGTCATTTTAATAGGCACACTGAACATCCAACTACCAGTAGAAATCAAGCCTGTGCAATCTTTATACATGCAATTTCAGTTAATGCAAACATAGCAAGAGCTATGGGCTAAGCATGTGTAACAGTAACAGCAAAGCTCAAGGACGCTAAACTCGCTTACATGATAAGGCAAGCTTGAGGTTTGCTTTGATCCATAAGAGATGAGTTGTAAAAAGCACTTCTGTTCACTTCTGTTCCCCTACTCAGGAATGAAGAATTCCTTTTGCTGCATTATGCATAACATCATTACAGACAAAGTACAAGTCAAGAGCAAGTGGTTCAGATATCCTACCAGCATACCAAAATAGCAGTGGGACTATAAAATTATTTAGGTACTATATTACACAGCTCTTCTTTAAATACTACTTACACCGCCACATTTGCCAGGAATCTTTCTTTTTAAGTGTTCTAAATGTAAAGTTTCTGGTATCTGTTCCCTGGGGGCAACTTCAACTAGAATAGGCAGGTTGGTACAGCAGATGACTATCTGCTCCTTACAAACTAAGTCTGATGTACTCTGTAGTGATAAAAAGCTCCTTATCAGTTTGGATTCCAACCTAAAGGCAACTGCCATCCAGATCTTACAGTGAAAGATAATGGGGTGTAATTAAAGCTCAAGGCCTACAGATACAGTATGCCAAACATCACTTGCTTTAGCCAGGACTGGAAATTTTGGTTGTAAATTTACTGTGAAGATTTTTGTAATCTAAGAAGAAATCCTGTTTAGGCCTTTCCCTTTCCTTTTAACATTCACATCCTCTCTCTCTCTCTCTCTTCCCCCCCTCCCCTTTTCTCTTCTGAGATACACTAGTGAGACACGTTTAAAACACTTCATGAACATGGTCTATATATAACAGCCCTGGTTTTTGCATCCACTTGCCAGCTTTCCCAAATTTATTCTAGGCACTTGAAGAATGACAGTTCAAACATTCAGTAGAGATTTACTCAATTTTAGCAATAAAATTTAAAATCCAATTTCCACTTAGCTTGCCAGAGCCTCACACAATTTTTATGTGCAATTGAACTGGGTGAACTGGTAAATTAAACTGTGATTGGGAATGTTCTCAAACAGTGGGACGCAGTTGCCTCTGGGTGTATGTGTGGTAGCATTTTAGTTCAGATCAGGATGCACTACTAAAGCAAATCTCCCAGTAGTTCCCACTTCCTGCACTTTGGTTCACATCATGTTTGGAATGTGCAAAATGAATTCCTTTCAGATAAAAATAAACCTGGAGGAGCAGTCTCAGTCTCAGAGGGTATCTAATGCACTCTGACTGCTAATGGGCCTTCTGTCTGCAGAACTAAGCTAGAGCTAGGCAACAGTAAAACTCTGAAATACAAAGACTTTGAATGCCAATGTGGATGTGATCCTCACCACCAGATGTTTTCTGCCATTTTTTCCTAATATAGGCATTCCCTAAATTGTCAAGCCATTTCCTGGCACACTTTTGGCACACATGCCATCCAGCGCACGTACAAAAATTTCCCAAATCAGCTTGAGAGTATAAATATTCCCAGGACCATTTTCAACAGGCACTTTTTCATGCAGTCATCTAATTTCAGAGAATGATGGAATTTATTAGAAGGAACATGTTTTGTTTTCTAGTCCAGCAGCAGAGCCTGGGAACATTTTCAGGCACCTCTAATTCATTGGTACAGTGGTCGCCCACTATAGTGCAGTTTTTAGTTTCTCATGCAGAGACCAAAGTGTGGACACTTTCCTCTCCACCTCCTATCTCAGGTCTTTCAGGCAAGGGTAAGGATGGCTGCTGCAATAAAGAACAAAGGAGCCATGTGTAGTGCACCTCATGTCATATTCAGCTATTTTTTCAGTGTTTCTGTTATTCTATCTCAAATATCCACACTCTCTGACAACCTTATAGCTGTTAGGTCACTCTGTTAGTTGCTGTGACAGAGGTCCGTTCTGTCCATTCAAATATTTTGACTTCACTACACAGAATTACAGAAAAAAAACCCATGACCAACCATATTCAAGAACTCAGGGATTTTCAAATGAAACTTGGAGTTACCTGTGTCCTCTGAGTCCATTCTGCCCACATGTCAGAAACAATACTGAGTCTTCAGTACACAGGCTTGCAAGACTAGCAAACTTCTACAAATTCTCAATGGTCCTGCATGGTAACCAGAAGCTTCCCACTGGCATAAGACTTCTTTGAAAAGTCTGAGCTACATGGGTGTTAACACTCAATGAAAACCTCCCCAGCTGGTAAAACTCCTCTATATCCACATTTTAAAGTGTCTCCACACTGCCAAGGTTTGCTCTCACTGTGACTCTCCTGGTGTTACCACGAACCACATCCATCCCACAGTCCACAGTGCCTTATTTAGCACTTCCTCAGCCTTTCTCCCAAAAGTGTGATACCTGCTCCATCTCACCCTTGCCACAGAGCCCTGCATCTACCACGACAGCCTGCTGCCACCCACCCTGCTGTCTCTACAGTAGCATGCTCTCCAGGCCTTGGGCTGAGTACCTCAGATGTGAGGATTTTGAGGTGGCACTGCAGACCCCCTTATTTTGACAGACATTTGAGATGGACAGAAAGAACCGTCTAGAGAGCTGAAATATATACTACGTATCATGAGTCCTTGAGATCAGTATTTAGTTTTGTACCTTTAGGTAACTATTAGAGTTCTTGGAAGCATGGGATGAGATTTGGTGTGCTTTTCGAATCACATAAATAAAGTTTGTCAGCTTGATGTAGGGCAACACTTTCAGCAAAGCCTGAGGGACTTGGGAGCACACATCCCACTGACTTAATTAACAAAGCACATTAACAAAATAATGGAGGTGTTCATTCCCAAATATTTAAACTCAGGTTGAAACATAGCTGGTTTTCTTTTCATTATATAGCTGACATTTGTTCATCCTGTGAAAGATAATGTCAGCATTTAACTATCTGTTAGCTGTTTTTATAACTCTCTTAATAAATTATCTAGTTCCAATTTTACCTTTATCTGTACTGCCACAGTTACCAAGAATAGATTGTCAGCTTATATTTTTGTATAAAGAACTTGATTTAGTAGCAGAAGTTATTTAATAATTAGTCATTATTTTTGCTATGTCCTGGCTGCTTCTTATCTTTATATTTTGATGCTACTGCAGGAAACCCTTTTGTATTTAGAAAGAGGGAACCTGTATATTTATACAACCAGATTCTGACCCATATGCAGGCCTTTTCTGTTCAGCTCCTAACCATTCATGAAGGAATTTATTAAATTTCAAAAGAGAATAGGAAAACAAACTGACTTCTCTAGAGTAGAAAACAGTAGAATTACGAAAACTCTATTTCAAGACAGACATAAAAAGCAATCACAAAGAATAGTAAAAACCACACTGCAGATGATGGGAAACAATAGACTCCATATTGTGTATATACTCCGGCATTTTATAGACTGATGACAGTAGAGGACATGGAATTTAATCTGGAATTTGTCATACATGACTTCAAGGTCATTATTATCTGTTTAATCTCCTTAAGTAGTGGAGCACAATTATGCAAAACTACGTAACTGGTTAAGCAATGGAGGACAGTGAGACCACCTCTCAAGTTACTTATATACTTAGGTAGAAACACAGGTCTCCCTGGGATCCTCATAACATATTGGGACATTGCCAGATTCCTCCAGAGTGCAATTCAGAGAGGAAGCCAGAAAAACTCTATGTCAAGCTGCAAAACCTGGGACCATTTTTCAGGAGGCTCAGATACATTCCTCATGTGGAGGGGAGCAGGTAGGGAAAAAAAAAAGAGTAAAGAGGGATGCTATTCTCCCTCCCCTTCCTGTGAAGCACAGCCGGAGCTGCTTTGTACTGCCCCTTGATGAAGACTCAGCCTTTCTGCTGCCTCTGCATGGGAGATACTTCACAGCAGCCCTGGTTCAACTCTCACAGAAGAAACATGGGTTTATATGAGAGATGCAAAGCTAACAAAATGTGACTTGTCTCAGTGCATCTGTCTGGCCACGCAGATCCTCTGCCTGCCTCCATGTTCCTTGGCCAAGCCCAAAGCAAGTACAGAACTGCATCAAAACCAAGAGAAGAACCAAACTGCCAACTGCTGCCAGCGGGCCCGGGCCTGCACATTACAGTTATAGACCTGTGTTTTGTTTGCTGTGGCAGTCAAGCTTAGACAGGACACAAGCATGTCATAGAAACATTTCCTAAACAGAAATGTTTCCACTTCCTGGCTCCAAGGATGTACTGTGTCCTGAGTTTTCCTACAGAACAATGCCATGGGAAATTAGGAAGAAACTTTAGCTCACTACATGATGTAGAGAATATACAGCTATCTTGCATCTCTTCTTGAGGGACTGGATTTGTTTGCTTGTTATGCCTTTCTCTTCTCAAAGTTCAATCACTCCCCTCAGTCAAAACTCACTTATATACACCTCAGTTTTATTCTCAATGCGGACTGCAGGATTGCAAAAGGGATGAAAAGAAGCCTTCGCTGCATCCAAACCTATCTGAAACTTGGCAGCTTCCATCCACAGATTTTTATCAGTGTCCTTGGGTTTACTTTCTAGGGGATTGTCTCTCATGAAACTCAGTTTGAATGTCAGGCTTCAAGAAACCAAAATAGCTCCAAGTGTAGCACAGTAAGAAAAAACCCTGAACCTTGGCTTATTATATATGTTACCATAAATCAGTCAATATTCACTCAAAATTAGCCATAAGTTTATTTGAAAGGTTCACAACTTTAGCTAACCTTTATTACAAACCTGGCAGAGTTTTCAGAATGTGTGGGTGCAGGTTTTATAATACAAGCTTTCACATCTCAAGTCATCACCTGCACTCTGCACTCTGTACATGCATTACAAAGTAAGACCTGGTTCTGGGCTCTTTTACTATAACTCAGATAGTCCAGCCCCTTGGATTTCAGTTACATCTCTGAAAAAATGTCCTGCTTAGAGCATTTATATGCTCTTCTGAAAAGAATGACTTGAATGTACAGAGAAATTCAAGCTTATTTGGTGGACCATAATTCTCAGAAATTCAAGCTTATTTTGCAGACCATAATTCTCAGGAGCAGAGTGCATATTTGGACAGGGGTTTTTTTATAAATATGCCAACTCCAGGAAAAGGAAGCAGAAAGTTTTAAAACTATAACCCGCATCACAGATTTAATTTGACTGCAAATACTGTTAGGTATAAAGTACATTTTCTAAAAGCACGATGATTTCATTTAAGTCCTTACTTTAACTTTCATGTTCATTTTTCTAGAGAAAATTGTTTCATTTTCAGAGTGAACTTGCTTTTGCTGCTGCTTTTATGCCTGCAGCTTTGTGTAATCTGAAGTTCCACTTATTGAGGGCGGATGTTCTCTTGAGATTGGTCTCTCTCAGTTCCATACAACACCCACTTGACATTTGCTGAGGACAAGAAATAAGGCAAAGGATATAATATGGTTAAAAGTCAAAAGCTATAAATACTATCAGCCTTTGAAATATTCAGCATCTTAATATGGTTACATACAAAGTTCAAGTAAAAAGCACTCAAGGTTCATTTCTCATGTTGTGCTTAGTTTGTGCTCTGAACTAAAATAATATTCAGAGTTTGATTTGCTGATCATTTAATACATTTTTGAATAGATATCAACACTGAAAAGTGAAATCAGATTAATGCCTGTGCATTAATGTTAGGATTTTCACAGCACTTGTAGCAGTTTCTCACATTGGCCAAAAAACTGCTCTTATATATCTTTTATTTTTCCTCACAAACTGAGATGGCTGTTAAACATTCACCAACAATCAGATCTACAGATGTGGCCAAACATCCATCTCTTAATTCCTGTTAAAATCAAAAGAATTTAGATAACTTTAAATTTTAGGTACCTTAATATCTTTGTGGATGCAAACTCTCTGTTACTCAAAAAAGATAAGGAGAAAAATAGTGAGGTTGCTAGAGTCAAGCACAGAGAGCGAACCAAGGCTAAGTGCAAGAAAGTCATGGGGCACTGATGCAGGGATTACATTATCACTGTTTGCATAACATGAACGTTCCCCTTACACACATGTATATTTTCCATGCACAATATACAAAAAAGCATGTGAAAGGTGGTCAGCAGTATCTATTTAACCCTGGTCCCAATTTGATACCAATTTACCCTGCACCCAGAGTGAAAGTGGGTAGACCACAGATGTTTAAAGGCAGAGCTACACAAGGCAAATAGCCAGGGAAATTCTCCTGGGCCCTAAGGGGAAAAAAGATAGCACTCACCTAAATTAGGTGGAGATGTAAGTCATCCAGCAGGTGGGCGTGAGGAAGGAGTGGCTCATGACTAAATCTCTTCCTAAGAACCCAGATGTCTACTGCCAGCACACTGCAAAGGTATTTAGGTGCCTACCACTCCTTCCATGAAAGTCAGTTTAGGGTCTATAATATATCTAAGGTACCTACCTAAACCTATTGTGTCATGGGCAAAATATGCTAGGAAAAAGAAATATCATTTGTCCCTATGTATTGTCAGAATCAACTAATGAATTCTGGTACAATGTGGGAAATGGTGGGCATTATTTGAAGGGTAAATAGAAGCATTATATTCCTTGTGGTGTTAAGTAAGTTGTGCAACTTCACTGGACTTGTGCCAGAGCTGAGCTCCAGTAGTTTATGAAGCAGCTCTGTTAGTTCTTGTAATGATAAATCAGGCTTAATGAAGGAAGCATTCTTGTTTCTGGCAGGTACATTCCAAAACTGGCTGCTATGAAATGAAATGTACCTCTGTGCAGATTCACCCTTGATAGTATCTGAAAAAATACTTTTTTGTCAGCTACTGTACATGTCTTTTCACTGGGTGAGGGTCTCTCAAAGATTCCTGGAATGTCTGGTCATGAAGTGACAGACCAAAGCTATTTGATCCCTCCATTTTCCTATTTAAGACTGTACGTGCCATTTTTAATACCAGTGATAAGATCGTACTTTCGGTTAAGCCGTGGCCATTGTACTCGAGAGTTAAGCATTTAACCACATAGTTTGTCTGGAGTGTTTGACAGCCACATTGCTCTTGGAAAGAGATTTCTGTCAGAGATATTTTAGCCATCATTTTTTTAGTATGAAACTAGGCATGTGTCTCTCATTGGAAGCTGTGTTAGGGAAAAAAAAAAAAGAAAAAAAAGAAAAAAAGAAAATTAGGATGGAGATGGTGAAAGGAAGTACTCATCCAGTGTATGGCGGAGCAGCATAGACCCATAACACTGAACTCCTGAGCAGCTGTTTTAGGAAGAATATTCCTGGGTTTACTAATAGTGACTCAGTTCCAGTCCTGTAAATGTGGAGAGCCCTACTTCAATTAGTCTGTCAGTGTTGTAAATTCAATAGCATGCTCACAGCAGGTCAAATTGACATAATGTTAAAACATGGGTCACTCTACTATGCTAAGACTCCCAGTGCTACTGACACTTGATGAGATGACCTGGTGCTTGCATACCAGCAAGTGACACATTTTTAGAATAAGTCTCCAATATAAAGGGCTTTTGTAAGGGGAAAAAAAGCTAATTAGTTACCTCAGCAGAGCAGTAGGAGGAATAGAATTCATTGTTTCTGTGAGACCACAAAAGTGCCTGTAAGGCTTTTTTTTGTTTGTTTTTAATATATCTATATTGAAGCAATTTTTTCCTCAGTCTGAGTATGTGCAGTCTAAACCATTTTCTCCATATAGAAATTTTACTTTGCTGAGAGGCAGCATCACCTAGGGAGAGCTAAAGAGCTGAAGAAAAGCTAAGTAATTTTCTATGTCCGGTTTTTCCACTTAAATGCTTGACAGTGCCCCTTTTTATCAGACTTTGTTTATTTGTTTGCTTTTGATATCAAAGAGTTTTTAACAGATTTGGACAGAAAAGTGAAAACAGCAAAGGACTGATAATTGCAATCTTTTGCAATCAAATTTATGACATTTATAAATATAGATGCATGGATTAAAATTCCTAGACAATGGAATATTGTTATTGGCCACCATCCTAGGCTGCATACCTGGTATGCTGAGGTATAATCAAGCATTGGGTAGGGTTTTATGTGTGAAAGCAATGCTTGACTGGATTTAAATGGTTTTGATTGGAGCCGATATGATGCATAGTTGGACATAATGTTCATAATTGCCTATTTTTCTTGGCAAACAACAAGGTGCTTGATGACTGCTTTCTGAAATGTTCACATCTATTTCTTTGTGAAGTGTACCACAATTTAACGGTAATTCTAAACAAGTTTGTGTTGTAGTCCTCTGGCTTTGAGGACTTTCATTACAGCAGAATTGCATGTCTCCTATGTCAAAGTTGAATGTTGGTCTGGTTTGAATGGCAATTTCCACAAACACCTTCGCTCTTTCTATTGTACTCATCTATTTTCTACACACATCCTAATAACCATCACCAAAATTCAGTGAAAACTGCCAGCAGCCTCACATGTGTTTCTCAGCCATACTATTTTATCTTTTTTCATTAGTATTTGACACAATCCAGAGGAGGTGTTTAGAGATAGGCATCACAGAGGTATAATGACTAGCCAGCTTGACACAAATGTGCACATACAAACACATTTTTGCTCCCCAAGGCACAGGTCTGCCTTAGAAAGGCAAATGTAAGCTGCCTTACTTGCAAAATGTCTTTCAAGTTTAATACATGAACATTTTCCATACAGGAATTAGGAGGACAGGCCTAGTCCTCTTCAAGCAAGGTCCCTACCATTGCCATGACCCTGCAGAAGTACTTACAGGCCCTTTACAAATGTTGAGATTTCAGAAAATCTTGTCTGTTCTATTTTAAGTTTCTTTCAGAATGATCTGAGGTCTCTATTGTGTTTATCCACATTTACCTCTTGGGATGTACCTCATGATGCTCTGAGAACATGATTTCTCAGTCACATAAATCTGGCAATGTGACACCTATAAGACAGTGAAATAACTACAGACAGGATAGGTGCTCATTTTTTCTCCCAATCCTCTCTGATAGCAGGTCTCAGAACTATTTGTTTCATCTCTCTTTTACATGCCCTTTATTTCACTCACATTGATGTCCTTAGTCCATGCCAGCCTGCTTTCTTGATTCCCTGCTTCAGTTTCTTCTCCCACGACTGAAAAAACAACTTAGAAATTGTCCCAACCAATTTGGTGCAATTCATTCTTTTTTCCCTGAGTTTGGACAAATCAAAGGTGTTTCCAGAGAGAGTGTTTCATAGACCTTTGAGTTGGCTTGTGCACTTAGTCATCTCAGTCAATCTTTGGTATAAATACAAGAGGCCCATTAGACACAGATGTCAGAAAGGTTTCAACACTGTAAGGTACTGCTCGTGTGCAAAGTCACTCGAGGAGAAAAGTTCCGTTCCTGATTTACTGGGATCTTGGCACTGAATAATCAGACGTTGCACATCTATTATGCCTCTCATAGTAAGTAGGCAGAAACTCAGCATCTCTCCCTGTCTTCGTAACTTAGAAGTTGCCACTACGAAGGAAGTGTGTCACAGGAATTTGATAATTTTCTCATGTTTCATACAAGAGAGGCTATGTGGAGAGCTGACATGTAAGACTGCCCCTTGAGCAGAAGTAAAAAACATGCTCAGCTGGAAACCCCAATCTCCTGTTCTTATGAGAGAGCATAAGGCAATCACCCAGTCCATTGTCTCCTTAATGAGACAATCAGTCTGAGCATCAGAGAAAGGAAAGCATTCCTGAAAAAAGTCATTAAAATCCTAGTGCTGTAATATGTAGCCTTCCTGAAAACTGTACCCTAAGGTAGAGGAGGAAAGCAGGCTGTGAACTTACAGCATAAAAAGCCTCAATCTAAAATGATGGAGGAGACACCATTAGGCTCCTGCAAAGATGGCAGTCAAAAGCAACATTTCCTGGACCATTGCCTGCTCATGCAGAACTAGGAGGCATGGCTGGCTGGGGTGCATGAGCCATAGCCTGAATGTCCCTCTGTGTTTCCCAACAAACAAACTTATTTCCACACAGCCCAAAATGAGAAGTTGACAGAAGGAAATGTCTTTTTCATCTTCTTAATATTCCTCTTTTTGGGCCAACTGTAGGGAAAGGAAAGTCTTTGTTGTGTTGGGAGGAATTGTTTCTTCAGCTAGCAGTGTGGTGGTGCCCCAGACACCATCCAGTATATCTAGATGGAGTTGCTGCATTTGTGATACATTCTCCAGTAGAGCTGGGAGGAGGGAAAGAGTTCCTAAAACCATCTAGTAATATAATTTCTAATCATAGAGCCAGAGAAACTTCATGAAATTTACTTCTGGTAAAGCTGAAATTCAAGCTATAATATAATATTCAGCAAATTTACCGTTTAAAAGACATGGACTTCAGTCTTTCCATATTTGGATTTCGGTGATGTGAGATAATTCTGCTCCAGCAGACCCTAAAAACAATAACAGGCATTCATTCCCCCATCCATTTGGCAGATTTTTAGCATGTGATAAATTAATACACTGAGAAAATGGAGTGTGCTGGTTTTCTTTGAGTGTTAAAATGCTCAAGATTTGTTAATGATTTTAGTTAAGAAGAGTAAGAAGCTGTGCAGATACAGTTGTTTCAGTTTGGTAAAGACAGTTGCAAATCAGATGGTTCAAAGCTAGCTAAGAGTGTCTACATGAGTTTACCACTGATTTAAGTTAATTAGTTTAATGAAAAGGTACAGATTTGCATAAAGATGAGCTGTCACCTTTCCTGCTCCCAAACAGCTGTGCTTAGTTTTGTTTTACGGATAAAGGGCAAAGGAGGAGAAGGGGAGAAGTGTCTTTGTGATAATCTTATTGGAAAGAAAGAAAACAAATGTGTGCTCTGCCTACTCCAGCTGCTCTCCACCCCAGGAGTAATAGTTTGAAGTGAGCTTTTATATAAACAATAAACAAGTTATTCCTGAAGCATTTGCTTTGAGCTAAGACTGTGTGTAAGGGATTGGCTTTGAAATTGCTGTCAAAGTACCTACCTTTCAAAATTAGACTCTGCATCTCAGGTTCATTAAGATAGCCTTGAGCAAGAGTCTTTTATTCAACCTTTCTTTAAAGGTATGAAGTGTGGTAAGTAAAAAATAACTTGAGTGAAGAATGTCTAAAAATGGAGGAATTAACCACAGTGATGTTTATGAAGCCTAGAAATGGATTTCAATATATCTCTTTAACACCTATCTTCTTGCGGTAGTCTCTCCTTCCTGTTTGTACACTCTGTTCCAAAGATTAAATTTAAGTCTTCAAAATGGGAAAAAGATAAAATTGGATCTCTAGTCCTGGTACACATCTCTTGTGGATCATTTGCCAATTTGTCTCCCCAGAGAAGATAAACCTACCATGTTGTCCGAGGTTTGAGATACATGTTTCATAGGATTTTATTTTCTCCTCCATTTTTCAAATCATCTCGAAATCAATCACTTGGACAAGATGCAAATTATTAATCTTGGATAAGGTTTGTCACAAATATTAACACTAGAGAATGTATGTGTGTGGTAATAGCAAATCATACTGTTCCTGAGAGAAATTGATAATATTATAAACCAAGGCTTTCCACAGATAGTTATGAACAAGTACTGTCTGTATACAATTTGACAGAAACCTCAGAGGAAAAAATGTAAAGAACATAAGTCTTAAAACAACAAAAGCAGAATAAGTAACTCAGTGAATTTCTTGAAGAATTAGTAACTTGACAGCATCTACTTATTCACAACAACAAAGCCAGGACAAGTTCAATGTTTTCTGCTGCTGCACTAAATAAAGTTGATGCTAAGTCTCAATACTTAAGAACAAATGACAACCCTTTAGAAAGTGCTGTATTTCTAAAATGTCAAAAAAAAAAGAGTGATTTTCAAATCACATCGTGTAGTGCTTTCTTTTAAAGGGAACATGATCTCTGGTACCTTTAATAAGAAGCTGTGTAACAATTCATCTTTAATTCCCTGTGATTTCACCTTAAAGATGACTGCTCCACTTCATTCATCTACCATTACTTCTAACTTATTAAGTTGTAAAAAGGGGACAAATCAAGTTGACAAATCATTTTTAAACATTTCTGGAAGGTGAGAAAAAATAAGTGAAGAGATAAATGTACAGCTTTGAAGTACCTATCGCATCTTTTTTATATTTTAGTTTAAAAACTATGCAACAACACTACTTTTCACAAAATGGCACTCACTTTGTGAGTGACCTTAAAGTAAACAACCAAGCTATTAGTATAAGAACAATTGTTCAAAATGACAGAATCAGGCTCCAACATTTCTCCAGCTGCCTTTAGTTTCTCTTTCAGACAATCAAGTATTTCAGATAACTAGCATTTTGATATTTGTCTTTTGTGTTGTTTACCTTCTTAATTAAAGAGCAAAATACATTGGTGTTCTAGAGTCAAAGAAACACTTCTTAAATGAATCACCCTATTTAATAAAATGTCCCCTTGCAAATACTGTTTTTCTTGATAAGTACATGCACAAATAAAAGGATGGAAAAGGGTAATTGTTTGGTTGAGGTGTAAGGGCACACAAAGTGGTTAGCTCTAAATAACCTGGTCATCAGCCCAACTAATCTGCTGCGGTTTGTTTTCACAGCTTTGCTCTGAACATCAGTGTTGATGGTCTGACACTCCCTGCAGAGCCTGAGAGTGAATGGTAAGCCAAGATACCAGCTGCACAACGCTTTACCTGCGATGTCAGAGATTCGGAGGAGGGAGAATAACCATTTGTTAAAACACTCATAAACTTCACTGCATCTTTCTTTCTTTCTTTTCCTTCCTTCCTTCCTTCTTTTTCTTCATCCAGAAAAATTGTCAGATATATTACAAAGTCATTTAATGAAGTGGGACACTTTTTTCTTTCTTGCTAATTTTAAGTCAAGCCTGATTTAAATATTTTTATTTATTATTATTTTAATTTCAAATCTGCAATGTTAATGTGACAGATGAAGAGAATCCAATTGCTCTCAGGGGGGCTACAAACCGCAGAAGATCCCTAAAGGGTCTGTGTTACCTATTCCAAAACCTGCTCATGCAACACTTCCAGTCCAGGACAATCAGTGTGATCACAAATCAGCCTTGACTCCAGCGAGACCAAGCTCATTTTCTGAGCCACATGATGCAAGAATGAACTCCACAGAACTCTACCACAGAGCTGAT
Source organism: Illadopsis cleaveri (assembly GCA_013399915.1). NCBI lineage: Eukaryota > Metazoa > Chordata > Aves > Passeriformes > Timaliidae > Illadopsis > Illadopsis cleaveri. The sequence continues at coordinate 327,024 of VXBB01004688.1, read as the reverse complement.
CCTGCCTTTGTCCTTGCTTTGCTGCTTGGTGAGATAAAAGCAGCCAAATTGCCTGAGTGAGATTTTGCAATCTATTCAAAGCAAAAGATTATCTGATAAGAGCTTCCTCCCTAGTTATGCTTTGAGGCCTGACCCTGTTTGGTGCTGAGGGTTTCCTGCTTAAGGTCCATCATCATCCAGTGAAAGCACCACTGCATACTCAAACACTGTGCTACTGCTGAGGTCAAATGGGACTTTTACTGCTGTGACAGACCTGTTCTCAGGGTGTACATGGCTGGCTTAGATGGCTTTTTACTCAGCATTGTTACCTGTTATCAGTTATACTGACAGACCTAATTGTGCCCATTCGTTGCCTATAATAGCCTAAAAGCTGTAAAGGAGCAGGCAAAAAACCCCCACCTATTGCAGAATCATATTCGACTGTGGCAAACAGCAGGTACATAGAGAATAGGACTAGAATACGGTTATAGTATGATTTGACTTTCTCCGTCTCCATAAACTTGCAAATGACAGTCTTCCTGAGCCAGTCCATAACTTCCCATTGAATACTATGGGTATTCTTTTCCACGTCTAATCACTTTTCTGAACCAGGTAATCTTCTGATCCACAACAATTTAAGGTCCAGAGTTGCACAGCATGTTTGCCATGGAGACGGTCTCTTTTTTGTTCAACTTAACACCTGCCAGTTTTATTTGTTTTCCCCTAGTTCTTGCATTAGGAGAAACAAGAAATCATTTCTAGCACAAGTTTCTTGGGCCATCCATTTTTTCCAGAATCATTCATACCCCACTTAAACAAATTCTTTCTCATACTGAAGAATCCTAGTCTATTTAGTTATTGAAGTTATCCCATGTCTTTAATCATTGCTGTCATGATTCCCTATACCATTTTCAACTTTACTGTATTGCCTTCGACTTGGCAGTCAATTGCCCATTCACTGTATTCAGTGAGATACTTCTACACAGACAGAAAATTTCTTTTTCCTGTTGCATTTAATAATTTAGGGTGTTTAGCCAGCTCCATTTTTCTGTTAGTTGTTCTCTGTCCACATAATTATGGCTATGTTGAAAGACACATGATCTAGGAGAGATCCCTGATACATGATCTAGGAGAGACCCCTAAGGGTTTTCACTTGATACATCCTCCTAAGGAGAAAACAGACATTAATTCTCTACTCTTTGCTTCTCACTTTTTCAAGTGGAACTTAGGTATTCACCTGATGATTCCAAATGGCACCTGATGTCCATTTAGGTGCCAGTAAGGTGGCCACTGCAATGCTCATCTGTGCAGTATCTAATCCAAATTGCAACTGGAAATTCTAGGAGACATATGACCATCCAAGTAACAGGCATTGCAATGGGTTTTGCTGCCATAGCTTTAAAACTTGAGCACAAACAGTTAAAAAACTCATTTTATGATTAAACACAGGTCAACATTCTGTAACAGTGGGCTGCTCATGACTCTGTCACAGATCTGTGATGTGCAGCAAGTGTTTTTGATAACTTTCTTGGCTTCACATCCCAACCATCTCCTCAGTATTTGTCATGTCTTTTAAATTTAAGGTCTTCAGGGTATAAGATTGGGGGGTTTTTGTTATGGCTGTTTGTGACAATCCCTATAGTGATTCCTGAGCTGTTGGCCACTCTTGGATGGAGCTTCAAGGTACTATTGCAATAACAAACATATATAATAATGTGTATGAAAAGGGTAGGACTGTGAAGGTCTTAGCAATGTTCACTGCTCTCTTTCATGATGCTTTCTATCAGCTGGAAGGAGTTTGATTTCTCTCATGTATGTAGACCCAGATCAAGACTAGACTAGGCTTTTCTGCTAGTTCAGTTAGAAAGGAGTCCTATGGTGGCAGTCAGGCAAGCCTATCAACCTAAGCATAGACTGAGCATTCACTTTACTGGGAAATACATGAGGATGGGGCATTTAAATTCCCAGGTTTTTTCCCTTGAGGCATTATTTAACACAGAAGGCAAGCCAGAATGATTAGTCAGGAGAATACAGACACTGCTAGAGTCACTTAACTGCTTGCACACACAAAGAAGGTGTGCCTCCTTCTATAGCTGTCACCCTGTGCCAGCCTCATCATACCAGGACCCTTAGTTCAAGGATCTATATATAAAATGAAAATCCAGAAAAAATAAAGAGAAGACTTGACTTTATGTCATTGAGAACATTGATGTACTCTTGTATTTATTTAATGGCAATAGAATGAGACTTGAATCAAAGTAAGCATCTAACTACTTGAGACCCAAGCTGATCTCATCAACTAGATTTTCCAAAAGACTCATCCACTGTGCCTGGTGTCACCTGACTCCTGGAATGAGGTGTCTGATCATTTGACAGGAATGAGATTCTGATCCCCTCTCTGGGAGTCAGTGGTTGAATTTTGTAAAACTATGAAAGAAAAAGGAAAGTAAAAGCAAACCAGAGATGTTTGAAGTAACATTTTCAAAGATAGGATTTTCATGTCAAAAAAGCAGGAGGCTTTTTGACAATATGATCATATCTCATTCTATCAGATACAGAATCAGATTTTAAAACATATTAAATGTATAGTACATTACTTTTTTAACATTCAGAGGTTTGATTAAGTAAAAATTTTTAACACTACAAAGCTGAAAAAAAATGATTACACAGAACTGTAATTTGTAGGTCAGTAGGAGATGAAAATTATCACTTTTTTATTGACAGAACTTCTCTATAGTCTCCTAAATTTCCTAGTACACTGCAGTGGAATATCTGGTTCTCAGATATGTTTTGTGACAGTTTAATAAGAGAGTGGAAGAAGTCATTTCTTGCTACAGTATTTCAGGAATAAGTTCACTCATGCACTGCCTAGAGCAGGGGCAAGAAAAGGAATAATCTGTGTAAAAGAAGATCAGACACCCAGTGCTCATCCTGAAACTATTCCCTTTTTATTGAAGGCATGTAAGTGCTGCTTTAATGAGCTCTGGGTAGAGGTGTTAGTTGGAACAAAGTGTTACCGAGCAGAGGCTGCAAATAATGTGCCATTAGCTGCACTTCCATGAGAGGAGATGTTTGAAAAGTAAATAAAAAAATATTCTAATGCTAGAGATTCAGCACGTGATCAAAAGATGCAAGTTTGACACTGCATACTGAAAGGGAGACTCTGGCAGTGAGAATATTCAATAAGTCAGGAATTCTGTCTCCATATTGTATGGAAACAATTATGAAATTCAAATATTTGTAAATGACACCAAGCTGCAGTCTTCAGCGTAATTTTTAGAGAAAATGAAATATCTTAATACTAAAAGTGCTCCTACCCTGCTGTTCAGAGAAAATGGGATAAGAAGTTCCTACAGTGTCAGCTGATTCCTGCTTTGTTGAACAATATTGAAATCAGCTTGATTTTCCATTGATGTTTTGTTTTTCTAATTCCACTTAAAAGAGTAAGTGCTGACAATGCAAATGCCAAGCTTATGGATAGAAGGACTGAATTTACTGAATTGCAAAAACCCCTGGCTTCATACAGAGAATGGTTTGTTTGGGTTTCCTCTATTTTTGGGGTGGGTTTTTTTCTGAATTTTGACTGGAAAATAAGATTATGGATTGGAAATATTGGGGTCTCATGAGTATAATTCTGGCAGCCAGTAAATGAACTTAAATAAACAGGCATACAGCCTATAAAGCTCAGCCATGATATGTGTCACTATTCAAACAATTTAGATGCTGTTTGGATCTACTTTGCTGTTTTTATTAGGTTTTATGGAAGAAATTAGGGTACACAGAGCTTCTCCATGTCAAAATCTTCTGATTTAATGCAGCTTTTCAGAAAAACAACTTCTCTTTTCAAACAAGTTGTGGCGAGCAAGGAGGAAGACAGATAGAATTGGATCTTAATTGGGTTTTGTTTCCCTGAGAAAGGAAGGGTGGCAGAGACAAAAGACTTAGAGCTGATCTAGGATTTCTGATCAGAATATTTATTTACCATTAATCTGCCATCATTTTTGAAAGCAAAATAAAAATTCTCGGCACATAAGCAAAACATTTCAATATAAAGGTAATTTAAAATCTCACTCCACTTAAGGAAATATACACACGCAGACCATTTTTGAGATTCAGGCCATCTCAAGCATAAGTGAGAAATATTATTAGCTATCTGAATCTTTAAGAGGGATACGTTAAGGGAGAAGTTCCCTTTCCAACCTTAAAAGTTAATGTGGTATAAGAACAATTTCCCTCTGCCAAAGAAAAAATCATCAGTTTAATACATGAAAGTTACAACATTAAATTACACTCACTGAATGCAGTAGCCTAAGATCAGTCCCTAAGTGTCAACCATTGTGTAGTCTGTCGCTGTAAAGTAATTTTTCAATCTTTCAATTAAGTGCACTGTATAATTTTATGGCTTCAGTCTGAATGCACGGTTCATGCACAACTGTGTTAAACAATGACAGAAGCAGCCTGGAATGAGGAAGAGACTACAGGGAGGATCCAGTCTGACAATGAAGCTGACATAGCAAAGGTAAAAGAGGCTTAACGTCTGACAGACACCCATGATTTTTAATTATCCTTTCCCACTGCTGATTGTTGCAATCCATCTCGCCCCCACACCTCTCCCTATCTCTACCCTGCTCTTTGTCGCATGCCTGCTCCCTCCTCTCCTCTCCACATCCTGAAATGCCCTTGCCTCTCTTTCCCTGCCTTTTCTTTGTCCTGTTTAACTGATCTCCACCTACCCAAACCCCTATCAAACAAAATAAAAATGTTTGGAACTCACAGGGTGTTTCCTGACAGGCTGTTGTTCATTCCTTCCCTGTGACTCAACCCTTCCCATCCCCACACTCCTCCTGTGTGGTGAGCCCTTTATTTCTGTGTATACACCCGCTCCCTACATGGCTTTTGTATTTTCAGGTGGTAAACTCCTCAAGGCAAAGACCATCTGTTCCTTCACTGTGCAATCAGACTTCTCCATGCATTAGTGTGTATTCAATACCAATTTAAATTGCATGCGCTTTCAAAATTAATGAGAATAGTTAGCCATTCTAGTACATAATGAACTTTATGGTATTTTTAGCAAACCTTCTTAAATGCAGGTACGTAGCCATAATGAACAGCAGAAGATCACAATGTTCTCACATCACTCATGAACAGTAATAACTCTGGAAAATGAACGTATCAAAGCCTTAGCTGATAATTCCTAACTTTACTCACTTACAGGAATTCTGGTATTCCAAACAGTCATAAAATTGGAAATATGTCAGAAGACATAAAGAAGAATAAATAGAAGAAAAAATTTAAAAATAATTTTTAAAAAATACAATTTAAAAAATAAGCCAACCTGTTCTGTGGGTGGCCACGGGTAAAATTTACAAAAGTAATAGACAGGCTCTTACATGTCTATCCCACATTTTTTTCATCAGTTCAGCCTGTTTCTGATGTATTCAGCATGATGAGAAATGAGAAAAAAAAAAAAATGAAGCAGAGTGAGAGCATAAACTCTATAAAATATTTTGGGGACAACCACAGTTATGGAGTGGGTGTATGGGCAGGGTAAAAAATATTATAGAAGTATTGTTGTACACACACTGCTACAGCTAACTGAGTATTAGGCACAATGAATAAACCATCAAGCATAATGACATCTTGCTCCTAACTGACACAGAAATGCAGATTCTTTTAGAGCACATTATTACATTCTAAATCAGTCTCCTTTATGATAGTCACTACCCAAATATTTCACACAAGAGATTTATTCTATTAAGAAACACCAAAGCCTATATAAAATTAATTATATTTCACTTAAGTTTTCTTAATTAGTTCTGATTAATTAAAATATTCTTGAATTGCAATAATTTTGTGCTGTTTAATTATTGAAACACAGGCTTTTGATTATTCCATTTCTTTGTCTATTTCCATACATGTGGCTTCTCCTTTATTATATGTACAGATTGTACAAATGTGAATAAAGAATAAAGTACCTATCTAACTAATAGTGGCACGCCATATAATGTAAACTTACATGGAAATACTTCAGATGCTGCATATAACATTTTAAGATCCTCCTAGGTTGTAGTCACTACCCAACAAAATGTTCTCATCCTACCGGTGCTTCTTCCTCTTTCCTTCTTTTAGGCTCTGCAAACTTTCTCACATGCTGAAAGCTAAGTTCACACATAGAGACAGGCTTTCAGCATCAAGTACTAAGATTTAATTGCTCAAAGAAATGCATATGAGTTACGTATCTTTGGTCTATTCGAGGCACTTAACTTCACAGGCATGTACAGTGTAGCATTTTAGTTTATGAGCATGATCAGGGATTCAGTCCCCCTGTCCTCTCATTGTTCAGATTGCTGAGAATCTGCCTCCCTGAGATATCAATTGGAAAAAGGTAATCACAGGATTTAGTCTAAATATTATGTATATGGGAACTGTATCCAAAGGGGAATATAACAAATTAACTTGATTCTCCTTTGACATGAGAAGCAGTATGTTCAGTAATTAACAACAAACAGCAGTTATTAGAATCCACATGTTGAGGGGGAAAAGAATCCCAAACAACTTTCATTGTTTAAACCAAAACATTTTCACCTTAATTTTTTATATCCACCTCTTCTGCATCTACGAAATTTTTGACTGTTCCATTCTTGAAATATCTACCCAGAAAATAAGTGTTTCCTGGGACTATTGAACAAAGCCCTGACATAGTTTTAAAGAAAAATAATCTGGTCTTGTATGCTGCACTGCACAGAAGTATTGTAAATTATCACATGATCCAACACAAGGTTTTCTGCCTTGCTTTAAAGGAAACAGCTGATAAAAGTCTTGAACTTTGCCATGTCAGAGAGACCAGATTCCTTAATGTTGTGCAGAGTGGCTGTTCTAAGGAGGCTGAAGGAATCGATGATTTCTATGAAAATAATTTCTAGTGAAGAGATTTCCTCACTTGGATTTTCTCACCAGAGGAGAGAACTGTAAATTTAAAAGCAAAGATGAAAACCACTAAGGAAAAGAAGCAGAAGCATCAGTGAAGAGAAAAAAAAAAAAAAAAAAAGCCTCAGAAACACAACACAGAAACAAATGCAGATCACTTCAGGGATATACAGTTAACAATAAAAAGCACTGTAATTTTTTTCTACACGTATTTGTTTAGGGAAATAGCTGTAAACCACTGTGTTTTTAGGGAAGAACAAGCAGCTGCAACTAATGGTTCCCATGGAAGACTTCTGTAGACTGTAAAAGTCTGTGAATAGCTGAGTTCTTGACCATATGTGCAATTTTGTTGAATTAAACTTCGTAACTATGAGAAGAAATGATCCCACAGGAATTACCTATATATAATGTCAATAAAGACTAAAACGCCACTTCTACAAGACAGTCATTTGCATGCAGCTCAGAATGGCTTTTTATAAGGACCTCACAAGAAAAACCCAGAGTAGAACTCATGTTCCTGACACTGGTGAACTGAGATACTGGGACTTAGCAGTAAAATACTTGTCATTTCGCAGTGACTAGACAAGCTGAATGTCTGTTTTAAATCAGGTATAGATCTTATCAGTCACCTGTGTTGCTACTGCTGATGAATTTGGAAAATTATTTGGACTGAATTTAAAAAAACCCCTATGTTTCAAATAACTGTGACAAAGAAATCAATTAAACTTTGCACAGCTTTTATTATAATTTATGCAGAACTAAATAAAAAGTGTGGCCTGTGACACAGAAAGTCCTTAGCCACATAGCACTGGAAACCTAGGAGATGCATAAAGCATCACTCTATGAACAGTTGGTAAAGATAAGTCTCTGGCTTGAACTAGCACAGTTTTTCCTATAAAGCACATCTTTTAACAATGATAAGAGGGAAGTAACACCAGTCAGTGAAGCCTTGTATCCAGTAAAACTGATTTTTCACTTACTGCATCCAACTGTGCATGCCAGACTCTAAATGTATTTCATTTGGCAAAGCACTGGAGCTGTTATACTCTCTCTGAGCCAAATTTTGCCCTTGGCTTAAGGCACACAACTCCCATTGACTCTACTGGAAGTTGTACAGAAGGAGATAGATTGTGTAAATTAAGCATGCTCTTGAGATGGTGGAGGGAGATTCACAGCTGAATCCCAGGGTAGGAGTTCACCAAGGGGCAGCAAAGTCAATCTCACCAGTCAGTCCTTTCCAACTCATCAGAGCAATGGCTTGAAAGATCTATAAAATAAATAGCTCATACACACTGCTTGAAAAATAAAAGGACTTTCTCAGCCTTTGAAGCAGGCCTTCCCTTCACTCATTACCTCAGAAGCAGTCCATCCTCAAAGAATTTTGTTTCTGTATTGTAATTGGTGAGAGGTACCACTATTTCCTCAAAATTGTTCCACCCAGGTCTGTCCAAGACCTCTCTTACCTATACTGCCATAGCTCACATCATCCTGCCACCAGCTACATCCCTGCTTTGTTCCCTGTCCTAGTGCTGGTTATTCCCATTGACTTTGCTTGTTTGATGACTCTTGGTTTCTTTCTCTTCTAGAATAAGTGGATTTATTTTTTTATTTTCTCACAAGTTTAGAGTAACACATTCTGTGTCATGCAAAGTTTAACAGATGGGTGCTTTAATTTGGACCTCTCAGTTTAACCTCAGTGACAGAGAAAAGGCCTCTAAGCATAATGGAAACAAGCCCAGCTCACTGCAGTCCTCCCACACTCATTTCTTTAAGCAAAAAATATGCATCTGTTCTGAAAATCCCCAAAAGTCATGGAGAGTGCAGTAGGGCTTGTAAAGAAACAACTACCAGAACCAAATCAGTAGCACCAATTCCAGTTTACATTTTTATGTGCGTTCAGTGCAGAGATACAAAATTCTCCTTTAGGTCACACTCACAAACCCAATGAAGGTAAGATTCTGCTTTGATATTCACATCCCAGGTCCTGCTTGTCTTGTAGATGAAATTCATTTGTTTAACAAGCAGATGAGAAGGCTGCAGCCTAAAATTTATGGATCTATTTAGCATGTTCTCCTAAGGAAAAAGTATTTTTCTTTATTATTTTTTATTTATAGATATTGTCACACCAGAAGGACAAGATGTACTGTGCAGGTATTTGCAGAAAAAGAATTACTTTGTTAAACTCGTTCAGTGTAAATATGTTACAGACTTAGATCCAGGATGGCTTGTGAAAAAGATAAAGCATAATAAAACAGAGATAAGAGTGTGATGGAAGAAGTGAGTGACTAAATGACTGAAGTATGTTGGATTTCTAAGATAACAGAGAGAATTGTATTTTTCCGGTGGTTTCTACCAGTGAGCAGCAGTTTCTTTGAGCATTTCTGCCTCCAACTATCAGACCCTGTTCCATTTTCCAGCAGGCAAAGGTAGTGAGAGAGGGAAAGATCAATTTTCAGCTCTCTCACAATGACTGTTTTGGTCTCCAGAAAAACTCCAGTCCACCTCTTGCTGCTGACTGGAAGCGCAGTACATGTACTCTTGGTGACTTCATGACATTAATGCCTGGCCTGTTATATAAAGTGTTTTAAATATAAAATCCTAGAAAATATAAAACTTTCTGTAAGCAAAGAGAGAGGTCAGCCTTCTCCTGTTTCTTTGTTTGACAAAAGCAGCCTTCAGTGAAATATCCCAGGATACAGTTATTTTCTTCATCCAAGGAAAGTCTAAGAAAAACTCAAAGCATATGAATGTTCTGTGAAGTCACAATCTGTCTTGGTGGTGAACCATGGACACACCATTCTTTTCTCCATTTCTGCTTGGGTTGCTACTAACAAGATCTTTCAAAATATTCAATCACTAATTACAACGTTCCTATGACTAGACTGCTGGTTTCATACATACACATGAAAGCTACTACTGGCAGAATTTTCTAAGAGATTCCAGAGACTTTTTTTTCCCAATGGATTTGTTAAAAAAAATGCTGAAAAGCAGATTTTTTTGACACTGATATTGTTCAAATGAAGACACAGTCACTGTTATGTTCCCTTTACTGAAAATCCCCTGCCTATAAATCAGATACATGAAAAACAAATTTTCTTACAAATATCAGTTTTAAAACCTCCTTATCAAATCTGAAGGTTCAAAGGAATGAAGAGATGCCTGCCAGCCCTGTTTTATGAATTATTTTCTTGAACTATCAGCTATCAAGGATCACCTCAGCACTCCAAACCCAGAGACTGCCTTGTCACCTTTCAAAATCTTTCAATCCATCTCTCAAAAAAACAAACAAACCAAATCCTTCCTTGATCCTTGCAAATAACCAGGGTAGTTTGGTGGAAGGCTTTTGCAGTTTTTAACTCATTTAGCAACTCTTAGACACCATAAGAAGCCGGTAAGACCCTTAAACACATAGGACTCAGCAGAAAGAGGGAGAGACTCCTTTAATTCAAGCTATCATAAACCCCTGCACTTCTTAATTTACATTTTATACAGAGAACAAAAATCTGACCTGAGAAATCACTTTCCCTTCCAATTCTCTTTCCCCTTTCTACTTCTCTTTGAGTATAAGTCATTTTTAAGTTAGGCAAAAAAACCTAAAAATATGTCCAAAAATAAATATTTTTATTTCACTTTTTTGATCATTTTTTACATAATTTAGAGACAATAATTTAGAGATAATAAATTATTGAATAACAAGTTCCTTACTAGTTTTACCTATTTCTGCTTATTATTATGAAGTATACAAACTATGTACTAAGTAAATGTAATGAAATTTTGTATGAAATAAGAGGGCAGAATTAATATTTTATAAATGCCATGAGTAAGGAACTACCTTTCTTTATCAGGAGTCTGTTAAGAAAAGTGCAAGAGATATTTTATGTCAGGAAACTTCCCACATAAAAACGTGTCTGCAGATTAGTTATACCAAACCTTAAATATATGACCAGTTAAATGCAACAATTAATCTCAGCAGCTGCTTTTCCCAAATAAATCTTCTTTTATCAATTTTACAAGCAATGGAAAACCCAGACTTGGTGCGGCTAATTCAAAACAATAAAACGCAAACTACATCTAGTAAAAAAGGACATTTTCTATGAAAGATTTTCAGCCATAGTATTAAATAATGAGTTAACAGATATTTTCCCTTTATGAACATTACTGTCCTTGTAAGGGTTGTTTTGGATACTTTAGTGCTTTGCATCAAAACACTCTCCTTTCCTTACTAGTGTGGTCGGATTAAGCATTAGCAATTTTAGTGACCTTTTGTGTTCATAATTGCTAGAACCCTGTTGAAGTTCACCTGATTCGTTGTGGCTTAATTCCTCACTGGTAATGACTGCTGCAGGAGGCAAGCTCTGGTGGGTTAGAGCCAAGGAGATCCAGGGAGGAAATGTGGTAGCACCCCGGTTAAGAAGCAGAGTTTATACTGAAGTTTCTGAGGGAATGTTGGTTGTTTGGGGTTTCTTTTCTTTTTTTTCATAGCAATAAAAGGCAGCACTTAGAANGCTACACTACTATCTTTCACACATTTGTGACTTGCAATTCTTCTCCGTGTTGAAAGCTTTTTCCATGGACTAAAATCAAAGCCTGTGTCTTCCTGGGCTCTGTGCCAGGCAAGCCCCCTGCACAGACCCCCCTGGACAGAATTCAAACCCTCTTTCTCGGGTTCCAGACCCCTTTACCGAGGTCTGTGACCATCCAGGGGAACCAGAGGAATGCCCTGGACTCCCACATTAGAAGGCTAATTCGGATAGTGCCGTGAACCAACTGTTCACAAAAACTGTTCACTGTTACCTTCTGTAAGGTCTTTTCCCTCTCACTGTTACTGAGTTTTTTCTGCTTGCATTGTGCATACTATATGATTTGTAACATGCAGTCACAGTCAAAGCCAGACCCTGAGAGCTGCAATTGAGTTGAAATAACTGGATTTTGTAGTCACTTAGTAATAATTTTGGACCCTTCTGTGGCTTAGAGAACTTAGTTTCTCTAAAAGAAAGAGACTTCTTAGAGCTCCTCTTACAGAAGAAGCATTTAACATTTATTGCAGATCTTAACAGAAACTTTACAAGGATATTCCCTCAAATATGAAAGAAACATAAAGGGTAAGTTTGATTTTTCTTTATCAGTTTATTCAATTTTCAGAAAAGATAGACTTGTGATTAATTTTGCAGTAAAGTAAGAATAACATTGTGATGGAAATGCATTGATCTATTTAATGAAGGATTGTAAAGTCAGCACCATTGAAGAAACAAGGATTATTCTTTTAAGTAACATTCGAAGGACTGCAATTTTTGCCTTGAAGTGTGCCCCGTACAAAAAAAAGGAACCTAGCCAAAAAGCCTGTAAAAATATTGGAATACTTAGACACAGCTACCTGCACATAGAGAAATGACTGTGTATTACAGTCTAAGATATATCTCATCCTAATAAAAAAACCAAAACACTTACATAAAAATTAACAATTTTTACATTCAGTGTACACATGTTCCTCTGTGACTCGTAAGGGAAATAGACACATATGCCTACCATATTTGAAGCATATACTGGAAATCAGACAAAAGCATGATAAGGATGGAAACAACCTTGCAACAAACCATCTTGCTCCTTCTAGTAATAGGAAGTCTAGGGCTTGCAAGGCCTGAACAATTAATAGGTTCTGTTCATTTTTGAACAGTTAATAATTAATAGACACCACCCAACTTCTGCTATAAAAGGCAAGGTAAGACCAAAGAAAGTGCTCTTGAAAAGCTGTGGAAAATAGAAAACAATTAAAAACAAACTAACTAACAAAAAAAAACCCACACAAAAATCCAACCACCTATGAAAATTACTAGTGTTAAGGGATTAAACCTAGAGGACAGTGTTCCTGCGAAAGAAATGCACTAGTAGAAAATATTTCTTGTAAGCAGGAGGTGTGTATTTTAGGAAATATATTTTGAATACTCCCCCAGAGAATTATATTAGCTGTAGTAGCCTCCTCAGGAGTCTCATTCCCTAAACATAGCATCCTTTAAGTTGTACATAGATTGCAATGTGTTAGAAATACTTTCATAAAGCAGAAACTTTTTATCCACTTTTAGTGCAAGTGCTGCTATTTGCAGGAAAAAAAAAAAATAAGGCAGATCCAAGCAGTTTTGGAGATGCAGCACAGTTTAGGTATTACAGCACCTCCATCAAATTCTAAAAGGCCAAGTATCTGCACCAGCTGGGGTGCAATGCCAACAAATTCCTTCACCAGCTGACATGCCCGACATGCTGTCTGAGCATTGGCACCTTCCTCTCTTATGAGTCACTATGCCAAGTCACAACCAACTCAGTGCTTTCTAGGATCTTGGAGTTGCTATTACTTTTTTTGGCTAGAGCAACAGGACCTGGATTTGCTCCATGAAGTGCCCTAGAAGGAAAAACGCAGACACGAGTATCAGCTGTTCACCACAGATATGTCCAAGTAACCCAGACTGTTTGAGGGAACACTATCCTGTCATCAGTCTCATTTTCCATTTTATTTGAGGCTCTCTTCATTCCCCTGAGAGCTTTTCACTACTTCTAGCATCCTCTTCTTCGTTCTGAATCCATTGTTCCTGCAGAAGGCAAGTACTTTACAGCTGAAGTGCAAGGCACAGGTTCACTGGGGATGTTACTCTTGGAATATCATTGGCATGGGGCCGCCTGGCCCTACAACAGTCTGCCCCTCTCTGTCTTCCCTAGATGACTCAGACCATTATCACCAAAGGGTATCTGGTTAGCTTGTATCAACATGTACTCCACCCTCAGCAAATATCACATTAACTTTTCTTTCTGTTCCAGGAAAAATTAGGCCCCTATGGCCTTTAGGCTCTGTGTAGCTGAAATTTTGGCAACATTGTCCAGATGGGCCCTTCTGTCTCCTGTCCTCATTAACAGTATTTGAGAATATTATCTGATCATGTTTCATCATAATAATTATGATTATTAATTTCTGTAATATTTAAGATAAAGGAAGAATCTAGACAGAGAGTGTCAGATACAATTTATGGTATAGGTCTGTACTCATCTTACTTTCCTATCTAAGTTCTTTACCAGTTTTCTCATTCAAATAATGCAATTGTATGGTAACAAGTAAGACATTTCCACCACCTACATTTTGTGACAAATTTTAAGTTCAGATGTAGTCTCAGAGAAGACAAGTGGAAAAGGAAGGTGAGAAAACATTTTTAAAAATATTTGTTGGGAGAACAATTAATCATCTTTTACAGGTGCTCAAAGAAGAGAAGCAGCCTCACAGATCATCATTCTTTATTAAATCTCTGCAGTGAGCTTAGCTGCAATCTGTAGAAGGAAAACTAACATTGTTTTTATCTACAGGCAAAGACACTGTAAGCCTTCACTCAGGAACCTGAGTGGTACACAGAAACCAGTAGAGAGAACTGTGTGATATAAACTCTCATGGCAAAGGGGGTTAGCCTTTCACTGTGCACTTCCAGAGGCTCTGGGTGAGACCACAGATTGAATTCTTCCTTAGATTCTTCCAGCAGTTCAGCTTCTACTTAAATCTCCCCTCAATATGACCAGTCACAGCAAGATCAGAAAATCAGACCTAATATGACATAAGCCACACCAGTCCAGTGATTCCACCACAATAAAGGAAAGAGGTGGCATGGGCACAAGAAAACTGTTTACCAGAATTACCTGTTATGACTGCATCCTGGAAAAATTACTTTAGTAGGGCATGACAACATTGACCCAAATGATTAATCCATTTCATATGCTGTATTCCAGGCCAATCTCTACTTTGTTGTTTGGGTTGTTTTATGAAAACCAGCCTTTTCAACTGCGCTTTGTGAGAGTCCATTTATATTGTAAATGTTTGGTCCCCAACACAGTCAAGTACTGGAAGAAAAAATCCAGACACTTTTGAATGAATGCATAGAAAGGTGAACCCTCTATTTCAACACCATCCTGCCAACAAATATGGAGTATCATATTTTGTTACATTAATCCCAGACCCACAAAAACAACACCTAAATGTTTCCATATGGTTTCCAAATAAATCTCCCATACCCCATATTCTGTAAATTGTTCCCTCAAGAGGTATAAGCTATGGAAGGTCAGTCATCTATTCCAGGTCTCATGGGAGCACCAGACCTGATTTTCCACAAGTATTGTGCTCAGGCAACTCCACTGAAGTTAGCATATCCCAGAAAATAACAGTCATGTGGAACCACCACAGTCATGGAGCTGGCGTGACCACAAAGAACCAGAGTCACCATCTTTCACCCTCAGACTGAAGCTGTATCCAGGTTTTTCTCCCCCTGTCATGTTAAAACTACAGGCATCAAATGAGCATGCTGTGGCAATAGCCAGCCAGTTTATAGATGTTCACTCATGCACCCCAACATGGGCTCCCATGGTTGCAGCTCTGACAAGATCCCTCTTAACCCCTATCTGCGCTGGGCTAGTGGCAAACCCCTGCCCTGGCTGCAATTTCAATCTCGCCTTATATATTCAGTGGGACCATTTGTAATCCTTATTTATAACTGATGAATATTTTACCACAGTTTGTTAATGCATTAGCACGGAAGTAATGTGTGTGAAAAAGAAATTTTTAACAAGCCTTTGGCTTGTGTAACATAAAACATTGTCTCATACCCAGCCTCCCCACAGACATCAGTTTCTGTTTTAAATAGTCTGACTACAACTCCCTGTGTATAATATAAAAGGCACAGCCCTTACAAATGCAGTGAGTACTCAGCCCATAGGATGGCTGGAGTAGCTGAGTAAAGTAGCAGTTCTTTACAGCCACACTCTCTGTTTTAACTCGTTATAGTAATGAGTCACTTTAAACATATATTCCTATAATTCAGGGAAAAGTTTTCCAGAAGAACTAAAATTCGTGAATCTAATGTATATGAGATATTCAGGAACTTTTCTTGCAATCTCATTTTTATCAAAAAAACATGAGCACCTGTATAGGTCTGCACATAGATTAATGTCTTCCTGACTTTCAGCATTTTTTTTACTATGGAAACACAAGAAATGCTTCAGGAAAAGGAAACTAATTTGGCTTGATTTAAAACTGGAAGGGTTTTTTTTCCTCCCAGAAGAACAAGTGTTAAAATAAGTGCTGGGGAAATGGTTCTTTGCAAACCTGAGCATGAATACGAACTGTGGCTTTGTATTTCCTGATCAGGATGGAAACAGAAACATGGACGGTTCAGATCTAAACCCTAAAATTAACTCAGAGAGCACCATTCAAAAACACTTCCTTGAATCAGCAGGAGGGAAGGCAATGAAAGGCTTGACGAGAGTTAGGTGAATAAAGAGGAAATAAGGGAGGAATGAGGGAAATGACAGAGGGCCCTGCACCTCATATAAACTCTTTTAATTCTCCTTTGTATGCGTACATCATAGTTACTAACATGACCAATTTGCAAGGAAGGATTTAGTTATCCCAAACATGGACATGCCTTTTGCGCAACACTTTAGTCTCCTGAGTTCATGCACTGGAATAAGCATCAAAACTAAGCTCAGGCTTTTAAGTGGATTGTATTTAGAAAGGCAACAATGATAACAATATTACCTTAGCCAGCTCTGTGGAAGACACCTATCTCGACAGGACACTATTTGTGATATTATTACACTTAACACAGGAGAGTGTCTATAATTGCAAATTATTTATCAATATTTTTGTTACTTAAGATGTCTTGGAATAGGCCTGCTGTGAATAAATTATAAGGTCAAAGGGCAAGTTGTTTATATCAGTGACTAGACCAGATTATTACACTGAGAAATGGGCAGCACATCCTGTTATTGCTGCTACCAGAAAAAACATTGCACAAAAAGAACTAGACAGACCAGTTGCTTGACTTCTCAAAAGGTTTTATTTTTAGCCTAATGACAAAAATGTCTGTGTTTGCACAGGAAACAAGAATGATTGATACAAGGGAGTGGAAATAAAATTCTTCATCTAATTTTCAGCGCTACATTAAAGACTAGACTCCTGTTGTGTCAGAGAAGCACTCAGTGACCCTTAGAATGACGATTTTTCCACCAGTCCCCCTGAATCCCCCACTTTTCTGCTCTTGAAAGCTCCTACGTACATATCAATTCCTTGTGCAAGTTAGAGCATTTTCAGAACTACTCTTAGTGGCGCCAGTGAATAATGATGCTACAGAGAACAGCTGGCATAGCCGGAATAGCTTGTCCTTCCCCCAGGGGATTTCAAGTTGGCCCTGTGGGAATGGAGGCAGAAAGCAGTTAGATGTCATGCTGTTCCCCAGTGGAGTCTTTTGCTGTTGCTGTAAATTGCTTTAAGCTCTTGTTGTTACAGTTGTGCAAAGGGTACTTATTTGGGGTTAAGGACATGGATCAAAATGTAATCAACCTGGACCAAGTCATCAATACCATCTTTCCAAGGACCTCAGTAAGGCTTCCACACATATTAAGCTCACCTTCCAGCTACTAATGACAGCTCTAACTTCTAGATTAATTTTGCCCAAGTTAAACTAACATTTGAAAACATGCTGTATTGGAAATTTGGGTAAAGTCCTGCCTACATTTACATCAACAGCAGTTTTGCTATTAATATAGTACCAGCAAACCTAGTGTTTCATTGAGTGCAATAGGAATAAATGATCTCATTTCTTTTATTGAAATTAGCCTTATGCTTCTGTTCTGAATTTTCAGAGAAGGATTGTTGGCAATTAAGTTACTTATTAGTGTTTTGGAAATGCCCTAAGGTTTCAGTCAGAAGCAGTGGCCAGTTCTGCTATAAGTGAACTGAAATGAAGTGAAAACGGCTGTTTCAAAAGAAATACTAGGATTTGCTCTTATATATCTGTTGTGGTTTAACTCAGGAGGCAGCTAAACACTACAGAGCTGTTCACTCACTAACCCCAGTGGGATGGGGAAGAGAACCAGAAAAAAAGTAAAACTCATGGGTTGAGATAAAGACAGCTTAATGGGACAGAAGAGGAAGGCAAATAATAATAATGATTAAAGAAGTAAAACAAGTGATGCACAGTCCAATTTCTCACCATGCCCTGACTAATGCCAAGCCAGTACCCAAGCACTGGGCCACCACCTCTGAGCCAGTACCATCTAGTTTTGTTGTTCATCATGATGCCATTAGATATGGGATATCCCTGTGACCTGTTGGGGTCAGCTGTCCCTGTTGTGTCCCTTTCCAGCTCCTTGTGCACCTCCAACATATTTACTGGTGATGGAGTGAGAGGCAGAAAAGGCCTTGACTCTATGCAAGCACTGCTCACCAGCAGCTAAAGCATCCCGGTGTTATCAACATTATACTCCTTCTAAATCAAAAACATAGGGCTGTACCAGCTATTAAGAGGAAAATCATCTCTCTCCCATCCAAAACCAGGACAATTCTCAATCTCCATAAGCTTATAAAACAGAGAGCTGGAAGCTAATAATCTTCGGTGTATTTCCAGTGAAGGAACTGGAACATCAAGGTTTGTATAAACACAACTAGTTGTTGGGGATTTCTGAACTCCTTAAGCTGATGGTTGCTTGATTTAAATCTGACCTGGAGATTTCAATTAAGCTAGTATTTGGGGAATTGTTGTTGTTACCTTGACCATTTTTTTAAAAAAGCAAAACAGTACAAGTTAATTACAGCTATGATTCTGTTTCTTGTGTATCTTCGTTCCTTTTAGAAGCGGAATGCAATTCCCCCTCATCCAAAAACCTCCATTTGCTTTAAAGCATTTATTAGGGGAGTGCTGATGCTGAGGGAGGAAATATTTGTCTCAACCTGAAATATTGGAACTTTGGGCGTACAAAAGAGACAGACACAGCCCTGTGCTGTAGTTGGCAGAAGCACAGACAAGATACGAAAAAGCTGGAAGTTGGGGAAAGGCATCTCAGAATCCTTCTCCTCAGCTGGTAAAAGAGTTCTACAGTGACAACACACAACTTTCTCCATTGAGTAGATGAAATAGCTTACACAAAAATTTACATAAACATTTACAGAAAAGAGGGGAACAGTCTTAGCATGACAACCCATTCTGCTTTTTCACCCTGCAGGTCTGGGACTTTACAGAAGGCAGGTATAAATGATATGTCTTCCAATATGCTGGGACAGACTGTCAGAAGAAGATATGCTAACTTTTCCAAAACTTCCAGAAGACTTTGGAGAGGAAGGAGACCGAAGTATAAACAATTTGTTCTTAAATACAATGTTTGGGCTGGCTAAAGTCCTCAAGCCATCTCATCTAACCAACGGCGAGAAGGAGACCTTTTTAGCCTTTCTTCAAAGTTCAGGAAGTGATGGACAACAAGCTTTTTCTTTTTGTGTGGTGACTTTAAACGGCTGGAGAGAAATTGGCCAACACTTCCATCTTGATCTCACTTCAACTCGGAGGGATGGGATCATCCAACAACAAGAAGCTTTTGTGTGCTTTTGAGAAAGAAAATTGAATGAATCTAGAAGAGGACAGGAGCTCTGCGCACTATTTTCTTTAACAACTGAATGACTCTTTGTGGTTAGCTTATAAGTCTTAAACCCCACACTTCTTTTAAAAAGATTGAAAAATACAGGAACACTATGAAAAGGAAGATAACTAAGCACTTCATATACTACATTATTTATCATTAAATTTTATGATCTAAAGCCATTTGAAAGGCATTTTGTGGAGCTAAAGACAAGACTGACCTGAAATTATGCAGCTATGCTATGTCAGCAGAGAACCTGAAACTAGGTAAACAAAGAAGGAATTCTGGAATACGTGCAAACAGTGTAAGTAATTTAAAACCAATATATTGTGCTTATAAGCTCTATCTAGTTTTAAAAAAGAAAAAGAGGAGAAGATAAGAGAACACAAGGAAGAGGAAATAAGATCAGATTTTTTGCTTCCTAATAGCAATTCTTCTCTGTTTGTCCTAAGAAGGGTCTTCAAGCTTAACTTCTAAGTTATGTCATGTGACTGCAAGCAATCAAGGATGCTTCAGGACAACTGAGTCATCATTTCATGGGCTGGGGAAAAGAGCAAGTCAGAATGGCCTTCCGGGGACAATATCACAGATCCCAGCAACAGAACACACTGGAAAGCATATATGGAACCACCTTGTTTTTTTCCCCTCTCTTAAACAACTTCAGAGATACATTTTTTCTTCTCTGAGCTATGTGGTGTCTACCTTACAGCTAGTCCTCAGTCATCTGAAGATTTTGATAGGTAGCTTCTAAAGTCAGGAAAATTTTCTAGCACAATCATTGAAATATTCACTGTGTTAAGATAGTACTTTTTGTCATTAAAGTAAGATATACATCAAGTTTCTCTGATTTAAATCCGGAACAAATACGAGTCAAAGATAGAAGTCAATGCCAAAAAATCAAAAGTTCAAATTTCAGAGACAGAGTATAATCCTATCTTGAATGAGACCTATGTGTTGTATTTCTATAGCTAACATGGAGGTCTTGTTTTACCAGTGCTTTAATACAGTGTCTACATACGTTCTTATGCCAACATCCTCTCCTGGAATGCAACTGGTTTATATTTGCTTTTCTCCTAGACCCAGGGAACAGTGTGGAAATGTCACAGTTTCAGCTGCAGCAACAATGTACGAAGAGGAAACACTATAAAGAGGAACAAAGAGGTGGGTGATGAAAGATGAGGTGGTTGGGCAGAGCTGCAAAAAGCTCTGAAAATGCATCTGCAGAGTAGATGTAAGAAGCCACATGATAAGATAAAGCAAACAGTGTGGGGTAAAGAAGTAACAGTTATTAAAGAAACAGAGATAAAAAGAGGATAATTTAGAAAATTAATTAAATATCCTAGGGGTTAGACTGGAGGAGGGGGAAAAAAAAGAAACCTCTGGAGTAAAAATTAAAAAAAAANAAAAAAAAAAAAGGGAAAATAAGAGGGGGTGGAGGTAAATAGCAGCTGTGGAAAGGGTTGGGAGTACTGATGATTATTTGGTAGGCTTTTTTAATTTTGTGCCAGGCTCTGTAAATCTTCCCTTTTACCCTGAACCCAGAGGTGTGGAAACTTGAGTATAAATTCAGAAGTTTGGATTCTTTTCCAGATCTTACCTAAATCATATAAACCTCCTTGTATGTAGTATAACTTAGCCAGAAATAACTTAAGAACTCATATATTTTCTGATGCTGCTTAGCACAGCTGGATGGATTATTCGTCTTCAGTAATACTGATGGCAAATACAACATTTTTCTGTTTAAGAATCATTTGTGAATAGGCTTTAAGTCTGATCTCCAAAATGTGAAATGCCTCTTGATCCCGTTGATTCCTCTGAGCCTTTTTTTTTTTTTAAATGTACCTCCTGTCTGAAATTAGCATTTGCACAAGTTAGGTGAGTAGACTCTAACCTTTGTCAGCATCATTAAAGATGGTCTCCATTTGACTACAATCAGAACATGAGGAAGTTTGTAGGTGAACAGCCTCAGTCCTTCAGATTTTCTTTCACAGGCTGTGCTGTAAATGTCACTTGAGTGTAACTGATACCTGCCTGAGTCTGCAGAAAGCCTGAGGCTGTAGCAGTGTGATGGCATTCTGCTTCAAGAGGAGTTAACTTATTTGGTTTTAAGCATCAACGTTAGGTTTCTTTCTACACTGTTCAAAGCATGTTTTGGAAGGAGGGGAAGCATCTGAACACACAGATCCATACAGATTTCTCTGAGCCTCTGTTCTCTTCGGTATGCTTTTAATAACACCATGGGAGGGGCGAAGAGTGCAATTGTTCCTATTTTCCTAAAGAGAGGGTTCAACTTTCAAAGGTTTGGGAAATGCCAAATAGGGGTTCAGATACTGCACGGTTTAAGTATTCACTGCCTCCTAGTTGGAGCCTGTTATTGGTTAGCTAAGTCACGGGATATTCTTCCAGCTCACTAATTGGGTTAGTGTATCCTTTTAAACAGAGGAATAATGAACGCTCTTGTTTGTAAAGGAGTAGCCTCGTTCGCATGCAAATACGGGTATTCACACAAATCAGCCATTCCTCAAACCTCCTCAAGAACAAAAAACTTTCTGTCTGAAACCGCAGGAGCAGCAGATAACAAGGGGCCTTGATATGGAGAGATCAAACAGCCATTTCAAATTCCTGTGAATGTTCATGAATACTGTTGTTCAATATTCATCCAGTTCTGCCTTTTTCTGCATTATGGAAAAGAAAACAAAAAGCTAAAATAGGATGTAAAGGAATGAAGAATATGAAATGGTAGTGCTTTCAGAATCAATTCACATATTTTGATGTAGCTGCATTCAAGTTTTTGCCTTATCTTCGAAAGACAAATTATTATTTTAAAAATAACATAAAAACAATTTTTAGGATTCATTGTTTGTTCAAAATGGACATAGCTCAAGCCCAAAGAACAAATCCAATAAACATGAGATAATCCATTTTTTCAGATGCATGAAATATCAAGACATACAGTATCTAAGCAGAGGAGAAATAAAACTTGCCATCTGAAGTTTTACCAGAAATTCTTTGCCAGTTCTCCAAGACTCCTCAAAGGATGAGTTATGTCCTCATCTGGCTATAAAAATAGCTGTTTAGCCATAAAGTATTATACAAAAGTAAGTGAAAAGAAAAGAGCCTTGCAAAGAGTGACAGCTCCAAGGGTAACTTGGCACCCTTTCCTCACTCTGTTTTTATAGCTGTAGGAATTCCTTATTACTTTTTCTCAAGCTGTCATCAGAGCAACAGAACCCACTGTTATTTGGGTTTCTCTTCTCTTCAGATGGAAAGAAAGGGATGTAATAAAGGCAGGTCATGAGCAATAGGTTGTAATCTATCCACAAAATTGCCCCACCTTGCTATTTGTTCCCTTGTATTGTGTTCGAACAGACTCCCAGTAAATATGTCTGCTTCACATTGATCATCACTGATAGTCACATCCCTAATGGTGGCTCCATCTTGACAGAAAAATGGTAAGTGCCATTGTGCTCCAATGTTTTTGTCTCTTTCCACAGCCACTGCAAAACAAAGCTGTTAATTTATCTGATGAAAGACATGATGGTGAATGTTATGTAAAACCCAGATGTTTCCCCACTGATTTCTTAAATAGGAGCACATAATTGTGATGATTGGAAGGCTATTAATCCAAACTACTTGGAAGCAAAAGAGAAAGAAGACCTCAGCCTACACTTTCACTGTGACAAGCTTCTATGCCGAAGATGTCTGTAGTCCTTCTCACTGTTTTACTAACCTAACCAGTCAAATAATTCCCCCAGTTCTTCTCC
The DNA here is from genome assembly GCA_013399915.1 of Illadopsis cleaveri. Classification (NCBI taxonomy): domain Eukaryota; kingdom Metazoa; phylum Chordata; class Aves; order Passeriformes; family Timaliidae; genus Illadopsis; species Illadopsis cleaveri. The sequence goes on along the minus strand of VXBB01004688.1, from coordinate 303,922 downwards.
ATCTGTTTTCTCACAACAGTGTTAACGTTCACTTAAATAAGCATAGCAGCATTAACCTTTTGAACTCTTTGTCTCTCAACTCTGTTCAGATCAGATTTGTGGTCTAGAAAGTTGACTCTTCCCTCAAGTTTGACAGATTTTCTTATTATCCCCTGCTGACCTGTAGAGAATTGCACTGGCTCAATTCCTGAGGCACCTACAAGTTTCAGATGGACTCAGCCTCTCTGTCTGATTGCCTGTCACGAGAAGAGTCAGTGGTATGCTTCTTATTTCAGTTTATTCCTTTCCTTTCAACAAATATAATTGATTCTTTTGCACCCTTGTACTCTTCTTTTTAGCAGGCCTTGAGTATCACATTTTCATCCTCAATGCAAAGACTATTTCAGAAAATCTGTCTTCAAGAAAAAAATTTGACAATACACAGCAAGTGCATTAGTATGTGCTTTATACAGATCTGATTTTACTGACTGACTACAGTAAATTGTATAAAAATCACATAAGCCATTACCTCTTTGATTCAATCTTCCTATTTGCATAAGTACTACTAGTAGTGATAACTAAAGCTGATAGGTTAGGCTTAGATAGAGCAAAATGTTGATGAAGATGGCTGCTCTTCATGCATGAAAACTGTGGAAGGAATTATGACCCTCATCTAAAGTATAGCTGAAGCTTTGGATAGTGCCATTCAACGCAGAGGCTGATAAGTAGCTAAAAGCATAAGCACATTATAAAACTAGCTTGGATTTTAAAAATTACATACATTGGTGAATCTCCAGCAACAGTCCAGGTATATTATTTTAACCCCTAATGCAAATATGACTTAGGTCAGCCACTTTTCACTGCCATAGGTTGATTTCTCCTCTTTCACTGTCAGCTGTGCTAATGTAAATTACATCACACTAGCCATGTGAGTAACCACAAATCAGCTGGCCTCTAGCAAATTGGGATGAACTTTAGACCAAGAAAGAGTTTTTTAGATAGGATTGGTGGTGCTGTTTGAATTATGCCCAGACAGAGCCAGAAGTATAAGCATTCAGAAAGCTATAGGCAAGTAGTGTAGGTATGACCTTGGGAGAAGGTTTGAGGGAAGAGTAAGATTGGAAAGAGTCCTTAGAATATGGAGCAAGGAAGCTGCTGTCTGCTCATTTCAACCCTGTTTGGAAAACACACCTTTGATATACTTTTATAAATTAACAGAAACAAGAATTTATCTTTGTCATCTGAGGACAATTGTCAAAATAAGGGCTAACATTAAAAATATACTTATTCTACAGTATTTATGCATTGTACCCAATAATGCAGTACAATGCATAAATAGTGTAGAATAAGGAAAAACCATATTTGGAATGTCATTTTTAAATGCAGTTATTTAATTGTAACAACCTCTATTTTCTCTGCTGTAGGATTTATGCTCTAGTTTCTCTGTAGCTCCCACAGCAAGCTTCTCCCTGCTCCCTGGTTTGTTCTGCTGAGAGAAAAGCTGTGAGAACGACTGTACAGAGATAAGAAAGGCCAAAATTATAGACAAAGCTGAGCTTGCTTAGGTTATCATCTTTAACTCAAGGATTTAGGAGGGAAAACACAAATACAGGACAGGAATAGGATTAGTGTGGCGTAGTACCAGACAGGAGTCCCAGGCTGAGCATATCATGAGTGTTATCACTGGAGACAGTGACAGTGACACCTCTCTGGTGCTTTGGGGAATGGCAAACACTGGTCCAGACAGTAGCAACTCTGGTTGACACATTCATCAGGGTGATGAGCAGGTAAGTGCTTAGCCTAACACTTAGTGATTCCTAGCTATCTTTTTTGTGTGTTTTCCTGTGAGCAACTGCTTTAACTGCTAGGAACGGCTTTGTTCATAAGTTATCCTTGTAGAAAATCTTTGTATTTCTGTATGATACCTGAACAAGCCAACAAGAGAGGAACTATAAGAATGACAAAGAACAGAGAAAGAGCAGTGTAATGACTTCACTGTTAGCCCAGTGGCTGCAGCGTTTCGTGGAATAGGGCTGGAGCACTGCAGGAGCACCTGCTCCAACTTTTGTACTTCCCAACGCTGGTATCTCACGTGGCCCAAGAGGACCTGTTGTAGACCACACTGATTCAATACCACTTGTGCAGACAAGCAGCAAAAATGCCACAGTTTAGCCCCTCAAATGCAGACTACAATCCTCCCCTATTATGCAGAGCTGCTATGATGTGAGTCAGAAAGTGATTCCTCAGGAAACAGCAAGACAGCTTGCAGGCTGCCATACGACTCTCTGTTGGAGCAACTGACAGGGAAAATCAGACTCCAGTTAACTGAGGCACTGATCCAAAGCCCCTTTAAACACCTCAGTGACTCTCCTGGAAATAAGATGTAGAAGCTTTTCAAAAGATTACCCTTAATCTGTCACAGCATGCAAAACAACTTAATACATTTATCATTTTTTTTTTCAGCTAGAGAATTCAAATCCCTCTGCAACCATTTTACTAGCTAGTCAAACTTCTCCTACACAGCAAATGTCTGTCCTAATTGTGCAAAAGGTGGGTCCTTTCGTTACTGACTTGTCCTGCAAATGTCAATCCTTCTATCAGTGGGAGTTTTGCCGCTGAATCCAACAGCAGTAGCTCTGAGGGACCACTGGTCTTTGTGTCTCTGAAATCTTAGTTTATACTACCATGTTTGATCTAGTCACCTCTCAAGCACCGGCTGAGTCACCCTCAAGCACCAGTTCAGGTCAACAGACACAAGCTTGCTTCTTAACCTGGACCCAATGCACCATGGATTTCTTTTAACCATTTAACATCTTTTCTTCTCATGTTATGTTGAATGCTGGTCTTCTCAGCAAAGTAAATGAACTGTCTTTTGTGCTTTTTGTTGTGATTTTCCATTTGTGCTTCTAACAGCAAATCAGCCCTGTCAGGCTTGTAAAAATACTTGAGACACGGTGCAATGGAAATCTATTTTGTCTTTCATTTTGTATCCTGTTTCCCAGAAAGTATCAATATTTGCTTTTCAGCCATACTATTTGGGTATTAAGGTATTTCCTTCACCATCCTCAAAAGCTGATTATTCTAATACAGCTCAGGAAAAGTCTAGTATTTGACTTCTTTCAAGTCAGAAATACGTAGTTTTATTTTTAAAAATTCTGTTAGATCATTTGGCATTAGATATATTCAAACTAAAATTATCTTAATACTAAAAATCAAATTGTCAGATATTAAGTTCTCTGGCTAGTAACTATTAAAGAGCAGTAGTTTCTCTGGAGTAAGTGCATTTGTCAGTGGGCAGATGTAATTTTGAAGTCCTTATTATCCATCTTCACATGGAATTTTTAAATACTATGTTCTATTATGTCCATTCTATTACATCCATTCTTTCAGCAATTTCCTTTTAAAATTAGATTTGTGCTAAGTTTCTCTCCCTTAAAGCAGTGAACCAGAGAACTGCAGTAACCTCTATTGCCTCTTACACCATATTTAACATTATACATGTATTAGACACAGATTAACAACTTGATGTGGAGAAGCTTACGTTTGTAGAATTTGGCAGTTTCATTTTAGAAAAACTAAATCAATATACCCTTCAGTCTTTGGGAAAAAGAGAAGGATGTTTTCAGTCTTTGCCCTTTTGCATTATTCTAAGCTTTTCCAGTGTGACTGGGCTAATGGTACCATTGTGATCAGTGTTTTCACAGCATAGTGAAACTTCAGTGAATAAAATTGCTTTTTTTCAGTTGCATAAATCATTATTTGCAACATGCTGAAATGTGACAGTATGAAACCTTTTCCGGTCTGACAGACTTCTGCGGATTTAAAAATTTAATTTTGAGTTCAAGACACAATCTCTGGGAGAGAGGGTGTTCTATTCTGGAAAATTTATACAAGCCAGGAGGCACACCACTTAGTCCCCTACCAAAAAAAAAGAAGTGGGGAGGACACACAAAGGCGATGTGATTTCTCCAAGCACTTCCCTGGGCTGCCTGGTGGCTCCCAAACAGTGGTGCTGGCTAAACTGAGCAGATGTGCTGTGCCCCAGCACAGGAGGACACAGCACCCTGCCAATTAAACCAAGCTCTCATTCTCAGGCCCACTGTAAGTGCAGTGAGAACGTACAGTGGGCTCGGAAAATGTTGGTGAGGATATGCTGACGCCAGTTAGAGAAGGAATTGCTTGGTGGGCCAGCTGAGACAAGACAAAGCCCCTCAAAGCTGAGTGGCACTGGAGGAGGGGGTCCAGAAGGACACCTCTGCTCCTGAGGCTGCAGCCCTCTCCTCTGCTTGGCTCATCTTCTCGTTCCTTGGCAGTGACTGCTGCCCCACATGTAAGTTTTCTGTGCTACAGTGCAAGCAGGAAGGGAGGAGGGCACTGGGGAGAGAGGAGTGTCATGGCAGGACCACCCAGGTGCTTTTCCAGGTGAGGAATGAGGGGGAGAAGAATCTATTTGCCCCGGGACCCAAAACAGCTCTTGGTGTGGGTTCTAATAACATTGCTGGAACAACTAAACCTGTAAAACATTCATAAACACAAGGGTTTATTATTATTTTTATTCTTTTTTTCTTTTTTACTAACATTATCTTTCTTTCCTTCATTTTTTCCTTCTTCCTTTCTTTCCTTCCTTTTTCTCTTCCTCTTCACCTCTTTATTTTTTTCCTTCTTTCTCTTTTTTATTTTGTTTCCATTTTCTTACCTTCTCCCTGTCTTTCTCTTTTTGCTATTTCTCTGTTTTTCTATGTTTCTCTCTCTCTTACACACACAAAAAGATACACACAAACACAGGCTGCTTCTCCAGAAAACACTATTTTATATTTCAATGGCAAAAAGCACCAAGGACTCTCAATAGCAAAAAAAATGGTTCTATTGCTCCACCAGTTTAATTCAGAGATGCTCTTTATAGATAAACTGCTATTTTTAAAGCATGGTTACGTAAAGAGTTCATTGCAAAACAATCCAGAGTGTGCATTTATAATATCAGTTTTCAGGCAAGAATATCCTTAAAACAGTCACTCTAAACATTCATAGGCCATGATAAATAAAAGTTGCTGATCATGTTTGCAGTAAAACAACTTTCCTTTTGCTTAGGGGAAGCAAGCATCAAAAGACAGTTTCTTTAGAGTAACTTGATGTAAATTCAAATCCTTTATTATCTCACAGAAAGCCTCATAAAGTAAAATACGTAGTACTCAGCTGCTAGCAGATTCTGTAGGCATCATTACCCTACTTTTCTGATAAGTTTAAAAGATGTTATTTTCATGATTGTAAGTCATTGGGGTGGTACGGTCTAGTCACTAACTTTGGACATCATTGCCAAATTATTTACAACAGCACAAATTGTTGCAGAAACAGATAAAAAAGGAGAAGTAGAAAAAAATCTATAATTTAATTTAAAAATTCTGACATTTTACTGTCTATATAGTAGAAATTCCTTATTTATTTTTTCTACTAGCAGAATATTAGCAAAAATATTTTTATAAATTAAAAAAAATAATAGGTCTTTTGTTGGGGGGAGTTATTATAAAAAACACACCAAAATTCCATACTTTGATATATTTTTAATGAAATTACAAAAAAATCAGAAGTGTAGGCCCAAAGCTAATTTTTGCTATAGTAATGTAGCTTCCCCAGAGGTGTAACTTGGTCTCAAAGTTAAATAAAGGGGTTTTTGACTGAACCAAACACCAGAAAAAGGAATTTACAATAATGTTCAAATTCAATATTAAGAATGAATCAGTCTAGAATTGAAAATAAGACACTACTCTGCATCACTTCTGAAGCAGCAGAGGTATTTGAATCTTCTCCAGTTTAAAGGGCTGGAGCAAGTGGTGCTTTGAGGTCCTTTCCATCACTGCTTTTCCATAATGCTGTGATCAGAAACATCCATAAAACCACTGCTCCATGTGACAGCGTATTGTCTTCTTTCTTGGAAAACAAATAATGTAATCCTAGTGCCAAGTAATACAGTATCTTGGTATAGTCTCATGCTGTCTCTTTTTTTCATTTATTGAGCTGGAAGAGACTTTGTTAGTATATCCTACAGTAGCAGGGCAAGACCTAGATAATGTGTGTATGTTATCCTAAACCCTATATACTGGAGTCCACAGTCTCTCTAGGAAGCCTATTCCAGCCTCTTTTGGCTCTTATAGCCTGTCTATTTCCTCAGAAACTGTGAAGGAATATGTTTCACATCTTTCCATCAGTGAGTGATTTTAAACAATTAATCATCACCATTTTGTAGCACCTTTTACACATTAGAAGACAATGTAATCATATCCCTCTTTAGTCTTTCCTATTTAAGGCTAAGCAAACTCCATTCCCACCATCACAGGACAGCTATCCTTCCTTTTTTTCTTCTTGATACTGTTTTATGGATTCTTGACAGTTTTTCTTGAAGTGTGACAGCTGCATAGGAAGATGAAACTTGGGCTGATGAAACTTAAATACTAATAGGAAGTAAATAATTACCTGCCCTTTCATGGGCACAATACTCCAATCAGTATATTCCTGAACAGAATTCCTTTTTGCTTTTGCTGTAGTTGCACAATTGGTGCTGGAAGATTTTGTACTTGATGAGTGCTTGCTGTAGGATATCGCAGCATCCCACTATCACCATTCTTCAGAGAGCAGTGTGGCACAGGCATAGTGTCTATTTATGGAGCCAGGAAGTAGAAGCTGCTAAGTAGAAGTTTGTGTGCATGTGGGTTCCACCCTAATGTGCATTTGCCACTGTCAGGCATGTATACTAGAATCCATGGAATTTCTCCTGACTGCATAATATTGACATAAATGTTATTAAGTCTTATTAAGGTACAATATATATGATCCAAGGTAGCCTTCTGCCTTCTTTTTTGTATATTAATCACCAGTAATTTAATCCGTTTTTCATGTTTTTATTTCTTTTTTCCTCTCCCTAGGGATAAAAAATTACATTTATTTATATTGACTTTAGTTTGCAAATTGCTTTTCACAGTTTATCATGACCATCTTGAACACTACTACTGTCCTCCAAAGAGTTTGCACATTTTTCAGTTTATGACACTACTAAATTTCCTCTTAAATCCAAGTTCTTAATTAACCATGAAGCTGAGCCAAGTCCAGGATAGACAAGTCACTATTGTTTACTTGAATAACAAGTATTTGCAGATAATAAAGCAGACAAAAGTGTTTAGTATGACAGTTTGGGGCACCAAAGAAAATGTAATATTCACTGGCCATAGATGTTTGGAAGAACTGTGTTTGTGCCAATTAAGGAGTCAACAGCCACCAAGCAAAGAAAAGCATGAGGAAAGATGAAAAAGTACTTCAAACCTTGGTAAGAAACTAGAAGACCTGAACAGGAGGAAAATCTAGTGAAATAAAATAATAGCAAGAAATAATAGCAAGAAAGAAGCAAAGGGAACCAGAGAAAGACATCCTTAACTGCTGTGCCTCACATGTTTCTAGTTGTTTCTATGGTCACAGAATAAGAAGGTCAAATCAGATCAAATAAAGCAGGGCAGAACTGAGCAGTACAATTAGGCCATAGTCAAAAAGTAATTATTTTTCCATCCAGTAGAGATTGCATGTTATTTCTTGGAACTTTATATTATTATCTAAATAATAGATACTAGCCAGAGAAGCAACTCATAATGAATTGGGGAAAACCAGCTAAAAAAGCCACTTGGCTAAATATTATAACATTATAATTTATATTAAAGATTAGATGAACTTGAAAGTCAGACATTGGTGAGCCTCACCATGTTAATGTTAACTGACCAAGAAACCAAGAATGAAGAATGCAACACAGCACTAAAACGGAGTAGTACTGGAAAAGAAAAATAGCTACCGAGACAGGTAAAGTAGTGTTCCCTTCGCTTTATCCTCTTAGCATTCTAATCTTTTGACATAATGATTATGATTATGGTATATATCCTATACTATTGATGATGTTGGTACATTGGATAACACTAATTCTTTATGGAGTCTAATTTTTACTTTACGTCCCTTCTTCCCAGTCATACATTTTACTGCAGTTTCTTCATAGGACGTGATATGCAATTCACAATGATGCAAGGCATGTGATCTTCACATAGATTTGTCAGCCACATATCTCTCTAGAGTGGTTCTCAAAATAAGCTGACTATTTTGCAGTGCTGAAACAAATCCTTGGTAAACTAAATGGCACAACACTCTGGAAGTTTATGGACCTTCTTAAGCTATCCTGCATGAACATATAACTCAGTGTTTGAAAACGTGTGCCGGTTTTGGCTGAGGCAGAATTCATTTTCTCCGGAGTAACAGGTATAGGGCTGTGTTTTAGAGTTGTACTGAAACCAGCATTGATTACACGTAGGTGCCTTTTGCTGTTGCTGACCAGCACTTGCACATCATCAAGGCCTTTCCTGCATTTCACCCTCCTCACCCATGAGCAGGCTGAGAATGCACAAGGACCTGAGAGGGGACAGAGCAGGGACAGCTGACCCCAAGTGAACAGAGGGATATTTCACACCCTGTCATGCTCACCAGGCAAAACTGGAGGAAGAAGGAAGAAGGGGGAGACATTGACGGTGTTTGTCAAGTCACTGCTACGTGTGCAGAGCCCAACTTTCCTGGAGATGGCTGAACACCTGCTTGCCCATGGGAAGCAGTGAATTAATTCCTTGTTTTGCTTTGAGTGCATGCATGACTTTCCCTATTAAACTGCCTTTCTCTCAGTCCATGAGTCTTCTCCCTTTTGGTCTCTCAATTCTCTCCCCTATCTCACCAGGGGCAGTGAGTGAGCAGCTGAGTGGTGCTGAGCTGCCAGCTGGAGTTATACCATGACAAAAGGTACACCTGTCATGGATTCTTTTGGATATGTTATCCTTAGTATCATATCTTCATTCTTCATGGCAAGAATCAGTATACAGCACCTGAAATCAGCAGCACCACTCCACTACTGACGGAAATAAAGCCCGAAGTGGTGTGAGTCAGCCTCCCCAGTGAACAATTGTCTTTCTTCAGAAGCCCTAATTACTTTGTGTTATTTGCAGCACAATAGTGGCTAGCAAATTCAAAGAAAGTTTAGCAAATCATTCCCACGTCAGAGAGAAACCATGCTGTGGTTATACTGCATGAGTTACTGTCACCCCAAACTAGCCTTGTATCTGCAATGCACTATCACTCAAAAAAATCACTTCTAAAATGAAAGCAATTCCTTCAGCTCCATCTGCCAGCCCTGGAATCAAGAGGGTTAAAGAAGCTATAATCTATTTCTACCAAGTGAATAGAAAATTAGGATCTTTCACTTTCTTTCTCCCTCATGCATCCCTAAGAAAAAAATTATTTCACTGGAAATTATGATTTCATCAGCAGAACTGAAAATCAAGGAACAGACCACTTTAAATATTCACACCACCTTGATTAAAGCAGGTCTCTCCAAGCCTTATTATTGCAAAGTGATTGTCAGAATTTCCATTGTAAATCTCTTCCCTCCTTTTCACTGGTTTTACACTTCTGCCTTGGCTACAAGAGTACATTCCAAGCTGGAACTTAGGCTGGCTGATTATTAAAAAGAAGAGAATTTTCCTTTAAAAATTATATTAAAAGAATTATACTATTAATAAAATGTTGACTTTTCAGTATGGGGAAAGGCAGGGTTTGTTTTTTTGGGTTTTTTTGGTATTATGCATATTGGTCCAAAACAGTAACCACAATCTGGTAGAGAAAGCAGAGCTGAAAAATTGACACATTTTCCCAGATGGCAAAGGAATTCTCTGAGCTGGCAACTCGTTATCTTACTTTAATCTGCTTCATTCCTTTCAGCTTCTGGAATGGAACAAGCAGCATGGGACAGGAAGGGATGTAGTTATTCTGATTACAGAAATCAGAGGCCTCACTATCATATAATTCCTAGTCTTTTACTATGTTTATCCTCCTGGTAGCCTGTGAAGTACAGAAATGCTTTTGTTCATTTCATAGATAAGAAACAAACATAAGAGATTTTCACCTAATAAACTCAAGGTTAAACATCAAGACAGCACCCAGTTCTTGTGTTCAGTGTTTAGGTTATGTTCCACCTAATAAAATCAATTGTCCCCAGAGACATGCCTAGAGACATATCTAGGCACTGAAAATGAACTATAAATGCTGTTAAGTGAGTACCAGCATCACAGCATCCAATGACACGTTTTTGGCCTGTGCCTGGGCATGGCTCAGGAGCTAGCATTGGCCAGAGACAGTTCCTAGTGGGAGAGAAAGAAGAGTTTAATAGCACTGGCATTAGCTGTTCCCTGTCAGCTGGCCAGGGAACAGTCCTAGACATGTTTAATTTACTACTGCAGAAGAAGCCAAAATGGTCAGCACCAGCTAGTGCAGGGCATGGGAGTCAGAGCTTTGTGCTGAATTGCGTCTGTGTTAGCAGTGGCCTTTCCTAGATTTACATGTAACAACCCCTTGTCAACCCATCATATTCCTCAGCATTCCTCTGTGGCTGAGAGTGTGGTCTGTACTCCTCTTTCCATCTATGTTAAGGCTCTATTGATTCTACTGATTACCAGTGTAGCAGCAATTTTTAGAGCAGCTATGATAAGTGAAAATTCATGTGTATTGATACATGGGAGGAGGAATGTAACTGCTCAAAGGAATTGGCAAATAAGACCCAGACTGCTTTTTCTGTGCACTCTCTGTAACAACCTTTCATAAGTATTTTATTCTCTCTTAGTAAAGATTCAGTGTTACAGGTCCATAAAATGAAAACATGTGCTCTCTTTAATATGCATTCAGAGTGAAAATTGCTTCACTCACATAAAATCTGATAATTGGACGTTATATAGGGAAAGTCTGAAAAAAGAAATGAAGTATCCTGTGAAGTGGCACTAAAGATGTTTCGCAATCCTGACACCAGCCACAAAAATGTCTAAGCCATCATTCCCCACTGGCTTGGGTAAGCACTACGTTTTCCTTACAGCTGCATTCAAAAACTTTTAGGACACAAGCCTACATATGACTGAATGAAGAAAGAAAAAAAAGTAGTGTAAGAGCCTATTATTAATAAAATCCACTATTCGTTTTTTAGTTTAAAAATTATTTTCAAATATTGCTTTTAATTATTAAGCCTGCATGTGATTAAATGGCAGTGGTGACTTTGATTTAAATATAGTTTGCTATTCAACCCTTTTTAAATATCTGCTTTACAGAGGAGGGAGATGAACTTCTGCTTCCTAAGATACTAGATGCACAGAGAATACTCCCTCTCCTCCCACAAATCTCCACAAGAGCTGGATTATTTTAAACTGGCCACAACTAAATGTGTCAGAAAGCAATTTTTTGGTTTTATTCTGAATTCTGTGTACACTTGGTTATATACATTTCATTTAAGCTTTAGCATCCCAACCTACAGGCCAGTCAATACTGATGGGAGGCTTTTATCATTCTAAAGAGGTTGAGCCTAACACGGGCTCAAAGACAGCTTTCAAAAGGAACAGAATGAAAGTGATGTCAAATTCAAGCCCACAATTGGCTCCAGAAGACTGCTGGGGTTTTTTTCTTCTGTCCTTTAAGGTATATAACAAGTAGTATTAAAGTGCTTTAATGTTTAAAACACGCATTTGTTTCAAACGACAGCTTTGAAAGTAGGGGGTTGCAGTTTCTATAATGTCATTGAATTCTTTTTATGATACCACTGTGGAAATATTGATGCAGCAATAACTCTCAGTAGGATTACATTCTGGTGAGAAGCAAAGCAAAATGCCTGAAGTGATCCTACTGTGTGTTAATCACATGGTTAATTTGTTAAATTTGCATTTCATTTGTTTCTGTAGCTTGGCAGAAATTTTATTGATAAGGAATTTTCTTATTGTTTTGTTTTGGGTTTATGCGTTGGGTTTTTTTCCTCCTTTGTCTTCCAAGAGATTCTGCAATGATCAATCTATTTTCTGTTCATGACTGTCATAATTACTGGCTGAGAATGTAGCTGAGTAAGAAGAGTTAATGATAGGGCATCATCTTTTGTGTAGTCTCTTGTGTAATTTTTGCTTTTCTGAGTTCGTAGGTTGCATGCAATTTGGTTTGGTTTTGATCTTATTTTCTTGTGAAATTGCTTTAAGATAAGCCTTTCAGTGTTTTTTGGGGGGTTAAGTCTTTCTTCTTTGTTTGATTAATTTTCATCCTCTTGACTTCCTTATTTTCCTTTATAGCAAATGGTTGTGGTGAGAATTCTAGCATGGGGCCAGGTAGAGAATCCGGCTCTCCTGCTCCCCCCAGCTGTCGAAGAAAAATTGCAGTAGTTATTCAATGGCATCAACTCTGAAATGTGCCTGGCACTTCTCTGGCCAGACACCTCACTGAATTAAAACCCATCTCTTTTGAAAGAGAAAAATATTTGCATCAGGACTTAGACACGCAGAAATGACAAAAAAATCCTGGGTAGCAACTTATTCAGCCCCATGGCTAACCCAAAATAATATGTCACTCCATGGGAGAATCTAAAGTTAAATTAAACATTTTTTACACAGCTTGCAACTCACTGGAGCTGCATATGAGCATATCCCTGGCTAGCTCACAGTCCATCTAAAACGCAGGGTGTTGCAAATCCCTTAGAGTAACAGAAGAGAAGAACTGATGCATGAAATAGCATTGACATTAACTGATTAGATTTCATAGAAAGTATCATTAAATGTCCTACAAAACAGAAAGTCCTTGCTTACGCATATGGAATTCCTGTGGAAGTACGTATTGCTTATTACCCTTCACCTGACCCAAAGGATCCGTACTGAGTTTTGATTTCTTCCAAAACTGCAACTGGTTTCAGAGACAACTCTAGAAGACAGCACTATATAATCAATTTTCCCCAGGTATGGAGTTTTGATTGGAGTTAGGTCTTGGAACAAGCATTTATCAGAGCAGGGAAGGAAAATAAGTTGCAATAACAGACCCAGTGTCTCCAGGNCTCATAGAGACTTTTTTGTTTTCTTTTTTTTTTTTTTTTTTTTTTTTTTTTTCCTCTGCTGGAGCAGTCGCATACCCATGAACATTTTTCCAGACAAACTAAGAGATGACAGTTGCCTCCAGTTTCATGTTGACTACAGGAATCTTCTTTGGATAAATACAGGGTTTCATCTTTCACTTCTTCCAGACTTCTCTTGCAATTACTTTAACTACTTCAGTCACTGATATTCCTTCTGACACTGACTAATGGATCAGCAAGCTCAGTTTCCACAAGCGCAACTGTATTCCCAAACAAAAATCTTTTGCACTAAGGAAACCTGAAGATAATCTCACCACTCACTACTGTGTCTGGAAAGGTGGAAACTGTCAAACTCAAGTCAATATTCAATACTGTGGCATCTCTTCTGCGAGGGTATTGGAAATGAGGAAAACTCTTTCCTGTAGAGGAAAGAGGAAGAAGTGTGTCTATGTGTCTATGGCATTCCTTTATCCACAGTATGACACATGCCTGCAGAAGATACTAGATGCTAAGAGAAATCCATTAAGACCTTTCAGCAACTGGAAAGGAGGTTTAGGTGCACAGCAAAGGTCTGCCAGAGGCCCTTGGGAGGCGAAAGTGGAATAATAAAGCTGTCTTCTGGGTTCAGCACTAACTGGGGTTCAGTCCAGCTTTTAGAAGCAATGCTGACCAGTGTCAGCACAACTTTCAAAATCTGATGCCACATTGTTCTGTACTACAGACATAGTGATTGCAATATCACTGGTGTGTAATCCCTTTTGTCCACATCGAGATTCAAATCAGGAATAAAGTCCTCTCTAACCTGGATTGTGACATAGGTCCCTGTCCAAAGTCACAGAAATAAATTCTGAAGCTAAGATGCCAAATTCAGAAGTGCAGTCTGGCTAGAATTCAAGCTGATGGAATAATTCAGACACAACTCATTTAATCAACCAAATGATTACAGAAATCCAAACTTTGACAAAAAAACCTACCTATCAGTCCAGTCCCAGAGGATTGTATAAAAGGGTTTAAAAGGGTTCAGTATTCTTGATTTGTGAGTGCAAAATATAAAAAAAAAAAAAAAATAAAAATCCACTTTTAGTTGTATTGTTCCCAAAGCAACAAAGCCTGACTAATTTAATCTCTTGTTATTATCAGAACTACTCAAAAGAATAAAAACAAAAGAATAAACTCTTTGTCCATATTCATATGGAAAATATGAAAATACTATTAAGGAAGGATTTTTAAAATAAAATATTAGAACATTTTAGTCTACATTGAAAAAAATCCTACAATATCAATAGTGATTCTATTATTATGATCACTCTGTAATGAAGGATGCAATAAATCAGTATATTGGGAGAAAAAGTGTCCACTGCTTGTGAACTCATAGCTGTTGTACATAGGAGAAAATGCACTAAAGAAAACTCCTAAAACGTAGTTAATTAACATATAAACCACAAATGTCGGACTATCATAAATATTCAAGTAGTGATGGATAGTGGGATAAACCCTGAGTGCATGCCGTAAGTTCTTTATCTCCATAGCTATCTTGAGTTGGATATTTACAGTAAATTACAGCTGCACATGCTTTACTCCAGAGCCATATGTTTTATTATTCAACCAGATGTAAGCCATAAAACTGTTGTATCTATTTTGCGGTTCAGCGTAGTACTAATAAAATAAACTACAAATACCTGACTTATAGCTTTGCTGGCATTTTTGCACTCCAGTGAAGTGCAGTGCCAATGCCTCATGCAGTGAAAGTGATCTAAGAAAATCATATGTTCTTCCCATTTCTTATACTTTCATAAGGACCTTAAATATTTGAATGAACAGTGTTGAGCTATAACTTGTTCTTTTATTGTTTTTCATCACATGGGCTATCAGCATCACTGCTAATTCATTTTTGTTTCCTGTAGATTGGAAAGAACCTTCTGAGGAGCCTGCATGTACTCTGTCTTGGCATCTACATCATTGATTTTCCTTAAGCATTACAAGGTAGCATCAAATTACTAAAATAATCACATGTCCTAGGAAGGATACACTTAGTTATATAAAAAAAAGATAATGTTGCAATTAGCAAGACATTTGTCTCTCTCTCCTTTTTTTCTTTTTTTCTTTTTTTCTTTTTTTCTTTTTTTTTCTTTTTTTTTCTTTTTTTTCTTTTTTTTTTTTAATCTATCCTATTAAAACTTGAACACAATAATCAGAAAGTATGAATTTATCTTGCCACTATTTGAGATTAAGATGCCTTTAAGCACCTGTGAAATCTGCTCTAAGTGCAAAGAAAATTGTTCTCCCTATATGTCAAGTGTGTTGGAAGACAAATTCAACTTTCATATAACCATTTTTGCCAAAAATAAGTGGTCTCAGAGGTTTTGGAACCCTATTTTTGGTGTGGAACGTGACCATAAGCAACACAGTATATACTGGGGTTAGAAAAGACATAAAGAATATTATGAAAAGATTGCAAAACGCAGCCAACTTTCTGAAAGTTTTTAGATACACTGCTGGTCTTGGACTAATATGCTGTCTCGAGGTTGTCATGGACATCTGTTAATAAGTCTCTCTAGCCCAACAACATTAATTTGATTCTCAAAATGCATAACCTTAGCAGACTAATGAGGAACTCAATGCTGAATGTTTATCAAAGGGGACTCTCTTCCATTCCATCCACCTCTTGCATACTTTCAAAGAATTAATCTATTTTAACAAGGGACCCTCTCCCTATTCTATGGCCCCAATTCAATCTCTAAAACAGGGGATTAAATCCAACATTCTGCAAGTCGAAATTAAAGTGGTCTTGGCTGTTGTTTTTCAAGCTACTCTGAGTGTTAATTGGGGCAAAATCTGCAGTTTCTGGATTACTATTCACATTTCGATTAACAGAGGAGGAAAACTTTGCCAGAAGTACCACAAGGACTGAGGAAAATTAAGTCTTTTAACCCTTTTTCAGCATAGTGAGCAGGTATCACTTAGAGGAAGACAGACAATTTAAAATGCTTTGATTTCTTTGTACAGAATAACATAGCTGAAGAAAAAAAATGAAGGACAGTGCCATATTTACTCCTCAAAATCCTTCAGGTTTCATTATGATTGATTAAAAATAATTGAGCAGACATTACAGACAGTAGTGCTTTTAAACCCCTTGTGCTTAGATTTAAATCTGATATAATGCAGATAAAGAAAGTGTGAAAAAAAATTGTATCATGGTCCTACAAGTATGTATAAAATGTAGGGGCTGTTTAGACACTTCCTTATGTCCAATGCTTTATCATTTTTATGTTGTTGCTGAAAGGATAAAGTCTCAAATGTGAGTTCCTATGATAAACACATTTTCTTTTGGCTCATGAGTCATAGACAATGTAAAAAGACATTTTCCTCTTAAAAAGCCAATATTGTGAACATCTGGTTCATACCCTTCTTAACAAAATTTGTTCCACTGCTCTATTACATATAAACATCTGTCATTTATATCAAACAGTTGACAAATGCTCTATCTTGAATTCTAAGAACTGTAGTGTTATATCGTTAAGTATCTTTTTTATACAAAATGAAAACTGTTTGTTTGTGTTGAAGACTGAATTCTACTCAACAGAGATGACTTTTTTATCAAATGAGAAAATAGGTTAAATTCATATCAACAGTCTTAAATTTTCTTTCTCCTGACAACTGTATGCAATTACTGTAAATCACTTTTCACATAAAAGACAACGACATGCTACTGGCTGACACTATGTGGATAGCATTTAGGGAATGGTTTTATCTACCTAAAAGACTGAAAATTTTGAGAAGGCCAGACCCTCAGAGTTTTCCAGATATTCATTGTTTGTGAATTAATTTATTTTTAAAAGGCAGTTTACTGCTGTTTTTCAGCACTGTGAGGTTGCTTTTTTCCTTTGCATTGCTTGAAAGGGATAACCATATCCATGAGCATGGGTCACACATTCTGGGAAACATTCTTTCTTCAGAGGTGTGGAATCACTTCTGTCTCTCCTTTTTGGAATTTAGAGGCCCACGAAATCAAAACATGGGGCAGCTATCACTCATTTTTGAGGCATCCCAGCAGAGCATTACAAGCACAATGAGATCACTTGATTTTTGTTGAGGCCAGACAGCTGTTGTGTGGTCCCCTCTGTACTCTTGGAAAAAGCAACCTGTACTATAAGGGTAGGAAAAACTCCCAGGAGGCTTCAGACAGGATCACTGTAAGATCCTGTCTCCTCGTGTATTCACAGTTAGAACTGGGACCAAATAGGAAGGGCTTTCTGTAATATTGTGATTCATGACTCCAGGAAAAGAATCCAAAGTCTAAGTGTGGCCTCCAAAACCAGCTGGTTTGAGTAGAGTCCACTGTTAAGAGCAAGTCAACATGTGTAAATGAGGTGTCTCCTTCTCTCCATTGACTGTACAGACTAAACAGAGAGTCACCTGGCAACAATTAATAGAAAAATGGATTGCATTTCCTAAATGAGGTGCATAAAGTGGGCAGTCTGCACCTGGCTGTATGAGCTTTAAATTTGCCATCTTTATTCACGATGTATGAAGTATTTTTCATAGCTTTGCAGGACAGGCATTGCACAAGACATTTGTAACTACCTGAAAACAAAGAAACCCTGTGATTCACTGAGAAAAAGGATATTTAGTTAGATGCATGACAGACCCAGAGGCAACTTCAGAGCTGCAAATGCAATTACTGCTGGCCAGAGGCATTTGCTTTTTACCTAAAGAAAAAAAAAAAAGGTCTGTTCTGATTTGTCTGATTTCTGTCCAGAGGAGAACAACATAAAACATGTTCAGTCTTAGGAGATCTGTAAGATCCTCCCTAAAAACAGAACAGATTTGGAAAGGGTCCTTTTACCCACAAGTGTAGCATGAAAAGATAATTTAGTCTTCCTCCTGCCCTTATTATAATAGAATGAATATTGCTTTTTCATTGCAAGATGAGCAAAAAATATGAAACTATTTGATATGCAGCCTGTACTAACATTGGGGAAGCCAAATCTAGTGTCCTAATGAAATCTACGGCAATATAAAAATGGTTTGTTTATTAATAAGGCAGAACATTATTAGATTTTCTTATTGAGCTAGAGCATTTCAAGGCCATTTGGGGCAGGAAGAGAGAGCAATGCCTTTACAGTACATTCTTTGTTTCCTTAACACTGATCACCTGTCATACTTGATTCCCACAGTGGACCTTTTATAGCAATTTGCTATTCTGACCTTTGCATACATTTTTTGCAAGCTTTACTCTGGGACCATTTAAGTTGGGATGGGTGGGCATATGCTGAGTAGGGTAGCAGTGAGTAAGGAAGGATTAAATTTCAGTTGTGAACTGGCTGCATCTCTTGAACCATTCATTACCAGACTCCCTAACATTTAGGTTTTCAAAAGGTGATGATTTTTTTGTGTGGAAAAGAGTATTTTGTTGGCTGGACTCCACTGAAACATACTTTCAACATTAAGTCCCTATTGGCAGCAGTTTCTGCTTATGATTTGTTTTAATGAACACCAGTTTAAACTGGGCTAATCATAAAGTCTGCAGAGAAAGGTTAAACCCCAGCATACTTCATTCAAGCCTGACCCAACCAGAGATCATGTACTGAGGATGGTAACCATGCAAAAGGACCTTTCTTAGTGTGGGAGTTACAGGATATGGTAAGAATATGTGACGAAAATTAACATTTTTTCATTTCTTTTCTTCTTCCTGTTCCCTCAGTTCTCCGTCCCCCTAATCACTGCACACACTCACACCCTCTTTCTCTCTGACCCTGTGGATGTCTCTCATTTGCTGTGACCTCTTCTACTCCTACATCCTCCACTGATCTCAGCTCCCTCAAGCTCCATTTACATCTTCTCAATATCCTGATCACTATGCTCTTCACTGTCCACCAGACATGTGTCTTTTCATCTTCCTGACATATTTCTGTGGTTTCCTAAATCCTCCCTCTCACATCTTACGCCAAACAGCTGGATAAAAAAAAAAAAAAAAAGGAACAGCTTCTAATTGAAGGCTTCCAATTGTAAATATCATATATTTAAAAATTACTTGTTGAATGTTCCTAATTAATCCCCACATAATACTAAAAGGTCATCCTTACCAAAACCTACAGAAAAAAGCCAAAGCTAAATTGTTAAGTTTATTACTGATGTCATTAACTGAAAATACATTTTTCACTAAAACCAAACCACCACAGCCACATATTATAGGAACAATAGCTTTAATCTGAGTTTTACCTAGCTATACAGAACTAAACTTGGAATATTTTTTTTTTAATACTCTAAGGAAAAATGAGTAGTTCTGATGAAGTTTGTGAATCAGCAGGCAATCAGCTTTACAACAGGACATCAGCTAAACCCCTATTGATAGAGTGCCCATATCATTCTGCATCTGGTTTGTATCAGTGTTGCGTTTCTAATTAGACCTTGCCAATCCATTTGTCAGTACTGCTCTGCGAGTGACAGGGCTGATTTTTTTTTTTCTATAGAGATATCAGCCAGGATTTCATGCATTTTGATTTAAAATAGGTTAAAGCAATAAAGAATTGTGAAATTCTCTTTGGGAATAGCAACCATTAAAAATTGAGGAGAAAATTGAATAGGTTAAGCATTAAATATGAAGGACAGATCTTCAGATAATAAAAATTGTTATTGTTATTTCACTGATACCATTAAGGTAGTATTGATCCAACTCTGCTGAGAATTTGCTGAAAAGTAGTACCACATCCTGCAGCCAGAAGGAACACTGAAAAACACAGACCTGTCCCTTATCAGAATCCACTTTACTTATGAGAGGAAGTTATTTCTTTGTAGCTTTATATTGAATTTATTCTTGTGAATATTTCTTTCTGAGTTACCTTCAGCTCCCTTGGAGCCTTTTCTCTTCGAAATGCAAGAATCCCAGTGCTTCATTATTGCAAGGAACAATTCCTTTATGCAATTTAAATGCATAACTAAGCACTTGGATCTCAAACCTTGAGAGTATAGTATTGAAATGGTGGAAGTCCTTTCTTGAACACATAACCCATTTCAATTATACATATAGTGATTCCATTTAGTCAAGAAAATAAAGCAACACTTATTTATTTGCTAGTGTGCTATTTATTCTTTCTCTTCCTTCTTTCTACTGCAAACATCTCTGTATGTACTGCTCTGTTTAGTAACACTAACAGACAAGCCTGTGGAGTCTGAAAATCCTGCCTTCACAACAGGGGGAGAAAAAAGGCTACAAAGGGCTCAAAAGGAGCTGCAAATATGGAGACCAGAGGTGATATTTCTAATGCATCAGGCATGCAATTGCATTAATTCAATACAATGATTAAAGAGCTTTGGAGCAACATTACTGCCTCATCCAGACAGATTCTGATTAAGCCACACAGGTGTGAGAAACTATTATGGATCAAAAATTGATCAGATATAGGTCAGGGAAGAAAAAAGGTTTGAAAGATTTAGAAAACATGATGCTCTGAGGAAAAAGAAAAGGAAAATGTGTGAAATATAAGTTATAGAATAGATTGTTATGTGATATTACAAATCTGTCATTAAATACATACTTTAAGGGGCACAATGATAATGAAAAATTTAAAGATTTTATTTTAAATTATTTTAAGAAAGAGAAAATAGTTTAGTTGGAATTCAACCATCAGCCTCTTACACAAACAACTTAATTATCTAAATTTAAACACTGGTTAAATAGTTCTGTTTCTGAAAGATCTAAAATCATTGGTGGATTTAAGGAGGCACCACAGCGTCTGTAGCACTATTAACACCAAAACCCCAGGGTTGACTCTGGGCAGCCAAATCACCCCAACTTGATTTTTCAGGGCTGCACAGGATTAATGATAACTATATTCCTTCCTGACTACAAACATCTTGCTCAAAAATCATAAAAATTAAGGCAGCGTATTAAGCTCAAACACTTGGTAAAATCACAAGTCCTGAAGATCAACAGACAAACTGAGGAACATTATTTCTCATTCCCTTTATTTGCTGCTTGAGTACAGATTAGTGTCTTCTTTTGAAAAGCAGTAGTCCAGAAACAGAGTGAAGAAAGGTGGGCACCTTGAGGAGGCAAGATGTGGCTGATGATTTTAGTTCATGCATGAAATGGCCGTGGAATGAGATGGGTCTCTGGAGAAGCCAACACATAACTGGCATGCTGGCAAACACACTTTTTTCCCCATATTTTGTGGATAGAAGTTCTCTGGACTGTATATTAGTATGGAGTGTTCCTAATACTTCCCAGCAAATTGCTCATCTCGCTATTTTTAAAAAGGATTCAGTGGGAAAGGGCTACTGGATAAAGGAGAGAGTAGGCTAAATCATGATGAGGGTTTATGAGCAGCCACTGACATAACAAAATTTATGTACTAGCAGCTGCTATAGGTGAGAATTTATATTCCAGAAACAGTAGTTCTACATCATAAGCTTGCTCAAGAGTTTTCCAATGGAAGCTTCTTGGTTATACAGTTTTTCTTGTGATATATAGCTGCAAAAAATTACCCGCAATCCTCTTTGTTCTATTATTTACTTTACGAATTTACAGTTGCTTCAAATCTTTTCAGGATACACTTCTCTAATAAATGAAGTGAACCTAAGAATGGGGGTCTTTTGAGTGTTATCCATCAGTTGCTAGTGTTTCATCCTCAGATATAAATTCCCTCCCTGCAGGAAGGTAAAGGAAGAAAAAAACCACCATGATGCAACATTAGAATAATACTACACAGTAGGCCCAAAAATGAGCCATGTTTGAAACTGTTCAGGGAAGCCTTTTTCTATGTCCATTTTAAAACCCAGTGCTAAGCCAAATACAGCTGTGATGGCTTTCTCTGCATACTTCAGCAATCTGAATTACATGTTCTAACTGTGACCAAGCTGTACCCCAGGGAAACCTGGGGTGAGGAAACCTGGTGTGACTGAGTGTGGGGTTTGTAGGGGGGAAAGCGGCCTTGGCCCCAGCTCAGGTGGTGGAATGTGACTGCCAGAGGGGCTCCTGCATGGGGAAGTTTCCCTAACATAGGCTATGGCTCACTGAACTTACACTGGTGCTTCCCACCCTGTAAGTGTTTTCTGGCCTATTTTAAGATCTCGTTCAAGTAGCAGCCATGCTCATTTAGATGTAGGACCTAAACCATGGGGGTTTTTTCTGACAACTGAAGCAGTATAGCACAACATAGTGTGGCTGCAGAGCCTTAGTCATTGCATAGGTGGGGTTTGGAATTCTTAACATTAGGTTTATCCCCTGAAATTGCTTCTATTTGGAGCTTTCTTGTGCTTAGAAGAGCTAATCCCACTGCTTAAAAGGCTGTATAGAGGAATACATGCTTTGTATATAATTATTCTTTACAACAAGTTGCCTGGTGAAAGTTACAATGTTGAGTCCTCAAGGCATGGCATAGCAGTTTTATTAATATCTGAGTGAGCACCTCCAGAAGCAGAGTAAAATGTCTCCTCCTAATGTTCTGTTGCAAGTGTCTCTGGTGAGTAAAGAGCTAATTTCAATCACTGATAATTTTTCATTTTCCCACTGCATGTCAAATACATCTCTTATAACTTTTTTTTTTTTTTTTTAACTTTTGGCCTGAGCAGAGATGTTGGTATTGAGTAGATCAGCAGCACGTGACAGAATCCCTGTTGCAAGGAGGAAGAAAAAGTGAATTATGTAGTTAGCTGTACTGGTCTGTAGGTTTCCATTAAACAGATGTCTCTGGCTTGCTATCATTCACTATAATTGCAGTGTCTGGAAAGTTGCCTTTCCCTTGAGACTAATCTATTTTAAGTTCAATGGATCAGGGGAAGCTTTTGAAAGATTTGTAAAATTCTTTACACTTGACTTCTTAAGTCCAAGGAAAGACAATACTATGTACCATGCATACTTCTTAGTGAAGAATTTATTAGAATATTAGTTTGAGTCTAATTCTTGTGTGACTTTCCACAGGGAATGGATCACCATGCACACACACAATTATATAGATAGATGACATTTAGAAAAAATTAGTCAATTTTAGTTACAGTTGTAATTATAGTCTTTCTATTTTTTCATATTACACATGTTTTCCCATCAGCTATGGCAGAATTATCAGGGCAGCCAAAGATTGCTGCAGAGTTTCAGACATGCTCTGAAGGAAGGAATGTTATACTTTAGGGCATTTTCAGCATTTTGTCCGAATCCATATGATAAAAATAGGCTAAAGGACTCTTCCTTTAGCTTTTCTTTAGGCCCATTTCTTCACAGAAATAACTTAGAAACTTTTAGAAGCTCTAAACTAATTTAAAAAAGAAAATAAAGAAAACCTTCAGAAAAAGATATCCATTGTGCTCTGAAATCTTGAGTGGGCAAAATGACATATTTCTTGCCTAGAAATTCAAACTATGGTAACCCTATTAAACATGCTAACCAAATGACAGCTGGAAAGGTAATCTTCTAAAATCTCATTTCTGTGGCTGCTGAAATGCCTGTGACTACTGTCATCTCTGTTCAGGTACCAAAATCAGCCTAAGATTCATACAATACATCAGTGGCATAACTACACCTTACTTATTCCTCTCAATACCACACAGCTTAAGATAAGAGCCCTACATTATCTTCATGATAAGTGCCAGTAGAAGGAAAGTAGTGGTAAAAAATCAGTGGTTTAAATTTTTTTAGTCAAAAGTCAAGAGTGACCAACATTGCAGCTTTCACTGTACAACAAAAAATGACACATAATAGGTACAATCCTTGACCCATAGCATTAACTGCATTAATTCCTGAGAGAGAGAAAGAAAACAAGCAACAATTATTATACATGTGGCTTAATCATGGCTGGAAGGTGCATTCCTGCCCTGTAAAAAGAATTGTGAAAAAAAATGAAGCATATTTGCTTTCAGTCTTTATAATGGGGACCTTTCAGACCCCATCTCACTTTCCTCTTTGGGATTGCCCAGGAAGACCATATAATAAGAAGCCTAAGGGCTATTAAGAAAGCCTGGTGTTGAACAGGTGGCTAAATAGGCAGTGATGTACATCACCTGCATTCCAGGTGATAAGCTTTGAAATGCACCCAGTCTTCTTCTAAACGGCTGTGCTCAGAAATCAGGAGCATTGGGAGATACTCTGTATCTGGGGTGCTTTCTCTAGTACCTCAGCTTAAGCACAGCACTTATACCACTTTTTCAAAGAATAAAATTATTACACTGAAAGACTGGTATTAAATCTGAACCTCTGAACCCTAATTTAACAAAAAAACCTACACCTTGCCTTCTCTTAGAAAGCTCCACTGTACATCTCTTTTTGAAAGGGCACTGAGATTTTCCCCCTGACGGTATGCAAAGGCAAACTACAACCCGCCAGTGATCTCACAAAAAATCTATATTCAACTGTTTTATGGTCAGGCTGGAAAAGGCTTCATGAGCATGCCCATTCGTGCCTGAGCATGCTAGTTCCTGTCTGCTCTGTGGTGCCTCAGGCTGCTCCAGAGGCTGGGCTGGCAAAAGGCACAGTATCCAAGTCAAATACTGAGATGACTGCATAGGCATTTTCTAGGGTCAGTGTCCTCTGTGTAGATTTTCCCAGTTTTTCACATAGCTTATGACAGACTGTGGTAGGAATGATAAGGGCGCCCACCGCACCAGCCCTGGGCAGTGGTAGCAGTCACAGCTGAACATCACACTCTGTATTATCAGAGATTGCCACCATCAAAACCATCATGAGACTGTAGTTGAATTTTTGGGCTTTCACAGGAGAACAAGACCCCTTCATTCTCCTGTTTGGGTAGATGCACATTGAGCACATTTGCTCAGTCTGTCCTGCATTCCCACCAGCAGTGCCTCACTCAGCGCTTGTGCCGCTAATGCTTTTAAAGGCATTTTTCTGTTCCGTTAGCATTAAACTTCTTTGGAGAGCATTCTTTCCTTCTTTTCTCCTAGGAGTGGATCCTCTCCATACCAACAGGTTTCTCCATATCTAGCTGTGTGAATGAGAGACTTTGAGGACTTTGCTGTTTCAAGAGACCAGGATGATTGACTGCAACAGCAGTACAGTAATGGAGGGAATCACTAGGGGGATGTTGAAGCAGACAGCTGCTATATTATTTTGAACAGACAGTTTTCCTTATAAATATTTACTGTATTGAAAAACAGACAGCTATTGTAGCAGTGATCTGGAAAAAATTTTGAAAAATGACTGGGATTTTCCCTGTGAGACCAACATCAAAAGCTGTAACTAAATATACTCATGGTCCAATATTGCATAAAATTTGGGCTCAACCTGTATTTAAGAAAAACTTCAGTGAAGCACTGTATGTTTTGTGTGAGGAGGTCAATGCAACTTTTGTTTGAACAAATATTTCAGTACTCCTACCCATTGTTCACAAATTTTACTCAACCTGAGAAATACGACTGACAAAAAAATTGGTCAAATGCCGCTCTGAAATAAAGGTGACTTCACAGTCCTCATGAAAGCTGGCTTGGTTTACATCAGAGGAAGATTTGATCTAGAAGTAGAGATCAGAAAATATATTAAGAAATCATTTAAATATTTTTTTTGAAAAGTTGCTGCTGCTGCTACTTTTATCATCAACTCCTGAACATCTTAAATAGAATAAACCATTTCTAATGTCCACATCAAAGATTATTTGAAAAAAAATTCACAATTAAATTTCAAGAACTAAATATTTGAGAGAGCCATAACAGAGTTACTGTTGTTGCTGTTTTAAAATTGGCTCCTTCGTTATGTAAAATGCTGTACCTATGAGATAATTGACTTTTCCTGTAATTAAACCTGCAATTAAAAAAATGTTATCACCACTTAAAGAACAGCTAGGGAAACAATTGGATGAAAAGACTAGCTGAAAGCCAATGAATGGTCTTTTCTCAGGGTGTGAATAACAACAAGGCTTCATAGTCTGTCAGTCTCAGCACCAGCAAGCTTGTCTTTGAAAACGCTTCCATTTTTCAAGCTGTTAGAAGGATTGCTATAGATCCTGGGGGCATATGCCTGAAAGAAAGATCATAATTCAGCAATAGGAGGTCTGCTTATCTCACTCAACAGTGAGCTGGCAGAGGACGAGTCCCACGCTTTGTTTACAGGGGGAATAAACAGCATACCTTCCCGGTGCCTGCACGGGCTGTGAGCCCCCTCGGGACAGAGGTGAAGGAGGGATGCAAGAGCAAGGCACGGACAGAGAGGAAAAAAACTGCACCTAAGTATGTAGGTGTAACTAGTGGGACTCTACACACCTTCAGAAAAGAAAAAGAATCTGCCTCACCCTTACAGTATTCCTTGATCTCTTTGTTAAACTGTATATGTAAGTTTCTCTTGAAATGTCATTCAGGAAATACCATTGAGCTTCCCTTGACACACAGAAAGGGAGGACAATATCAAGTGACCTGTGTGGTGAAAGGAAAGCTGTGACTCAATTTTATATTATTTCTAATTAAATTCAGATAATTACAAAAGAGATGGGAAAATGAGAAGAGGAGGAGAAAGAGGGAGAGAGAGAGATGAGAAATTAGATCCTATTTATAACACACTTTTCATAGAGCTAAATTCTGCTATGCCTACTTATTTTGAAATGGATTGGTCTACTTGTAAAATATTCTTCTACAGAAACCACAAAGGTGCAGGCGAGGTTAAACTGATTATAACAGCACTATGATGATTTAACTAGTAAGAACTGGTCATTTCACCCTTTTAGCAGAAATGTATTTAAAATCTAATTACAATGGTGTATTTTAATTTGGAGTTACAGGTGACGCTCACCAGATAGAAGGATCAGTAATTACCCTAGCTGACTGCTACAAAGCCAAGACAACCAAACCAAAGTGAAAGAAGTATTCGCTGAAAATGAAATAGAGAATTTAGACATGATAACACTAATGTATCAAATAGTGATACACTTTGCCTTTGGCTTCTGATTTTCTTTGTACATTTCTAGTTTCCTGTTTGGATATTACAGGAAAATAGATTGAAATAAAGACTATTATATTTAAGTGCATCACCTTTTACACACTGAAGATAAAAACTATTATTTATATTCTGCCACCTATGGCCAAAAAGATGATCTGACTTGAACATGCATGTAAAGGTTTTTAAGAATTTGACAAAGTAAATATTTCTATTTTCCTTCACATTTTTTACCCCTCAAAGCTAAATGAATGTAAAGCAGTTTTAACTGTTTTAAATAATCAGCTTGCCTGTCTCAGTTCTTCATGAAAGATAACGAGGTGTATTTGATCAGAAGGTTCATTAAAAATGATTGCATAAAAAAAAAGGAAAGTCATTCCAAACAGTGTTGCTAATTGGAAAAGATGAGTTGACGCATGACTGAAGTCTGGATCCAAGTTCAGAGCCAAAGATAATGTGTAACAATTTGTTTTCCCATGTGCAATAGTTTGTGTGATGTTATGACATTAAAAAGTCCCTCAGATATAACAACTTTCATTTTACTGTGTGATGTTGGAATAATTTACATTTTTCAAAATTACATTTGAGTTTCTGAGTATGAATTATCCAAGAAAGTAATTGACTGTTTGGAAGTTGATGTTTCTAATAACCAAACAAGTGTTGAATCACTTCATTTTTCAGCATCAGTCATATTCTTCATATGATTTCTGAATTGAGCATGTCACGTCACTGATATCCTTTTGAATTGAATTAGAGGAAAAATGGTAGCTGGGGAAAGTAATTATTTTTCATGTTTCATCTGCATATCTAATGTCAACAGAGTACTATGCTTTCTTTAAGTCGTGATAGGCAAATATTTTTTGAATAGCCCTCCAGACCTCACAGAAGCCACAGCTCTGATTAAGATTCACAGAATTTACTATCACATACAATCCTTACCTTTTCAGAGGAAAGTAAGCCTTGTCTTTTCAGCCATAATAAGAAGGTGCTGCTGTAATAGGAACACTCACAGGTTAACATCTGAGATATCCAAAATAATTAGGGGGATGATTTTGGGAATAAGGAGAAGGAAAAAGAAGAACACCAAGTCAGCTACAGCTGGATTTCAGCCTATGGAGACTGGATTACAGAAGGAACATATGCTGAATAAAATTTACTTCCTCAGCAAATTACATAGCATTTTTGAGTACAGGTGTGTACTCAACAGGGCTATGAGTTCTCCTCCAAAATCTATCCATCCTAAACACATTGCTGGAACAGAATGAATGGCATATCTCACTCCACTACTCCACAGAAATTCTAGATAACAAACTTTAACCAGACTCCTCATTTCTTCACAGCTGATGGGTGAGATGAATCCTGAGTGCTCTGAGCTCTTTTGGGGGCGTTTTGCAGCAAGTCATCAACATTCAGTTATCTGCTCAAGATCTATGGAGGATAAGAGAATGGGTTAGTTTTTAATAGCTGGGTTAGGTGGTGTTTGAGGAAAACAGGTAAGACTTCAACGTGGTCAAACAAATATGTGAAAGTACTACTTGTTTTGGGCAGACAATGTATGCGACAATTGGATAAGTAAATCAAGCTTTTTAAAATATTGCATCTGTGGCATGCATCAGCTGTTTTCTCTGCTAAATGTGTGTACCTTGACGTTCTGCTGGGCTGTTCAAGGCTAACTTTAAAAGTTTGCCAGGTAATTAATTACTTTAGAAAGAAGTTATATTAACTGCTCTGTGTTTAATACCTGGGAGTGTATTCTTTATCAAAGACTCTAATCAAGAAAAAACAAAGAAAAATACTGTGAAGACAAAGTTTGTTCTGCTTTTTTTCAAGAAGCTGTTGTATCTTATGTAGTTACAACTGATAGTATGAAGCAAGCAAGACATTAGGTCATATACTATTTTTCAAGTTAAATTCCACAGGAAATAAAGTCAATTCTAATGGTTTTTAGCGTCCAGAACTTGACTGCTCCTTGCCTTGCCCTTGAGTGATGGCACTGTTTTGCATGCAGTTTGTACAAGGTAATGACAATACAAGACACAAGAGTGTAGAGTTCAGTTATTGCATCCTGAAGCTTTGAATCTGAAAAAGTCCCTCTATATGCAATTTTTTCTCCCAGAATATTCAGAGAGGGCATAAATATTATTAAACGGGCTCTAGACAGAATAACTTACAGATAGAAATGATTCTGCTGATGCTTCTTTGATGAAAGAAAAAATATTGATGAAATGTATGAGTTGGTGACAGTTGCGCCACCAAATTGCAGAGGACACGGTTACAACAAATTGCTAAGAACTTTGTTGGGATCCAGGGAATCATTAAATATCCCAGGACTCCGTTTTGTGAAGAACTGCTTCATATTACGCTTGCCCAAAAACAGTTTCTTTGGAGAAACATCTAGACAGTGCACCATTGTAGGCTGCAGATCCTCTGAAGAGGCATGGTGCACTGAATATTAACACCATTTCACACATTCCCAAGATGTATGCAATTACCTCGGGGAGAGGAGCTGGGAATGTGAGGTCTCAAGGGCTTAGATAATGACATAAAATAAATTGCAACGATTACCCATGTATTTTTCCAAGAGACATATTATTTAAAACCTGTCTCGGCTTTCGAGAATGAA
Source organism: Illadopsis cleaveri (assembly GCA_013399915.1). Taxonomy (NCBI): domain Eukaryota; kingdom Metazoa; phylum Chordata; class Aves; order Passeriformes; family Timaliidae; genus Illadopsis; species Illadopsis cleaveri. Next base: position 274,522 of record VXBB01004688.1, on the reverse strand, counting down.
AGACAGAGGAATGTCCACTTTATGAAATTGCTATTAATGTGTGACCTAGAGTTGAAGACAAGGTTAATTATGGGTTTTTAACAGAAGTATCGTTCTGGTTTAATATCACTACCCGGGCCTTAAATATTGAAGTAAGTCACATTTTTCAGGGACAATTGCCTTTGAATGAAGAATGGCAGGGCTCTGATCTTTGCTGACCCTACTGACTCCCATTGTGTAATCCATAGCAACAGCGTTGCTACAGCAACCCAGGAACATGTCGTAAAATAAGATAAGACCGTGAAATCCGATGTCATACTTCTATGAGATGCAAAATTGCAAATAACTTCCTAAATCAGATTTATTTAAGGATTGATATATTGCATAGGAATCATATTGGGTCAATCCTAAGTGAACAGAGTACAATGGAATGAATGCAAAGAACAATAGAAGGCAAGCCGATCTTACAGAACGCTCTAGTGTTCTGGTGAAATGTTTGGTGCTTAAGACAATTATCTGCAAATCATGTGCATCTTTACTAACGTTTTTGTTCTCTTTTTTCCTCTCATCTGTATCTAGTAGGCAATCAGGTACACTTGATCTAATCCCATACAGTTATTCCTCAATGAAATGAAAAAGAAGATAAAACTGTAACCAGTGCTGTATGAAATAGATGGAATTATTCAGGATACTGTATACAGAGTTTCATTTTGCCTTGTCTACAAGCTGATTTGTCCTTGGCATAGTGTACACCCATCCAGCCAGCATGTAATTTACATGAATGTTCACATATACAACAGACAAGCTGGAAACACTAAATTATACTTTCTGACAAAGAAAAAGTATTTTTGACAACAATATGTTTCAGAACAAAAGCATAAAAGCATGTTATAGCTTTTAACCATAGATATATTTTTAAAAGCCATAAAATACAACACCACTGAATCTGAATTATCAGCAGTTTTTAAAAGACTTTTATCAAGAGCAAAACAAAACAAAATCTGACAACAAAACTCCTATTCACTAGGAAAAAGTTCTTGTTTCTCAACCCTCGCAGCATTTGTTAATTAATATAACTTTGCAGTAAGCTTAAGTACATCTCACTGAATGGATGGATTGTGCTATACATATTATAATAGGCTCAGTAGCTACACAGCAAAATGCAGGAATTTTTTTTGAAGGATCAGAAGTTCTTATACTAATCAATTTCAAACAATTTTTCCTGTGTTTTACAATAGTTAAAGCTGGATATTTCAGAAGAAGCTGTAAACTCCTTACACTGTATGCAGCCCTAGATTCTGTATGATAAAGCTAAATTTCTGCCAAAGCACAGATGGTGATCTACCTATTTCCCCAAGCACAAGGTTTGATGGCTCCTGTAATTTGATTCTCTTTTGTTAGCACAGCTAGTCAATGAGGAGTGCCTTTCTCTGAAAGTTCTGCCTGTATATTAATCGCCTGTGATGCTCTACTGCACATAATGTGCTGCAGACATTCTTCCTCTACAGGAGATTGTAAAAGTATGTTGGTCAAATATATTAACCTTGCTAACATCTGCATCTTTAAAGATGACTTATTGATAGTGAAAGTTCAAAGAGAGAATCATACAAATCACAAATTCAAACAACGGTGGTCCTGCTATCAGATAAAATTTTATGAGTTGATAGATGCTCTTTAAATAGTCGTATAGAAGAACACTGTGAAACAAAAAAGTTGTTTTCAATTTCTTTTGTGGCTGTTTTCTTCTTTTCTTAAGGCTGTTATATTACTCAGAAAAAAAAAATCTTTNTTTTTTTTTTTTTTTAACAAAAGTAAGATATTCATAGCTTTGGTTTCCCTAGTAAATGATACAATTATGTCCACTACTTGATAATGTAGGAAAATCATGTGAGAGATCTGTTTACAGAAAACAAAACAAAACAAAATTTTCCATGTCCATTAGCTGTAACTACAACAATACTTTTTTCAGTGAGCCCAGTTTCAGAGTTAAAGTAGAAAC
>VXBB01004688.1:215462-271376 GCA_013399915.1 Illadopsis cleaveri | reverse complement strand
ATATATACATAAAATTTTTATATATGTATGTATGTCTTTTTTTTTTTTTAACAAAAGTAAGATATTCATAGCTTTGGTTTCCCTAGTAAATGATACAATTATGTCCACTACTTGATAATGTAGGAAAATCATGTGAGAGATCTGTTTACAGAAAACAAAACAAAACAAAATTTTCCATGTCCATTAGCTGTAACTACAACAATACTTTTTTCAGTGAGCCCAGTTTCAGAGTTAAAGTAGAAACTCCCTTAGCAACCTCTTTCCTTCACTTTGATGCTATAATTCTATAGGATCTGGACCCAATTTAGTCAGGTAAAAAAATGTATTAAACTGAAATTATGTTGGAAAATCAGGGTTTCTTTTGGGCTTATATAGAGGAAGGAGTGTTTAATAGTAATTTTTGAGCATCCCCTTCTGCTGCAGAAAGGACAGTGAGTGAGTCCTGCATCCCATTTGCAAAGGACCTCACTGAAGAAAGTGTTGATGTTCCCAGCAGTTGATAAGTGCCGTTCTGGCCTGTGGGGCAGGTGTGGTTGGAAGAGTGATTGCTAATTTCAGGTGGCTACCAACTCCTGACCACAGGACTATCACTTTCCAAGGTACACCTCATAAAGAGGGGCCCCTGACCACCCAAACTGGGGGGACCTATTGGCATGTGTGTCAGCACTTTCCCTGTTCCTGTGTCTCAGTTTTCTTCAAAGAGAAGAACACCTCTAACTAAAATATAGATAAAAACACTTCCCTAGATCTTTTTTAGTATGGACTTCTAGTTCAAAAAAGCATTTAGCTTTCTTGTTTCCTAGACTGAAATGATCTGAGACAGTCATGAACAATCTTAATTTCCCTACATACCATGTAAAATTGGCATTTCCGTCCTACAAGCTCATGCCATCTGCCATTTATTTCAACTATCTCCCCATACTTCACATTTTCTCTCCAGTCAGATGGGAATTACTCATCCATTTTGCTCCCTCATATCCCTGGGTGCAAGCACACACACAAGTGCACGTGCACTCATGCAGGAGGTCACACAGACTCTCATACTGGAGATTCAGAGGCAGTGGGAACACCTAAACTGCACAGTACAACCCACCTCTGCTCCTTCCCAATGCAGGTCAGAGTCTGATCTATTGCCTCTTGCTACTGATTCATATAGTCTGCAATCAGTAATTCATGAGCTTTATCGTCTTTACCTTAGATAAAATTAATCACAAAATGTCCCACGAGGGTTTAACTATTTTCAGGGGCTACAGTTTATGTTACAGATGATTTTTTGTCTATACAAGTTTCTCTGTTTTCACAGAGGTCCCCTTCCCTGTTATGAGTCCTGTTCTGTGTGAAAAGCAAGCAAAACTGATTGTTAAATCTATATCCCTTATGTTTTCTGTTCCACTGGCATCAGGAGGAACTTTGCCATTAAGCTCAGAGAGTGTTGGATCCAGACCTGAACGGGTTCATGTAAGGCAGTAACATCGTTTCCTCTTGTTTTGAATGGCATTTCTCCTTCTTTCTATTGATGTCCATCCAACACATCAGACTGGTTGAGCCAAGGCAGGTTATAGCTATAAAGAACATGATCCCCACCTGCAAAGTTTAAGGTTGAAGCCATGACTTATTTTAGCTAAAAAACAAAATGGGCTTCACAGGTGTCAGAATTCCACAGCAATCAAGCACTAATCTTTGTTTTGCAAGAATGAAATAACAACAAAAGCAATTTACCTGTAAAATGACAAGTTGACTCGTGCCAGCTTTGTGTTAAAATGATATTTCTGTAGGTATTTTTAAATGTATTTTTGTTCATGGAGTTTTAATTCTTCACATATGTGAGGTAGGGGGAGAGTATTTATATTATTTGATTGTTTATCTACCTTCCAGGCTCAATTATTTTATCAGCTGAAAAGCTGGAAAATATTCTTATAACTAAATAATTTCATGTTTATCATTAATTTTATTTTTTTACCCAGTCCCCATGACACTGTTCTAATTTTGATAATGATTGGAGGAGGAAATATTTACACTGAGTTATCTAAAATGCTATTCATTCAAAGACATTGTCAAATGTATAAAGCACTTGTCAATAAAGTGGCATAACAAAAATACTTCATATTGCATACTTCTCTGGCACAAAGAGATGCTAATCTTTTTTTACATCCTCTATATTTTCATAGGTTTATATATAGCTTAGCTTTGTATGCAAGCATTGGTTCTGGGAAGAACAAATGATAAATAAATCAGATTTCTATTAAACTAAACTGACGTTCTTGTATTAATCTTTGAAGGAGGATTTACAAGAATGCTGGTGCTGGTCCACCAATAATAAGCAATTATCACCTCTAGTTTCTTTGGATTTTTCCTATTTTGTGACCTGTTGTTATCAAATAAGCTTACAGAATCAGAGTAACTCTTTATCTTGTAGACCACATAGGTAACTTTGATTTTTTTTTGAAAGTAATTTTTGTGGCAATTAAATTTTGATGGTCTGTCAGACATGTGCAGCCAGTAATATAATTGGCTCTAATTTAAAAAATAATAATTTTTGCTATACAAGTAGCCAAAGAAAACAACGAAAGGGGACAAAGGGTCAAAATCTGAGCCAACTGCCTTTCCTCAGGAAAAGCCTGTAGTTGAGACAAGGGGAAATCATATATGAGAATCATTTTCTCACTCTGTATATAAATAAAGAGAAATTTTACTGTGAAAATATTAGCCATGAGGTTGTTTCTGACAGATGTCCTTACATCTTGGTTTAATCGTAGTCCAGTGTAATGTTTTTGAACTCTACCTCATTTCAATATATATTTACTCAGAGGGGAGAATGACAGCAAAATGCAATATTCAGAGATTTTATTATAATTTTAGAGTATAGAATATGTAGATAGCCATCATTCAAATCATTATTCAATAGTGCTGGGCAAGTAGCAATCGCAAGATTTAATATGTGCACAAATGTTTCACATTAAAATCTGATGAACTGTATAGTACCTCCCCTTAAATGGAAAAGGAGATGAAAATAATAATAAAAACTATGTGGAAGAAGAGGTAAATTATTATGATTTTGTTCTCTCTTGCTCACTCCTTTGTATCCATATGAACTCTGCCCCTCTTCAAGAGGTTTTCATGACCATGGGGTCATCTTTCTGCGGGGCAGAAGAGGACAGTCACTGCTCCTACTCCAGGTAACTGGATTTCTGTTCTTCCACCTTTCTTTGTTCTGGATTTATATGGTCTCACTTTAAGTATAGCACCCTGAAACAGGAATAAGGAAGCACTTGTCTTCACAGTATATGCACACACAGTGTACCCTTTCCTCAACTCTATTGGTTTCAGGTGGAAAAAAATATAGTATATTTTATTTATCCACTCCGGTTGGTTTAATGGCAGGATACACATGAAGACCCTCAAATACATGAGGGATGCAGATGAAAACCTCTCAAAACAGTCTGGGTAGATCTTCCCCATAGCTCTTAGAAATTATTTTTGTTTATTTTAGATTAAAGCTAAAATACAACCATAAATGTGATGTTTAAGGAGAAAAATACTGCTGTGAGGGGAAAAAAAAGGGAAAAATTAGTAAAAGTCTTGTTGTTTGTTCCAGAAAGATCTCATGGAGGTGACTGACTTTGCCTAATGTTGGCAGAGTCAGCTTGATTTTTTATAACAAAAGTAAGAAGCAAATCTGGTTTACAGTCAGCTCCATATGCTGTTTATGAAAATCCTGTTTCACTCACCAGAAACGCATTGTTTAATAGCTGTGAAACAGCATTTAAAGAAACATCATCAATTAATATGATAGAGACTGATACATCAATCATTTACTTTAACCATTCACTGATCATTGTTTCAGATATTGAATAGGGGTCTTGAAGAGACAAAATGAAGAGGTCCTGAAGGTCTAGATTTATTTCTCTAAGGATTTCTTTGACACCCCTATTAGCCTTTCTGAGATGAAAGGAAAGAAAAAATAAAAGTTTCCCACCCTCTGAAACACTGTGGAAAAGAATCTCACAACCAGAAGTTGAAAATGGAGGTACTATTAAGGTTCGGCCACCCAAGGGATTTTTTGCACACATCCAAGACAGAAAAGTTTTTGTCATCCTCACAAGGAGGGAAGTGAGAAAAGCCACTGTTAATCAAGAGGTAATGTAATTCCAAACATGCCCTGTAGAATATTCATAGTACCACTCTGTTTAATTGATTGTCCTGACTTCATGTAACCATCCTGGCTTTAACCGGCTTGATTTTTAGAGGATGGAGTTGAGGCATGTGAAACCATTAATTCAAAAATCTCGTTTTTCTAGCATATATAGCAATACCTTTAAAATGCAAAGCCCTGCCATGAGTTATCTGAAACTGCTTCCTAATTATCTCACTGTTCCTAGGATATGGCTGCTCAGAAGTGAGTTCCCTTAAGCACAGAGCTATCTTGACTATCTTAACATAGTTAGCTCAGACATCATTACCACTGCAGTGGAAGTAGTCCGAGTTAATTTCTTTCCCTCAACAGAGCAAATTGCTCGAACTTTGGAGGAAATAGTCACAGCATAAGAAATTGCTAGTTTCTGTAGACATGGTGTACAACCTCTTCTTGAAGTCAGCTTTTAATGTGGCACAGTAAATCATCATGAACATTTGTGTTATCTACTGGGGATTTTCCAAGCGGTGTCAGTTTTTCAGGTATGTAATAAAACTTTTTTTTTCCTTGTGAAGGAATGAAATGGTGAACCAAAACTGAACATTTAAAAATGTTATCATTTGAGGTACTGAAATATCAAGTAATAGAACTAAAGAGACAACCAGATGCACTTAGGGAAAAATCAATGCATATGAAATATTTCTTTGATGACACAAGCCTAGTTTTAGACTCCAAAGAGGTGACAGGAGAGGGAGACCAGCTGCAGGTCCATTCCAGGAATGGAAAAGATGAGTGAAACAGAGATAAGGCACAAGAGAAACAGGATAATAACAAAGATAATGATTGAGTAATTGTGAAGACAGATATTAAGAGAGGAAGGAAGTATGGCAAGAACAGTGAATGCAGTAACAGGGTCTAATGTATCAACTATTGGATATCATAGTGAATCAGAAGTTTTAATACAACATGCAAAAAAAAGCAAGAAAAGAACGGACAACAGAATGCAGTCTAAAATATTTTTCACTAGAAGAAAAATGAAATTATAGAAGGGAACATTGAGAAAGAGAGAAACCTTTCAAAGAAGAAAAAAATATTGAAGTAAAAACGTGATTTTTTCCTTTTAATTTAAAGTTAATCTCTATTCTTTTGTCTAAGTCAGCAGTAGCTGCTGCTCATTTCTGAATTTTACGGATATTGTATTGGGGCGGGTATAATTATTATTACAAAGTTGTGTTTAGTTAATAGCTGCCTTTGTTTCATAGGCATATTTCTGCTGGGAAGAATTTCATAAATTTCATTTCTACTTCTGTTAGCAGGCATCCTCAATGCCAAATTTACCCCTCAGGTATTATCCTCCTGTTGGTGTGTGGAACTACACAGCCTCAGCAAAGGACAAGTCCAGGTAAACCAGGTAGAAACTCCACTGTGTAACAAGCAATGCCAATCAACATACCAGGACATGTGGCACACCTTTGTGGCAGATTTGTGTCACCAAAAGTGAAAGGAGAGGTACTCAAGAGGAACAAGTAAAAGACACATCATGGAAGAGGGCCTGGTCCACAAAGCCACGGCCAGGTAGAGACTGTTCTAGGAGAAGTCCTTTTCACATGAAGCCTAAAGAGAAGATACACTCCATTTGTATTTGCAAAATACAAATTTGCGCTTTTTTTTAAAATAAATCCTCTTAGTGAACTTCCAAAAATAAAACACAATATGATATTTTAAACATGCTAGGCTTTGCATTGCAGGTCCACAAGAAAAGTTCTATATCCAGCTTAAGGTCTCCAGCACAGATCCCAACTTTATATTATGCAGACGGCTGTAATTACATGTATCAGAAACCATAGCTCTTTATATAGAATTAAATCAAGTTTATCATATTGTGCATTTATTAATCATCTTGAATTTTTGACTGAGATCTAGAACAGAGAATGTGCTATGACAATGCTTAGATTTCCAACAGAAAAGTTGTTTGTTGGTGGAAAGTGGCAAAAAACCCCTGTTAGACCTATGTAAGTTTGTCTTTTTTTCCTTTCTCTCAAAAAAAAAAAAGTATTTTCTTGATCTTCCTTAAACCAAATCTAGTATCAGTTATTAATCTACAGAAATGAGTCAAGCACTGAAATTAGTTCATTCTTTTCTTATTATTATAATCACTTTCTTCATAGCTGCTTCTCCCAGTTAATTCAGCTGTAGATAATACCAAGCATGCAGGTGTCAGTTAATTTTTCTGAAATTTTAAAAATATTTTCATTGAATTTTTCATACTGAAGCTATCGGATAATTTGGTCTCCCACACTATTCTGAAACTCTGTAACAGCCATTGTTTGCCTTCCGTACAAATGAGGCTTAAGCATCATATTACCAGGGGCTTCACCCACTGCAATCTGCATTTATAGTCAAAGAGACTGAACGTTTAAATGGTTTGAAAGTACCAGCAAAGCTACAAGTTTCCCAGCTGAAAAGAACTCTATCTTAATAGTTAAAACTCACACCTGCTCAGAGGACCATACCAGGTCCTTAAATATTAATTTATGTCCTCATAATATTGCTATAAATTTAAGCAATAACTTACCGTGTGATCCTGGAACCGGCTACAGACCCAGGAATGAATTTCACCTGTGGTGAGTGTTGTGTGAAGGGAAAAAAATGTATGAGAAAGATTCCAAAGAACTAACAAGCTGATAAGTTAAACAAGAGGATTGGAAGAGAGCCTGCTATGATTGGTCATATTGGATAAACAATGTGAGAAAAGTAATCTGAGATATTTTAAAAGCCATTCTAAATCCTTACCTAGAAACAAAGGAGAGATACACTACACTTTCTTTGTGTTAGCCAAGAAGAAGGAGTGAGGATATCATGCTTCTATTCATGCCTTTGTTGGGGCTCTGATTTTTCAAATATACTGAACTAAAGCCAGAAGAAAATCGGAGCTCTAGAGATATGAAACAAACCAGTGATAAAGGAAAAGACTGTATAATAGGATAACTACTAAATACTATTTTCCACCAATTAATATCATAACAGATGCAGCTCTAATAGGATTAGAAAACAATGGTTTGACATAGAATCTCTGTGATATAAAGCACAAAACCCCCCATGTCTAAAGCTGAAGAAAACTAAAAATGTTGAGTTGTATGAGCTAAACATTAATAACTATCAAAACAACAAATGTTTAATGCAAACAGCAAAAATCTAGTAACAGATACCTTAAGCTAGCTTCAAAATGTTTCATTCACCTGGTATTTGAGCTGCAAGGCTGCTATTTCACACCTTGTCTGTGCTGCCAACTTCAGCTTGCACTACATCTGTGCTTCATGTCTTTATGCTCCTGACCACACAAACTACACATCCAAGTGCAGCTCATACATTCATCTTCCAGCTTTTCGATGTGATTGATGCCTGTAACAAATAAGTGGATTTGAAATGAAGGTTAAATGAATTATCATATTTATCTGGGCCTACGAGCTGTTATCAAGCCTTCCACAGGCTGGCACTGCACTTAGAAATGAATACTTCAAAGTAAAAGGTTAAGAGTTTTATATAGAGAGAAAAATAATCAAGTAGTTGACCAATTCTTTTGCTAAGTCAGGTGATAAAGACACTTTATCCTTAAGTGTCAGGACAGAGGTAACATTGCTTGCAAAAATCCTTTATGAAACTCAGAAACATTGGGCATTTTCTTTAAAACTTCATCTTTCAGTGGGAAATACAATTGAGCTTAACAAGGTAATATATATCCTTGTGAATTACCTTCCTTTTGTTTTACAATGACATCAAATATTCTGACATAAGACTAGAACCAAGCAAAATAGAAAGCAGACAAGGATTCTTGGTAGAAAATCAGCAAGTTTTGGAACTTACATTCACATTTGCAAGTACTCAAGTATGGATTTCACTTCAGGAAACACAGCATACAATTACAATATAACTGTCCAAACATTACTCCTGTATTGCAACCGTATTTCATTCCCCCATTATGCATGCTTTCTGAAAAAAGTTTGAAAGCTGTATTCTAAAAATGGCTTCATTCCAAGTCATTCTGTAGTGGATATTACTGAATACAATACAGCCCAGTTACTGCTGAAAATGAAATGGCTATTATTAATGTATTGGCTGTGCTAGTGACAAGCTTACCCTAAATTTGTGGTTAAACAAAGCAAAACTTGTGTGCGATGCAAGAAAGAAAAACAGAGATAATTAGTTTTCTAAAGCTTATATGCCATCAGTAGTGATTAAAAAAATGCCTTCATTCATATTAACAGAGGCTCCATCTTACTGCTTAAATTTAAAGCAATATTTTGAGGGCATAATTGTAGCAGTGCTCATTAGATAGAAGCAGAGTCACCCTTCATCCTGTTCTACCTGAGCAAAGCTTGTAAAAATGAACTAGAGAAATGTAACCAGAGGAAAAAAAAAAGTTGCAACTTGTCAAAGTCTAGGTATACAGATCTTGTAGAATGGGAAACATAATATGAAGAATATATATTAGGCTACTTGGGTTTACTAGTTTTAAATATTCTGCATGCTTTTTATAAATGGTTATTGTTCTGAAAAAGAGCAATTGTTACATATTAACCACTTTTTTTGCCCCAAAGATTAATTTAATAAGTATTAATTAAATACAAGCATCTGAAGATTACAGGAGTGTGGACATGAAAGCACATACTGTGGCACACACATGTGTACACATTACTTTTAGGAGAGGCTCAGTACACCTGCAAGTGAAAGGAAAGGTCTAATTTGAAGGTTCTAACTTCCATCTAATTTGAGGCTAAAACAACAAATAAATGAATTGTAAGTTAGAGTAGAATTAAGTACACACTTTCTGAACCAAGCTGTGTTTTCCTCTCAGCAATCCACAATGTTTCACAGGGACAACAGGAGTTAACTATGTCAGTCATGTGTAATGGATGAAAATGGCTGAATCAGTATTTCTCAATGTTAATGATTATCTTTATTTCACCATGAACTCTGGGAGCTTGTCTGAGTTAATTATGATTTTGCATCCAAAAAATAACAATTTTAAGTCTTCCAAGTAAAATTTTCCAGAGTCCTTCTACAGGAATCCCATTGTCATTATTATTGGGGTTTTTTTGACAGGTCCATTGTGTGGAACAGGCTTATCATTTCATTACTCCAGGACATTAAATTGCTCAGTGGAGTGAGCACATTGCCCTCTTGGTGTGTTGAATCATGCAGTGTCTATGCAGGGTTTGCAAAATTCCTTTATCTCCAGTAACCTTTGTGACCCATCCCAATGACTGACTGGCACCCTCACTGTGTGGGGTTAGGATACCTCCAGGCTTTCACTCGGAGGAGCTTTTGTAAACTGTTCTTTTAAAAGCTGACCAAGGCCTTCACAGTTATGAAGTACTCCAGGAACCTCTTCTGCCTAAATTCTTGCATGAGAGCCTAGTGTCAGTGAAGCCTAAATGAGTGCCTAAATGAGCTCTACTACAAAGGGAGATAAACATTGAAATTGTGGTGTTTAAACTGACCTGTGATTACATGAATTGAATGTGACACAGACATGCCCCATGCTAAAACTTCCAGTGTCCACTAGCAGATTACTTAAACCCTGGCAATGCAACAAACATTTTCATTTTAATTGTATGGAAATGATGACCCAGTTCAAATCTTCCCATTTTCATAATCTGGGTTGGAAACCTTGGCTGATAATGTTGTCAGTAAAATCAGCTGTCCTAGCCAGAAAGCAGATAGCCCTGAGCAATGGTGCCTTCTCTCAATTAGCACTTTGCAAGCAAAGTTGGCCCATGAGTAAATTGGCATGAAAGCTCATTGAGCTAAATCAGATGAGACTGAGCAGTCAAACACGTAAGAAGAGATGGTATTTATCCTGACCAATCTGCAAAAAATAAACTGAAAAAAAAAGTTGCATTTTCTTTTTTTTTTTGGTACCTTTTTTATTTTTTTCACAAATCAGTAGTACAACAATCTGTCTGATAATTCTGCATCAGGGAAAAGGTATATGCACAAAGGTGCAGACTTGATTAGTTTGAATTTGATTTTTTGACACAAATGTTCAAATACAAATCTAAAGAGGGAAAAAATAAATATATTCCACTATCTAATTTTTGGCTATGCATGAAGCTTAAAATGAGACATAGATGAAGTTAGTTATTTTTCTATTAATTCTCTCATCTATATCCTTCTGAAATTACACAGTATTTATATGGTGATCACACCTGAAAAATGAAGAGACAAGAGGAAGATAGTGGTTCCATGCTTATCCACAGCAGTTTTCTTCTGCCGTAAGAAAATTGAGAGAAGTTGCACAAAAAAACCCCAGCAGCCACAGTCCTCCTGCAAGACGCAATGTAAGCCTACAGCCACAAAGCACTGAAGGGCCTTTGAATCACATGATTATTCTTGTGGCAATGTGAATATGTTTCCTTGAAACAAGGTGGCACTAATATAGACTACCGTGACATTTTCGGGGGGGGGGGGGGGAAAAGGGTTATGGAAAATGTATTAAAAATTTTTGATAGAATAAAAACAAAAAAAGTTGATCTGTTCTATACCAGGTATATATGCTACTACTAAATTAGTAAGAAACCAAATGTAGCCAACAGAACAGTACTGCTTTCCACTTTTCCAGCACCCTGGATCTCAGTGGTTAAAATCTTCAGGATATTTTTGATTAGTTGAGACAAGTTTTTAGTATCTTTGTACTACACTGTGTGAACAGCCATGCTGATTTCCAGCTGCCAGTACAGAGAATAGGGAACTGAGTGGAGACGCTGTGGATTTCTGCTCCCTGCCTGCCAGCATTCCCCTCTGCATTTTTCTTGCTGGATCTGTACATTATTGCCCTCACTTGCTAAAGCCACCCCAGTCCTGCTTCCTGTCCTTCTTGAGGAGGAATACTTGCCCTCTGCACTACCAGCTCTTCAAACTCCTGATCTCCTGATGAAACTGTTTCTTGCCACCACGCCACACGGTGAAAACTGATGATGAGATAGGTGTCAGGCGGGACTGGTATTCTGGATTCTGTTTCTTCCCCTGAGGCTGGAATGGGTGGAAAAATCAAACTGGTTGTCATGGCCTGTCTAGTTCCCTATAAATACAAATTTCAGGTCTAAGATTAACAGAAAGCTATAGTTTATATTTGATGTCTCTACAAAGGAGGATTTTAGGTTTGGTGATGGTGTTGTTTATTTTTTCAAATGGCCAGCAAAAGATACTTTGTATAGACTTAGCAACTCAGTAGTATTTTGGAGTTGTATTTCCAAGATACATTTACACTTAAAATGGCACAGTATTTTTCCTTATTTTGTTAGTCATCATACTCCTCTCATTTACCTTCTGAAATTTCTTTCTAGAAGCCTCCTCAAAGGCAGCCAAGTATGCAAGTTGGCTTTTATTTTCTTAATTCCAAAAGGGAATATGGTAAGAGCCTGCTCTGCTCTTTATTAATGCATAGTTTACAGTGGAGATAATCCACATGATCCAAGGAACTAAAACACCCACTTCATGCAGGTGTGTGGGCATGGCTGAGTTTCACTGTGCTGCAATAAATTTAACACAGGTCTTGAGATTTATTCACACTGGATAAATATGCAACCCTTCAAGTGATTTTGCATGCAATATATCACTAATTTATAAATGTAAATAAATAAACAAAAAGCTGGCAGTTGCCTCTTGGTAGAATCTTTGAAAAGCCTTGGTACTTTCATTATTTATTTTGTTTAACAAGGGGAAAAGAATGCCTAGTATGCAGTTGTTAGCACTTCCTATAAACCTCTAAAACAATTTTTTTTTTTGCTCAGTGACAAGAGATCTTCACAGGTTTTTATACAAAATCTGTAAGCAGCTATCCAAAAACTGCAGGTTTTTTCCTCCAGCATTCTTGTTCCTTCTGTTTGCTGTTCTACTTGGCTCTGCTCTTATGTGATAATAAGAGGTGCCATTCTAAACCAAAAAAATTTAATCAAAAGCATATAAATTTGCTGATGTGATGGTATATCAAATAAAATGACTGCTAGAGTAGGCTTTAAAGAAAACCCACAACATTCTGTAACACATTGAACTGGATGACGTGCATGCTTTGTTATCACATCTCAAGAAACAAATCCTCCATAACTTGACGGAATGAGAAATTTAAAAATGGGGAAAAAATAAGTAAAACAAACAGGAGTAATAAAGGCTTGCTTTCTGATTTGACCTTCATGGCACTGTCTCTGCACCTATTCCTGGTTACCTGCTGCTCTGGTTGTTTGCTCAGGTGGAGCAGGGTGTGGATACAGGGTGACAACTTAGGCCACTGGGTACTTGTGGCTTTTTTCCACCTGTATCTGTGCCTTACCTATCAAGACCTCTCACAGGGGATCCTTTGGGTAAAGGCTGTTCAAATGTGACTTTACGGTTTCTGGACAGTTATTCCAAGTATTTGTGCCACACCATACCTAATCTATTAAGTATGGCTAGAGCTAGGTTTCTTTTGTGGACTTATACCTGGTTTTACATCATGGCTGTAGCAATGTTTGACTGTACTTACTAAGATCCCAAAACAAGAATTTCTCTCACTTCATTAGACCTGACCATGTGTGTACCCAGCTCTTGGGAAGAAGGAGAGACTGGTGATTGTCAGTAGCCAGTATTCCTTATCTCCTGATTCACAAAGAAGTACAGTACTCTTTGACACTGCTCTTTCTCACCTTCAAATGAAAGTGTTGGAAAGACAACTTCTACCCTTTCGTTTTTAATACATTTTGTACTTTATTTTGCCACACTAACTTAGACTTACTCCACAAGTCCTCCCATTGATGTTATTGAAATGTCTACATACAGTGATCAGGCTACTTTGAGGATCCTTCCTGGAAAAAAAATGGAGCAATTCTCTCTATATACCTTTTATCATCTCATGCAGATGAAAAAAGCCTCTTCAAACAAATGCCCAATAGAACAGGCATCATAAGAATTTATGTGGGCAGATAATTATGATAATTTGTTGTCATTTTTATTATTGCCTTTTATTATTACTCAACTGCTGCCTATTGAAACAGATAAGTAACTTCCCCTTCACAAAAAAAGAAATAATCTTCATGTTAATACATTCCTAAAATAAAGGTACTCACAATACAGGAAGTGTAGCAAGAAATGCATGATTGTGTTTTGGCTCACAACAGAAATGAGTATCTGGAGGTCACAAGGAAAGCCTGCAAAACAGCAGGCCTTGGTAAAGTGCAGAACAACGTGTGAGGGCACAACAGACAAATGGGAAAAGTCTTTTTGCATATGTGCCTAGCAGTATATAGGTTCATGACTTTTTTTGTAACACTCCTCCATCTTCTATTGTTTACAATTCTCCATTGCCGTATCACATTTCTCATCAGAGTGCACTACTTTTGAGTCTGGGCTTGTGTCTCGCTGATACATCTCAAAGGCATCTATGATACTACAGGAGTGTCATAAGTACATGTACTTAATCCTTTCTTCTTTCTAGCCATACTCTCGTTTCTGTTTACTAACTGCCACTCTTCAGAAATCCTGGCCTTGAAGATTTGCCACCTCCCTGTTTCTTTCTGTTGTTGTATGCTGCCTTCAATTTAAGCAACTAAATTAAGTCAGTGGCACCCAGCTTCTCTCTCAGGGTTTTCACCTGCTGCCTTCTAGACAGAAAAAAGAGCTATTCTCCCCAGTCTGCAGCTGTAGGCTAATTATCTCTGGTCTGTCAGCAGAAAATTTAAAGAAATACACACTTTTACTCCTTTTGGTTTGGTTTGGTTTTTTTCTTTCAAGTAAACCACAGCCCAAGTGTTCTCAACGTAATTTTTAATTTAACACTACTGGCTTCAGAGCCTGTACATAATAGATGAATTTAGCTGGGTAGGTTTTGATTCACCTAACTCTTTTTCCCAGGAGTCCAGTGGAGAATTCATGCACCATTTGGGTCATGGATGCCACAACAGAAGTCAGACACCTAAAATTTAGGTTTGAGCATTGCAATGCCCACAGGTCTTTCTGCATTTGGGGCACAGAGGTGTAACTCAGCTCTGCTTGAGGCTGCTTGCCCTTCCCCCACCCCTTCAGACTGAAGTTTCCTGCCCCACCTTAGCAAATAAGTGAAGGAAGGGCATTAAAGACATGAAGTCAGAGTGCTTCTTTCCCTCATTTAGATTATAAATGTTTAAGATCGTGGAGATTAAAATTTTAGGGGAAATTCAGCCTCATTTCTGAGGATACAGAGTTTTTCCAAAAGTAGGATAAGTTTGATAAGAATTCTAGATGCATCAACAAGACAAGATGCTTATTATTCTTCTTCACAGTAGAAGGAAGGAATTAAAAAAAAGCAATTAGTTTAATATGTGACTGTTTCCTTTAATGACCCACTTAAACACGAAATAAATAAGGTCACCCAAAGTTTACACCTGAGCTATTTGAACACCAGTAAAAGAAGCATATGGAGTAATGCTGAATTCTCTGTTGACCTAGCAGTAATTTTATTCATGTTGCCAGCAGGAATATACTGCTTATTATTTAGTTTACTCATCCTTAATATTTTTTTTGCATTAGTTTATAAATAGAAATTTCTAGATTAAATCAATCATCTGTCAAAGATCTGACAGGTCAGCCATGTCCTTGTCAGAGAAACTGGTTAACACTGCATTTAGCAGCTAAAAATTGTCTCTGCTAATGGAAGAGAAATAGGAATCCTTCCAAATCTCACAGAACTAATTCTAAAATAACAAGACAAACCAGAGAGGCTTTCTTCTCCACCTTATAGTGGAGAATTGAAAGCAGTTGTAGATACCTAAGAAACTGAAGCCCATGGAAAAGACATATGGCATAGGATCCATCATGTGACTGCCTGGATGAAAAAAACCAAAGACATCTGAAAATGTCATCTGTGAATCTTGACTGTTGGTGGGAACATCCCTCACCCAGAGTTAAGCTTTTTGAAGTGCAAGGCCTCAGCTGTTTCCTTGGCACTTCCTGCTGACATCCTTGTCTTTGATGCCAGCACCAGCTCTGCCTCTTTCAGCATAAAGTACTTGTCTTTAACATGAGGATAGATTTTTACCTAAATCTTAAATGATTTTTAACTCTTGCTCTGTTTTCCCCACAGTTTGTAATGTCATTTGGCTTAATAAATTTGGAGCTGTGACTGTTATAAAGTGCCCCAAATGCTCCAGTGGGATGGTATTTTCTGCATTTATTGTGCCCTTTGCAAAAATTGTCCCTGCTGCTTGACCATTTGGTATAAGCCAGCTTGCTCTGGCTCTTAGTGGTAGAAAATACACAAGTTGATTTCATATTTACAACATTTTTCCTTTCTGCCTTTACTCTTTTTGAAACAAAAGAAGGCCATCGATTTTACATTTATTTTCCACTGTTCAGATTTTAAGCCCTTTGTAGTTATATGAATATCAGAGGAATCTAAAACCACAGTGCTGAAAGTTAAGCAGGTTTTAAGCTAAGAAAATATGTGTCCAGACTTGTTGAAGCTTTTAAAATGCCATCTAAAAATCAGTGTAGAGGACTCAGCACCAGCTCTGCCACTGAACATAGAAAGCAGTACTTTGCAAAGAGCACTTTCTTGTTCAAGTACTCTAAAAGTGTATTTTTAAACATCTGGAGCTGTGAAAGCTGTTCGGCTGAGGCTGTTTGTTACAGGAGGAGGCAGGGGATGGCAAGCAGCCATGGGATCAACAACATAACACCTGGTTTCTGACCTAAAGTGGCTAAGAAACGGAACATCTCGTCATTGGCAGCCACAGCTTCCCTGCAACATGATCCCTTCTCTGATATATTTGTGTAGTGCTCTTTTTAGGCCTCCTGTAGGCTTTCGCTCCAGAAAAAAAAACCAACCCTCTGAATTCTTTCTTTCCTTGTAGAAACTGGCAGAGAGACAAAAAGCAGAGTATGAAAGACAGTAAATGGATCTCAGCAGGAGGAGCCCTGTTCCCCTCATAATGACCAGCGAGCACGTCTGTTGCTCCAGTGCAGAAATTCAAGTTTTGTCTTTAAAATCACCAGGCATCTTCTAGACCTCAAGGATTCCCTAATTTTTCCTCCAGTTCCATATTATAGCATTCAGGCTTCCTACTACAGGGGTCTAACCGTATCAAATGGTGTTCAGTCTGCCAGAAGGATTCCTTACAAGCGCTGTGTATTTGTTTCGGGCCTACGCACTTCCATACATTTTTTGGTATAGACGTGTACAGAGTCAGTGGGAATTGTGCCTGCGTAGGGCAGAGCTGAATGCAGCCCAGATTTACTGTGTCATCCAGTATTTGTAACACAATAGTGTTTGTCAAAGTGCCAGTGTGAAGTGCATGCGGATTTCAAACAGCTGTACTGCTGCCATATGCTGCCCTTTGGTTAAGCCATGCCTTAAAGTTCAGCTTCTCATTTAGAGCAAAAATTGACAGATTCATCTTTTTTGGATCTTCAGAAGCAGTCAGGCTCCTTGCTGTGCATTTTCTCATCTAAATCTATCTGATTGGTGCTGCTGATACCTTTCCATGACATTGGCCCCAGAGGGTGGCTTGATTTCTGAAAAAAGAAAGCTCCTGAAGGAGTCCACTGTCCACCATTAGTGGTATCTCAGGGTTTGGGATCTCAGCCCAAGACAAAAGCTCAGAGGAGAGCACGCTGCCAGTAAGACCCAATCTCCCACTTTAGGATGTGGCAAATAGGGACAATGTGAGGGTCAGAGACCTCAAACAAGATTCAAGCTGTGCAAATGGGCTTGCAGTCTCTTCTGAGACATGAACCATGCCCTCCCATATTAAAGGGGAACTCCCTAAATGTCAGATTTGGGGATAATCTTGATCCACCTCTCTCACTGAACAACAACAGGATAATGCCTCTGCACATGACTGGTGAGCAGTGTTACAGCCTGACTCCCTAGACTGCTGGTTCACGAATTTTAGAGGCTTTTCTGAGCAATAGCTGTTTCATCTACCACAAGGGATAAAACTCCAACAGAAAATACCTGACAGGACAATAACCTGAAATTGTATAACCATACCTCTGTTCTGAGTCATGCTAGCAGTATATTTCAACCCAGGACTCCTACATCCCTGGTGAATGACCTAAACTGCATGTTTTCAGAGGTCATGGAGATGGTGACAGTCTTGTTGCCAGCAGGGAGTTTTAGTACATGGGAAAGCATCCAGACTTAGCTCAGGGTGTGGTCTGTCTAAAAAAGATGGATTGAGAAATGAGGCAAATTGTTGGTACATGGGTGATCCATTTTTTTCCCTCATGAACCACATGAATCAAAAGGCCTATTTGAGAAAGGAGCTTTATGCATCTGGTTGAAAGATACAACAAGAGAGTATTTAGAAAAATATTTCCTGTTAATGTATTATAAAGGAAATATCCTGATTTTGCTATAGAGAAACATAGGTAGAAACCTCTTAAGCTTTGCATCTGCAGCCAAAAATATAATCCTCTCTTTCTGGATAGGATAGCTAAGAGGTGCTGAGTAGTTTCAAATCCTACTACTATTAATGCAAGCTTAAAGTGCTTTATCACCATCCGGGATGTTTTACAGGAGCAGTTTCCTAAAATGCTGTGGACACAATAACTGGCCAGGATGGCATCCAAACTGTTTCTCATGCAGTTCCTCCTCAGTTTTTCTAAGGTTATACATTAGGAAAGAGCCATGCAATGTTGAGTAGCAAACTATATATTCCCTCTCTCTTTCTTTTTAAAGGACAAAGCAGAACTAAAGGAGAGTTCAAAGTACAGAAAAAAAAAGTGTTTGGGGCATGGAAAATTCACTAAATGGAAATAGACAGGGAAGCATGGGTACCACAAGAAACAGAATGAGATGAATGAATTTTAACTTTTTTTTAAGGTAGAAATATGCTAACAAGTGATAGAATTTAGGAGTTGATTTTCCTGTCTCAGAAGAAAAGCATAGAATGATTCAAAGGTAGGAAGCTAAAAATTGATCAAAGAAAACACTCTTTCCTATGATGTGTGACTGAACTGTAAAACTCACCTCCACAGAAAGCCACACAGGCCTGGAATTTAGGGAGATTAAAAAAAAAATAAATTTAACACCCATTAAGAGTGCTCAGAGCTCTGATTTTTCACTGCCTCTAAAGAGAAAGAACTTAGTACACTTAACAATTATGTTCACCTTAGAATAGCTGGCAATGGATAGGGTATTCCAAGAGCCAGTATTTCTAAGGGACTTGGAAATGTTACTGAACGGGTCTTACATTTTATAGGAATTTAATTGCCACCTGATTCATGTCTGTCAGTTGATTGGTAATCGGGGCCAAATTCTTTAGGGCACTGAAATCAGTCATTATCAAGCTGCATCAAGGAGAAACTTCATTTCATGCTTAAGAAACGATGTTTGGGTCAGCTGCGGTTCCAGGAGCCGGTAGTAATGTTAAGTGGAGCTGTCAAATAGTAAGTAGGAAGTGTAAACCTTCACAGATCTCCAAGAAACAGCCTCTCCAGAGACGCCGGTGCTGACCTCTAGATACTGCTGTGACAGTCACAGCTGGTTATCCCTGCATCCCTGATTCTCACCACCCGTGAAGCTTCCAAGGGTTTCATTAAGGCGGATCCTCCTCATTGTTCCTTGCAAAGCACGTCTGGCAGAGCGGTGCAGCAGATGAGCTAAGGCATGCCAGAAGCCCGGGATCAGCCCCCACGTGCCCCCCTCACAGGGCTCAGCCCACTTCCAAGGAATCTTTTGAATTCTAAGCAGTTGCTCGCAGGGCCGTGCACAGAAAGCTGAACGGACTGAGCCTCATCACTCACAGCTTCAGTCCTGCGTCTGCCACACTCGGTGCCACGGCAAGTGAGAGCTGTGTGAAACCCCTGCCTTGTGCGACATGGAGCAGATCCTCCTCTGGAGAAGGAGTTATCTAAGTGCTGGGCAGTGAGACTTCGCCACCTCCTCTCCGCCTCCCTGCAAAAGCCTGAACAGCCCACAGTAATCCCTCCCTGATGGTGGCTGAAAGAGAAAATAAAACCAGTCTGTCTGACTTTCATCAGCAATGATGGGGCCTTTCTGGAGCAGAGTGTGTTGGTTTTTCAATCCATCAGTAGTGTGACAGATAAAATGCAGTGGTAAGATCTCTCTCAAAGAGCTGGTGCAAAAATGAGTCTCCCAAGTCTCATCTGGATGCTTGTAGGCAACAGTCTATTAATGGTGTCTTGTGTAAAGAGGATGCTGTGGAAACATTGCAAGCAGCCAGCTACACAGGGAGACGAAAGTGTTGTATAACTTGATAAATATAGTTCTGATGCTATCTTTGAAATATTTAGGCTGAGTAAAAAATCCAAAGCAAAAACGTCTGCTGTTTTAAAATGCAGCACTAGAATGGAGTGGAAGGGAGCTGGCAAGAGGGATTTATGTCTCTTCTGTAGGAACAATGTCTTAGTATAAATCCCTTGTATTGTGTGTAATCACATAGGTTACACCTTTCAGTGGCCAAAGCATCCAGAATTCAGTTTTATCACTGCTCCTCATAAGAGACTGAAAGGACAAAGCTACATAAAGAAGCTGCCTGCTACCAGACTGGTGTACTGACAGTAAAACCAACAGCATTTTCTCCTCTCCAGTTTTGAGCTGGCTTAAGGAAACAAACCAAAACCAAATATTGGTTATTGCCAAAAACCATTCTGTATTTTTCAAATATGCTCACTCAGTTTTGTGCTGCACATCAATAACTGCTTCTTAATTCTGCTAAAATGATGCTTTCTAAAGTGAACTGCTTACACTTTTCTGAGAATAAATTATAACATATTCAGTAATTTCTCTTAAATTACAAGAAGCAAGACAAAGCAATCTGGGGTACTTTTAGCTTAGTGTATTGATGAATGGAAATGTAAAACCAAGTGGATTGAAACAAGCTATATTTAAATTGTATTTAGGAATTTTACTGCATGCTATTTTCCTTCAGATGCAACTGAATAAATACAAAAGGAAGAGATAAAGGCATATGAAAATTCAAACTAAAGCTGATTGAAAAATAAGGGGCTTATAAGAAAACACTCTTGGTACAGGGATGGTTCCTGTGTTCCATCAGAACCTTATTTTTTTCAGGAAATGTCATCACAAGCTGAAATCCAGAGACAGGCATACAAAGGGAAGAAAGCCTAGGGCAACATTTGAAAAAAAGCTTTCAGGTTGAGTAACAAAAGTTTTGTCCAGAAATTAAACCTTATTTGGGAATATATGAAGCCCCAGCAAGGGCTGGTGTGATGGGCAGGGCTGGTGTGATGAGCAGGTGATCAGGGCATGGCGTCTTGGTGTGCAATAAACAGGCTGAAGGAAAGCAGCCAGCATTTACTCAACAGTGGGAATTTGAGAAAAGACCTACAGACCCAACCTGAATCTCTACAGCTTGGACACTGGGATAGTGTGAAGCAAAGGCAGCACATGCATGATTTTTAACTCTTTCATCATCATTTGGATTTCACCAAATCTCGAGATCTTTTAGCATGACAAAGGGCTCTTTTGGCCTCCTGGCCTCATATCCTCCCATATTTCTCATGGCAATGAAAGCTGAAGCGCTATTGATTCTGAATAATTACTAAATTATTCATGTGGTCATACGCTTCCAACAGCTGAGTTTAAAGACAGTCAAAATTAGGTACGTTGAAGAATTAAGAGATTTGGAAAGACTAGAAACATAGCATGTGGGCATGAACAGATAATGTAATAACATTGCACAGCTGACCTGCCTGTTATGCATAAAGAATAGAATTGAATGCAGGAGTAGGAAGGAAGGAGTTTAAATATTAAAGAGAGGCAAAAAAGACTCATTAAAAAGTGAACAATTTTTATTACACATTTGCTAGTAATCCAACCTACTTTTAATGAACAGATACAGCAAATTGCTGACAATATTCAACAAAATACAAAATACAATTTTTATGGCATTGATAGAAGTCTTTTATAAAACAAGTCACTGTTGGTATGTTTTTGAGTACAATCTTCATAATATTCAGAACAACACTCTTATAAAGCCTTTTTCATAGCTGAGGGCAATAATAAAATCTGTTTGGGTATTGCTTATGCGTGTGCAATTCTGAACTGTGATAAGGAGGATCAGATATCAAACTGAACTATGCTAATTTATCCACTGAAGGTCTGATCTAGAAGCAACTATCCTCCCACCCTCAACGAATTCCCCATATTATTAATTTAATAATTGCACTTCTTCAGCAGTCTAAGCACATGAGGGTCTTTCCACGCACTTATCAAACACAAGTCCTGTTCTAGGGGCTATGACAGCTATGCACAAGGTTCTCTGCGTTTTGGAGTTTGAACAGCCCTACAGTTATTCAATTCTTGCAGATCCTTGGTGTCTTTTTCACAGGATCGCAGGCTGCAGAAGGCACTGAATTCTGGCCTGGGTTCTCCATCCCATTTAGGGTCAGTCTCCTCCTGGTGTCTAGCCGAACAACTTGGCCTGATCTCCTCTCCTACCTGAAACAACAACCAATACTTATCAAACACTACACTTGCCTTTCATCTGTCAACACTTCTCTTCTGCTTGCTGTTACGTGTTTTCCACCAAAGCCTTTTCCAGAGCTGTGAAGACTCTGTTTTTCTCCTTCTACAGTTGCCACATTGCTCTGATTTCTCTCTGGATTTTGTGATTGCAGATCTCCCTGAGCCTCCTCCTCAGAAAGACACTGCCCTCTAATACACTTTCCTTCTATTGCCTCCTCCCTCTGTTCCACAGGCTTTCCTCCAGAAGCAGCCACCAGCAGCTCCACCTCCTCCTCCTCACTGTGTATGGGCAGGCTCTTGCCCCTCCTTCTCAAGAGGGTTTCCTATGGATTGCATTATGCCTTAATTACACATCAAAGCATTTGCATGCACTATGTGAAAGACGCCTTTATTTTGCTTCATAGACGATAGCTCAGGCAGCTGAATCCAGCACCATTTGGATTATGAATAGCACGATCATTAATACGCTGTGGTGTACGCTCCAACATTCATCTTTTTCCAAAACAAATATTACTTGATTTCTGGTCTGATGCTTCATGTAATGACATACCAATTGTACAAGGAGTTTGTTTGGTGGTTTTAAACCCTGGGCATTTTCCCCACCAAAATCTGTATTGTGGCTGTGAAGATGGAGAGTGGCAGTTAGAAAGACTGAATTTTCATTGTCCTTTATTTTGCTAACCACTACAAAATTTTGAGCTTTTCTGCAAAAAGAAAATTTATGATGCCTATAGAATCAAAAAAAGTGTGCTGCTGACTGAGTGAACATTTGATCAATGCACCACAGCAAAGCTAAAGAGACAGGCTGAACAAGAGGTACAATGTTTTAAACCAAGGCAGTAACATTGTTATGCTTATTTTGTGAGGCACTATTTTATATAACAGATCCTAATTCCACTCTAGATGGATAACTACTGTGAATTATAATTTTATTTTCCACTTAGTGGAGCCTATTGACTTGGACTAGCTCTTGCCAGAGAACTGGTTTTGTAATAAATGCAGCAAATTTTGATTTTGTGCTTGTCTGATAATTAATAGTGAGGTGTCAGCAGCAGGAAAAAATGAAAGTCTTTTTTTCCTCTGCAAGTTATAAAAGATGAGTTGTAAGACAATGACCTTATGCTGAGTGTCTAAGGCATTTTTTACTAAACTGAGTTCAGCAACTCAGTGGAGGTTCTGATCTGTTTGGGAAGGTATTCGTGCAAGGCACTCCTGTTAACCAAGCACCCTTAGCCCTAGGCATAAACATACAGAGAGTTACTACACTGGCAACGACTTTTCCCTCCTGGTGGAGACACAGTTTATAGCAACACCAATTTTCACTTATTGCTAAGACAGTGGCAAAAATAGGTGTCCATGGGTGTCAGTACACATGCTAGTTACAAATATATACAATAATATATGTTTATTATACTTGGAAAAAAGAGGTACAGTAATGAAAATGCCATGTAAGCTTGACACTGTTGAAGTACTTGTTTATCAGCATCTTCCAGTATTTAGCAAGGATTAAAATAACAACAATAGCCTTGGCCTTAACTAAGCTAGAGCCAGAGCTCCAACAGACAGCTGTGCCAGACAGGCTTTCAGCATGGACCAGACCTGAGCACCTCACAGCAGATGACGATGTGGGAGCCCTCACGACAATCCACCCAGAGCAGCAAGTGGGACTGCCTGCGTGCAACCACAAAGCAGGGAGGGAAAACACAATCCAGCCGAGTATCTGTGTGCCCAGAGAACACAAGGCTACCTCCTTTGAAGTGACTTATAGATGTAAATAGAGGATTTGGCCAAAGATTCACTGAGATGCCAGAGGATGCTCACACGTTTGACTCATGCCTTCTGCTGGACCAAATCTCACAAGGTCATCTGTACCAGAGCCTGGAGGTGAACGTAAGTGTCACTCTGACTTTCCCTTTAAGGTCAACTTGCAGTAGAGATTCTGTACACTGGATCTCTAAAATGAGCTCCATCTACAAGAGGTCATACTAGTTCAACCATCTCCCAGTCCAGGGGTTTCTATACGTCCCATTTCAGAGTACTTGTGCCATTGCAACATGCTAAATGTCTTCACCATACAGTCATTTTTCTCTGATCATTCAGAAAATAATAAATAATTTGACATATGGGGAATTACACAATCCATATTACAAATAGCTAACAGCCTTTGTTCCATGAAATATCTATGGCTAGTTGGCATCTGTTGTTAAAGTGACAAATACGTATTTGCCCTCTGTAGACCTTCCCATTTGTTACTCCATGGATGATTTATGTGCTGCTAACAAAAGGAAAGGTGCTTCACTGTCAGGGTGATTTGGCTTTGTCAGAAAATTAAGGCATTATTTATTAAATGAATTTGTTACCCTAGTAAAAATTAGGGCAGCAGAACCACACATTTTGTATTAAGGCTTGTGTACCTGCATGTTGACCCCCATCTCCCCTAGGCTGCAGTGGAAGAACCATGAAGAGATGCCTTGACTTTGCAGCACTTCCAAACCTTCATCATTCTCCCAACATCTTCCATCTCCTGTCCCTTCTTGCCCAGCCCTGTCAACCCCAGGCTCACCACCTCACCTGCTCAGGAGAAACAGTGCCCAGAAGGCTTCAGGTATTTATTTTTCTATGATTCTGCCCACAGAGTACATCCACCCCACAATGTCTGGGAATTATTTATGTGGTTATACTCTCAACTCCAAGATCATCCAAGAAACCTGGCTACTGCATCTTACTGCAGTTCACTGACTTCCAAGGGCATAAGATGCCTTGGTGTTTTCTAAAATCTGCTGATATATGGAAGAGAGAATTTGAAAGAAGTAGGTTAACAGAAGTCAGTGTACTCTAAGGAGATTTCCTATAAACCACTAGCAATCAAGTTGGAGAAAAGGGAGAGAGGAGGAAGGGAGAGACAGGGGGGAGGGAGGCAGGCTTGGTGACTTTCTTATTTATTTCCATCTTTTAAAAAAGAAAAAAATTGCAAAACTAAGGAAGAAAATACTTAGAAGGCAAGGTTTCCATAGGAAAAAAATATTTTATTTTTTTAAGAACAAATTCAGTTTGAAACAGACGTGGAATGTGATTTTCATAATTTCATTTTCTGGGAACTAACTGCAATGTGGAACTAAAGCAGATTTCAAACTTATGACCGGCTAGTTTTAATACAGAATGAAACAAACAAACAAACAAACAAAACCAAAAAATAAAATTAAAAAAGGAAATGAAAGAAGAAATTATTTATAACTCAAGCATAATACTGTGTTACTTACAAACTGGACAAAGAAATTCTTAAATAAATATTCATGGTACACAATTTCAGCACAAATATGCGGCAATTTGGCAACCTTTTATATAATTTTTTCCTCAATACAGTGCAAAGGGGAATGACACTGCCTTTAAACAAGCTGTAGCTAAATACATTGCAAAATTCAAATTTTATACAAAACATCTTGCTCAGACTTTATAAAAAACCAACATTGCTCTATATACACAATCTGGTTAAGAAAAGCCGTGTTTATCTTGTTTTCATGTGGGTTTTTTAATTATTTAAAAATGTGAATAAGGCTACTGTAACACCCCAAATCCATATACAGTAAATCTGAACCTATTTACAGCATCTTCACTTAGACATGATGGTGCAAATTCCAATTTGGGTGACTAGGGATGATCATACAAGCAAGGCATTTACAGTAACTTTTCAAAGCTGGACCAACGTCAAAGAAAGAAACAGTTGGTAGATTGTCATAATTCTGCACCAGACACAAAACAGACGCACAGTACATTTTTTTTTCAATTGGTTGCAGGTTGCTCTTGAGCAATTAGTCTGATTTTTTTTCAGTTTAGTATGTAACTAGAATGTAGCCAACTGATGAAGCATAGATATGATTTAATAAAAATAAGGATCAGTAAGCCCATCTTTTCCCTTTCTCCCCCTCCCCCAAAATAAAATCTTAATGACTTACAAGAGAACCTTGTATGGATGGATTCATAGAAAAGAAGGGTTGTTGAAAAGAATTACATATGTACTGTAGTTAGTCACCATGGTAACCTTCCACAGAACCATGGGTTGGAATTCTTTTTGTTTTTTGTTTCTCTCTTTTGGACCAACATCCCAACATTATTTTCAGGTTCAGAAAACAAAGAGAGTGATCATTTCTATGACAGATATTTTTCCTTTCTTTCTTTTTTTTTTCCTTTTTTTTTCTTTTTTTTCTTTTTTTCTTTTTTTTTTTTTGCAGGTGCTCACCGGAGGTCTGAGAACCCTAAAATGCTGTTGCTACATTTTCTTTCCAAATCAGAAAGCGAAGTGTTACCATAGTAACATGACTATGTTAGAAATGTCTATTTGCATAGCACATATAAAAAAAAGAGGGTTTTTTATTTCCTCCCTAGGGTGGGAGCTTTAGGGGAATAGCCATGCTAAAGAGAAAACTTTAACCTGAAACCCCCCTCTATGAACCTCAACAAAATCTACAGAACACATCAGCCTGTAAGGCAAGGGAAAACACAACACAGAAAATAAATGCCGGCACATCTTGTTGCTATTAAATATGTGATGCAGTAACACTGAATTCCTGATATTTTGGACCTTGTATTTTCTGCTTTTCTCTTACAAGATGCTTTGGATTTTTTTTTTTTTAAACTATGCTCCCACTGGTGGTTTTGGATAGCTGATTGGCTTTTTTCCAGCAGTATTTAAAAAAAAAAAATGGTGCACTTATGCATATGTATATATACATACGTATGCATATATAGACTTATATATGTGTGTATATGTGTAAAATGATGACAAGTTAAGACTACGTAATTGCCGCAAATGAATTTCACATCTTCTGGTGTAGATTCTGTGCAATCTCAAAATATATATTAGTAAAAAAAAACCAAACCAAAAGTAAGAAAGAATGAACAAAAGAAAAACTCTCACTTTGTATCCCTTGTGTTCTATACACCTATTATAAATAAGACATAATTTCCTTCTCCATCTCAGTGTCATAATTTATTTTACTCTTATGGACTGCCAGAGGTTTGCTATATGTGCTTTAACTTTGCAACAGAGCACCAATGAACTGCTGTGTCAGTCAGTACCTACACTCACTGTGCAGGGACAGCACTACAATAAGCCAAAGTGCCAGAAGGGTCAGTCACAAAGAAATTCTGCCTTACTTTTAGAGATGAGCAAGGTTTTGTGGTTTGTTATTTTGTTTGTTTTCTCCCCCACAACTTTATCAGTGATAGAATTATAGCTCACTTGACCCATTGGCTTATAATCATCTTGGTCACTTGGCTCTCTGTTGTTTTCTTAAATGCTTTCCCTGTGTTTAGTATAATGTGATAGTATAGCAGCTGAGTCTGCTTAAAAGTCATCCAAAGCAGACTACGTTTTTGCTACAGCTTCAAAGCTGTGTATTTTATTGCCAGTACCACAACAGCCCTGCCCTAATATATCCTCAGCGGCCTGTTATTGTCTTGTCTTCTCCAGGCTTGTTCACTTACTAAAAATACCCCTTTGTTCTACTGTACTGAAGGTACTATTTTTTTCTGCACACTGGTATTCGATAACCATGAATTCCTTCAAATGCAGCCTTAATCCACTGCGTATGTTATTGTGTTTCCTACTTGCCTCTGAAAACTTAGCATACCAAAGTGCTGTGCTACCTAAATACAATTTTTTTTTCTTCCCAGCTTCTATTTTTGAGGCAGCAATATTCAATTGCAACTTCAATCAGCCCTTCCCTCCACCACCCAGTCCTGCTCTTGACTTTGTTGACAGCCTAACTTTTTGGCTGGAAGGCTCCGTACTATCAAACACAATTTTTATAAATGCATTACCCATTCGAGTGAGGCTGCTGTAGCAGATGAATGGAGTGTGGATCTCCAAACATTAATGTTCCATTAGTGATTCAGGAGGTGGAGTGAAAGGAAATCTTATGTGAAGGATGGCAGAGCCCCGGATAACAGAAACAAATGGAACAGTGACGGACTAAAAGCAAGAGAACTTTAACAAGTCTTACTTAGACACCAAGGTCTGTGTGACAAATCCAGTACGCACTGAGAGAGACACACAAAAGTCAGAAGATTGCATTTCAAGCTTGATATATCCTAGAGCACCTTCCCAGGATGCCTAGAGCTATTAACATCCACGGATTGCTCCATCTTCCCTTGGCTTTTGTACATGCCTGAACGCCCACAGCACATGGCTTTGAGGATGATTAATGTAACAAGAGTACAGCAATCTGAATGGGCATCTTCTACATAAAAGTCTTCCAGCTTTTAGTGAATACTTATTCACCAAGATAGGAATTCTACAGACTAGGTTAGCTGTCCAGCTCGCGTCGGTTCCTGGAGAAAGAGCTGTTGCCTTCTCCCCCCTGTGCTTAAGTCAATGCTAGCGCACAAGGCGTCATCACAAACCCCAACAGAAAGCATTTGACCAGTGAGTTTCCTCTACGACTCAAGTGTACCACAGAGCTGGTTGTGTGTTTCTCAGACCTTGTAATAAATGTTCGCTGGACTCTGAGGAGGCATCTCTTGAACTATGTACACCGGATGTCCATAGTCGCCGCTGACCTTTTCATAGTGGGGGCAAAAGACACTGTCTGCAGTCCTTAGAGGAATGATAATGTCACTGGGCTCAGAACCATTGTTGTTGCCACTGCGTTTTGGGGTGGCTAATGTACTAAGTGATAGAGTAGTCGTGTGCTGCGGGGAATGCTTCCTGTGTCTTCTCCGGTACTTCAACAAAAGAACCACCAAAGTGATGATGATGACGATGAAAATGATGCACCCTGATGCAATCCCTGCAAATAAGGCCACCTCTGAACCCAGTATACTGGAATGCCCAGCCTTACTGCCATCTGTGCTAGATCCTGGAAAGAACGGAAATACAATAGACAAAAGTTATTGCCATCCTGTGACCCATTTACGTTGCTTAAAAATGTGTAGAGTAAGCAAGACTGGAAGAATTAACTGACAGCTAAACTTTGACAAACCAATTACCCTGTTAGATAGCTAAATGCAAACAGCCGAAGTCAGCAATCAATATAAAACAAGACTTTGTGCCTGTTGATCTCACTTTTGTGTTGCTCCCAAACCACCCTGTTTCATACATCATCATCCATCAGCAGCGAGAACTGTCACTGACAAGGCAGCCTTTGAAGCACACAGCATCTTTTAACAGATGCCGGCCAGCCCCAGGCACAAGAGAGGAGTGGGATAGGACTGGAAGGGAAAATAAAACGGGGAAATTACAATTCTCACAACAACTGGTACTGTTCAGTGCCACACTGTTCCCTCTGCTATTTTATCTTTCGCATATTTATTTAAGTTAAACCATCCTTAGTGCCTCTTTACATGGACTCCTCTTGCTTGGAAATGAAACGAAGGAACTTGAGGCAGCATGGGAGACAGGCAGAACGGCAGCGACATGTCTGCTACTATTAACTTACATTTACTTAAAAGAAAACAATATCACGCATTTGGGAGTCAGGAAAACCCCACGTGCTGAACAGCCTGTTGGATATTTGCCGCTCATCACACCATCTTATTACTTGTCACAAAAATTACATGAATGCTCATTGACATTTTTTCACTTCTAAGTTTGAACCTATTTCCCCCTCTTGATGTTCACTCACAATGGCAAAATGATTCAGATGCTACATTCACATAATTGTTAGCTCTTCCTACCAAAGCCTCTGCAGGGATCAGCTGAAGCCATTCACTATATCGAAGACTCAATAGCCCAGTAACTAAAGACAGAGCTGGCAAGGAAAACTTGCGGCCTTTTTTGGGAAACTCAGAATCACCTGTCAGCAAAGTTTTGCTTCGTAGCATTACTAATTACTGAATTTTCTTATGGACAGCTTGAGTCTTAAGAGTTAGGTTTTCCCTTGTTCACCTGTTCAGTGAAATACATTCTGAAGATATTTGTTTTGAATCATGTATTTATTTTACTTAGATAATTATTAAAAAAAAAAAACAAAACAAAACCCCAAAACTTTACATTTAGTAAAAGACCAGCCATACATGTCTAGACTTTTATGGTCAGCTAAAAGATCAGCACATTAATTATAGATGCCTTGAAATAAACCTTATAAATGGCTGTCAAGAACCACTTGATAATGTATCATGCAGGAAGAAAAAAGAGACTTGCTCATCTGCCAGAGTACTAAATGTAAGGCAGCACCGACCACTGTAAAGATGCTTAGCAAATGTCCTATCCAGAAATTTTCCTGTAAATGAGACACACTGTCACAAGATGTAACTAACCTCTACACCAGAGTGGAAGAGGGGAGAGAACTGCTGTTGCCAAAACTTGCAGCTCCCACATGCTATCCACTGGAGCAATCTGAACCAGCTTTCGCTTCACCTCACAATGAAAACATTTGCTTTTCTAGCACGTTAATGGTAAAATAAAACACATTTGGGGACAAAGGAGGAGAAGATGCTCCAGGGCAAAGTCCCACCACACCTACCTGAGTGGTCCTTCACAAAGGGGCTGGTGGTGGAACTCTTCCCGTTGGTGCCAGCTTCCTGCTCGGGGCGCTTGGTGGGATCTGTGTGCCGGGGCTGCCCTGCCGAGTTGGGATCTGGGGAGAGAAAGACGACTCATGCAGCTTTGGTACTTGATGGTATGGAGCCTTACAAGCTGGCTCTAGGTACCTCATGAGACACAAATGGCTTAACAGAAGAACCTTTATGCAAAGGACTGGGAGATATAAGAACGTCATTTTCCTTTTAAAGCAAAATGGTTATATTAGTAATTTCAGGTTTAAATTGTGAGGCCATCTGCAGAAACTATAGGGTCTCCTGTAACTGGCAAGAAAAGCTTTGCAGATGACGTTTCAGTTTAACTGAGGAAGTTGATTGACTACTAAATCAACTTCTACTTAGAAGAATAATTCTTTCTTCCTGCACAATAGGTTATCTATATGTGAAAAGAGACAATGAACAAAAACCTCTCTGTAATCAGAATTCATAACAAGCAAACTATAGAAATATTAGCTTCCCTCTTTTCATGTATTTTAAATAATTCTGAGCAGTAGAGTTGTGGCTTTTGTTTTTAAAATAAAAATAAAAATGACTGAAACACACTACTCCCAGGTGACCTTTCCTTCTAGGGATCTCTCCAATGAAGAGATCTCATTACACTAACCCTCCTTCTGTAGAAATCTGTCAGTAGCCGAGGAAGAGAAAATAGGCTTTGCTTTCAGACTATAAGGGAGGAATGACCACACTAGACTTGACTGGCTCTCTGCTCTGCACCGCTAAAAGAAGCCTGAAAACTAAAAAGGACATTGAGACCGATCAAAGTGATTTCATGAAACAGCAGATGGTCTTTACCTTGTCCAACTTTCATGAGGATCTTCATGGTTTTTGTCTGGCACACCCCTCCCTCCTGGTTATCCAGGCCCTCCAAAGACCCATTTGATGTTGCTGATTAAAAATAAAAGAAAAATAAATAAAAATAAAAATAAATAAAAATCAGGAAATCAACAGGCAAAGTGATGTGAACATGAGTGTCTGAAAGCAGGGATCTTTCAATCTACCAGGACCTGTTCTTGTTGCTCAGGCTGACCTATGGAAAGTTGTGAAATGTTGAAAGCCAAAGGAATGAATACACTGGTAAGCTGTACAATATATACAAATAGAGGAATGTGTTATCAAGGTTTCAAATTTACCCAGCAGCCTTTTATTTTCCTACGCACAATTGACTGACTGACTGACTTGCCCAAAAACACACCATCTTGCTAAAAAGGTGATGGAGTCAGCTGAAAAGGAAGCTCTGGCAGGCTCAGAGGAGAAAAGCACTGAAAAAAATCACCCTTTTTTTCCCCCCTCCCAACAATATCTTTATAATCACCATGTTACACCTGCTTCCTCTATTACAAATCTCCTGCTGGAAGAAGTGAACACATACAAAAAACCCAGGTGAAAGCCAAGATTCTGAACTGACTGGAAAACCATTTAATATTTTAAAGTACAATCTCATTTTTCTCAGCATTGAGGAGCCTCTGCGGGGGTGGGTGGCAAAGGGGAACACGCTCTATTCTCAGGGAAACCTTTTAGCTCATACAAACAACAGGGCACTTTCCCCTGTGTTGATATTGTTCTTGCTTATCTAGGTGCCAGCTGGGGCTATGCGATCCAGGCGCAGGCTGACACTGCCGTGCCATGCGGAGGCGAAGCACCACTCCCTGGAGAATCCACAACACTGAATCACGGAGCATGGGTGCGCCGCTGCCGCCCCAGCCAGCTGTTGGTTGCAAAACAGCTGCTGGAAAACGATTTGGGAGCTCCTCGGCAGTAGGTATTGCAGCCACTGCACTGCACTGGGCACCATGAGTCGGGCACCACTGCAGACGGTGGGCTCCAGATTCACTACGCAGGGAATGCACCGGGGCTTTTCCTACCCTGGTTGTCCTGGGGATGGAAATTTCACCGTTATTTCTTGGAGCTGTTTATCTGAAGCCCAAAATGAACTTATGAGAGGGTGCACAGGCACCAGCACTGGGCCACCAACTGGAGAAAACAAATGGAAAATGGGATGTCAGGGAGCTCACTGCTTGCCGTGGCCGTGGTGAACTGCTGAAGCAGCACATGCCTCCCTCTGCCCCTCTCCTTTCAGCTTGTGGGCTTTACACACTCTTCAGGTCTTTGTTTTTAATTCTTGCTCCTCCTCTTTCACCTTCCTTGGGGATTTTCTTTCACATGCAGTCTATGTATATTTCCTTTTTCCTTCACAAAGTCTTCCTACCCCCATGGCAGTATTTTTCTTGCTCTAATCTTCTCTCTAGCTGTAAAGATATAAACCCCATACTGCTGAACCCTGCTTCCTAGCCTTTGATCTGCTTCTTGTTTTTGTTCCACTTCTGACTCTTTTGTGACCAACTCAAATTACAGCCACCATACAAACTTCCCAAACTGTGCTCTCTTTTCCTAAAATTCTCTTCTCCTCATACGTGGTCCCTCCCAGTTCCTCCTCTTGTTCCCTCCCTCCTGTAAAAACATGACAATAGCTGTATGGCAAAAAGACTTTTCAAAATACAAAAGAGCATGTTGAGTAATTTAAGGTAAAAGCTGATCTGAAATGTGCCACGGCATTGCTAGGCTCAGAAAATAATGGAGACATATAGTTTTGTTTTCTTTTGGTTTTTTTTTCCAGAGGGAAAAAAAAATCAATACAAAGAACCCATCCTGGACATAAATCAAATGTGTCTTTACTGAAAGTGTTTTTTATGATCTATTTGCCAATGTACCAGCACAAGGACACAGAGAAAAAAAGCAGTAAATAGAAATACCAAAGCTGAGCATCAATTGAATATACAAATAATAAACACTGACTTGATCTTGTGGTTTTATTTGATTCTTTTTTTAATTGAGCCAAAGGGAATCTCATCTCCTTAAACACCTTCTACTTGATTTTAATTGAACAGAATTCTTCTTCTTCTGAACATCAATGCCTTTTTATTCTTTAAAGGCCTATCCACTTAACCCACGGAGCAGGAGGCCTCAATAGAATGCAGAGGACGCAGTCTGACCTCAGTACAGAGTAAGAAAGAAAGATGGCAAAAAGAATGCAAAATTACTTCGAATACAGTCTCCAAATGGGAAGACCCAGATGTACAATGAGTCTGGTTGTGTGCCTACGCCAGCGCAATCTGCCTCACTTGCTTGCTAAAAGAATGCTTTCATAGCTTTGATGTCAGATGAATGAATTTGCAGAAATATTCACTTTTTCCACAGTTCTTCAAGGGATTTTAGGAAAGCCTACATTGTAGCTCAGAGCACAGACTGCTACGTCCTGAGGAATAGGGAATTTTCAAAGAGAAGCATTTCAGTGACAAAGCAAAGTTTCCTTCTCAGCTTTTCCTGTAATTAAACTGACAATTACCCAAGGCCACTGGAGGAAATTATTTTTCAAAATTCATTAAGACTATCGAAATACAACCTAGCATATCCCTAGTGTACCAGGAAGAAAGTGGGTAGCTTTAAACACATCATTTTAGGCTTTGAAAAGCTGCACTGAGAAAAAGAAGTAATCTGGGACAGCAGAGAAAACACTGTTTCATGCTGCTAATGCCCCTTGACAGTGCAGTGTGCAAAAGTCAAACAAGGGAGCGAGTACAAAATATTCCTCAAACACTTGCTGCAGCCTTCCTATATTGATCTCCAAATGAAAATTACACCCATTGTCATTTTAGCTCCTCCACTGCACTCACATCTCTGTGGGAAAGTGACCCAGCACCTACAGCTCTGCTCATGCTGACAGGATACTTTAAAAAAAGTGCCTCGATAGGAGTTTTGGATTTAAACACAAATGTAATACAAGTTTCTGGTATACAAAATGGAAATGTTATCCTCTAGTGTGTTGATATAACCAGATTTTTAACCTTCCATCCAATTTATTCTTATAGACATATATATATAAAAGAGCAGGTTTTTTTACATTTAGGTCTAAGAATGGATACATTTTAAAGTCAATTACTTGGATGAGCTATTATACAAAGGCCTCTGCTAAAAAGATGAAATACTTAAATATTAGCATTAATAAACATAACTAATTATTAATATGAAGTTTCTTTTTAGTATTAATATGTTCTCAGGATCCCACACTTCACTTTGAATTAATACAGCAATACACAGGAACCTAGAAGTAAGTAAAACGTTGCTAAACAGGTAGCAAAATATTCTTAAATCTTTTGATGGTTAAATACCTCTGATTTTCTGAGACCTGTCCTGCTCCACTGGTGTTGACTGCAAAACTAATAATGACAGTCAAAACCACATTAAATTATTCAACAGTTTGTCCACACCTAAAAATAAACACATGTAATTCTGCTAAAATCTCTACTAATTTTAAGACTTTCTAACAAAATTATAATAACTTATAGACTGTTTTTACAGTAGTTTATCAGACACTATCTGTCTGCATTCCCTGAATACAACAGCAGCTGCCATTTTATAAGGAAGGCAAGTTTAGCTTTTCAACATTCAGCAAACACTTATCTGTTATGAAATTATGGTTAAGAGTCTTGCTGATACATAGATACTTTAGAGAAGCTAGTATACATTTGCAGGTTCATAACACACTACTTTAACATAACCTCCTCCATACACAAGGGAGAAATTGAATTATCCAGACCAAAGAACTTCATTCTCATCTGTCTCCCCGTCTTTCAAATATATGAATTGTATAAAAACAAACAAACTCCCCAACAAAACAAACAAAGAAACAAAAAAGGTTGGAACTCATGTAAATCAATGTATAATGTTTTACATTTATTTGCTTTTAAAATTCCACAAGTGCTGTTTATTGTACAAAGTGCATTAGTCATAAATGCAGAGGCAGGGAGTCAGTGAGCATAGCAGAGTCAGCTGACAAGAATAGTTCCTGGCTATGATTCTTATACAGTCCCCATGGAGAGGAAGTAATATTACATTTTAATATGTCTTCATTTGATTGTTATTACTCTGCCTCCCAGGAGGCTACGCCACTGCATGGATCATGGCTGTTTTCAACCAACCAGGCTGGTAACATTGCTCTAATCAGACGGAGAATTAAGCTGCTGGATTTGTGCCTGTATATAGTTTTTCATTCACAAAGAGATTAGAAATGAAGGCACAGTCACAAAAATTCAACTTCCTCCACTCCTAAAAACACACGTTACAAAAAGAAAAAATGCCATCACAATTACTTAAAACATCAGCAGACAAAAATCTCAGCCTTTTAATTCTGCTACACTTATTACCCACAATTTCATGTTTTAGGATTGTGAAAAACATTACCTATTTGCAAATGAAGTGACATATGCTTTGAATCATCACAACTTTAAAACACATATTTCTAGAGCTTGAACATGAAATGGACTACATAGCTGATGAGAGAAACAATGATCATCATATTTAGTTTTCCTGTGGAAAGTAAATGGACCTTAAACCACAGACTACAGGAATGAAGGAGTGATGTCAACTGATGGGCAAGGGCAAAATTGATTTTGTCCCTCCTTAGTGTGCTGGACAATAAAAGTCATTTGGCAATATATTAAAAACATGTAATTGATGAGGTAATGAAGAATTAATTCCTGCTGACGTGGATCTATTAATAGCAAATTGAGAATTACATGTTTTTTAGGGGCAGATCACTACTATCCAATAGTAGCAATATTCACAGTTTTTGTTTATTAAATACTGCTTGAATACTGCATCAGAAAATAGATTTCTCAAAATCAGAACAAAACATAATCAAACAACACTATCCATTTCCACTTCCCTCTGCTGTGCTTAGAAAAAGAATGAAAAAACAGCAGCAAAAATCCATACAAGCTTTAGATCCAACAGTAGTAAGAAGTAATTCTTAAAGCAAAGCTGCACTCGATCTCACACGGATTCTCAGGATTACTAAGCACATGTAAAGTTTTTGAGAGCTTTTTGTTTTATCAAGTAATAGAACACTATTTCGGCCAGGTATCATTGTTTGTGCTCTGACTGCTTTCATCTGCTTTTGGTCCTTTTAATGATCCTCTTAGTAAAGCACTGAATAAATAATTCTTCTTTTCCATAAATTTAGATAATTTATGGGAGAGATTTAAGAACACCAGAAATCACACACTGCAAAACCACAAATGACTGATCACAACAGGGAAGTTATTTCTAAACTAGCCATGGACGAAAGAGTAAGAGAGCTGACATAATAGAAAGAGTGTTTTAATTAAATTAAATTAAAATTTGCCCCCCAGTAGCAATGCCAGATCTGCATGGAGAGCTGAAACTAAAAAATTGTTCAGGCCTCTCACCAAAGAACAGCTAGTTTGGCACACATTACACTGGGTGAGCTGAAGAATGTTTAGAGAGAAGAGAAATACGCTAATTTCAAATACTAGCAACTAATGGTTTTCCTTTCCTTGTAGTGACAAAACATAAGATTGACACTGAAACCTTTGCTTTTTTAAAAAAGTTAAATTGTCCTCTGAAATTTAACTGTCAGCAGTCCCAAGCCTGGACCCTAAGTACTAAAATGTAAATGCATTATGAATAATTGAATGGAGTGCTGTTATGTGTTGACTGTGGTTTTAATCAACAGAGAATAAAATAAAAATTTTCTACCGATTTAGAGACAAAGAAATGATCCTAAAAAAATAATAATAAAAAAAAAAACAACAAAAAAACCCTCAAGAAACAAAAACCTGCTAAATTTGTTCAATATCATTTAGGACATCAAGACTAAAATGAAAAATGTATAAAAGCAGCTTACCAATAATTTTGCTTTTTTCTAACATCCGTTTTTTTATTTGCCCTACTTGCAAAGTCAAGGTGGCAGCAGAATTTTGAGGAGTTTCTCAACCTAAACACCATTAAAAAAACCTCCCATTCTACCCTATTCCACATATTGTTTCAAATTAAGACAGCTTTTTTTTCCTTAAACTAAGGCTCATGGAGTGTTTATAAATACTCCTGATGACAGCCATTTTCCCCCCTCTATCTCCATGTGAGACAGAACCTCAATGAGAGGGAAAGGACAAGAATTCCCTGTTCTTCTTTTCCACTTTGCATTCTTGTTTTTTAAATTAAGTCCTATACTGCATGTTTCAGGATTTATATATAAACAGGATCCACAAATTATATTCTCTATAGCAAGCAAGCAGCAATGGCCTCTCCAGTCAAGCTAAAATCAGAACAAAAGGAAGTAAAATAAAGAACAGGCCTCTTTTTTTTTGCCAGGAAGAAGCAAAGGCTCTGCCGCAAAACTTTGTAATTCACTTTTCTAACCACTGCTCTAAAATGTATCTTGTCCAACTGTGAATAGCGTGACTCGTGGTACTTAGATGGGACTCGTGATATAAGGGTATTTATATAATTCCCCATAAAAGTCTCCACTTGTGTTCATCTGTTAAGAGAGGGACAGATTCTATTACTGTTTCAATGTGTTTTTTGAGGGTGCAATGTGGAGGACGCAATCAAGACAGAGCCAATCAGTTTTGCACTGTAGTATCTTTTGGTATATACCAGCTGTATGATTTCAGGGACATCTCTGGAAATCCACAGACTCTCCTTCCTACATCTCATGTCATCCAACAGCACAAAATAGGGAGAGAGTTGTAAAGTTTCCTACATTCAGAATGATTTTACTAATTCCCAGGAGGCATGGCACCAAGCAAGAAAAATATACGTAGTTTAAAAAAAAAAAGAGAAAGCCATTTATGTCAACAAAGTCCTTCCATAAAGGGAAAAAAGAGACAGTGAGAGAGCTGGAAAATATAAAAAAAAGCTGTGAATTCTGACTGGTTATTGCTGCCTATCATTTTAAAAACACCATCACTTTCTCACTGGGTTAAGGAATATCACAGCTAAAGTATACTGAAGAGTAAACTATTTGCTGAATTATTATCCATTACTGAAGGTCACAGGTTCTACCCACCCACAACAAAATCTTACTTGCTTCGCTGCTGTCAAGTGCAAGGCCCCTTCACAAAATTCCCTGGGATTATGTAAAAACAAACCAGAAAAGCATCTCAATACTGTATCACTATGAACGACGTGTCTTTCATTACAGTTAAGCATTTCTAAATGAATTTCAGTTCTATATTTCACATACTCTGAGAAATGTTGTCAGATAATGATCCACTGTACACATGGTTGCTTCTAGTTTACATAAACAAATTATATATTTGTGAGTGCTGAAGTAACTGTGGCAGATGTAAGCCCACTAATTATGATGTATTTAGTGTATACCCGAAAGTATGCATCTAAAACAGATTACTAGTTAGTTGACTTCACCATTCACAAACAGGTATTTTACACAAATTCATCCTCTCTCCCAGCAGCTACTGACAAAAGCCTCTCATGGATGAGAAGTGTCTCCCACTACCACAGCAAGCTTTGCTTAACAGTTCAGCTGAACAGAACTAATAGAATTAGTTAGCATTCGAGTTACACTGATTGTTGCTAATGACGAGGGCTTGCTGAAAACAAAAGCAGAAGCTTTAACATTAAACGGAGGACCCACTTTCTGTATCATACAAATTCAACTTCACTCTACAAGGATGTTCACCTGCCTTGAAAATCTCTGCTTTTTGTCTGCGGCACTAGGATAAGAAAGGGTTATAGTGAAAGTTCATATTAAATAAATAACAAACCTCTTGCTCATTCTACTGTCACTAATTGTATGCAATGATATTAATGACCCAGTAATTGCTATACGAGTAGCACTGAAGTGGAAAACATCATTTTGAGGCAGAGTTCATCTCTAGGTGGTAGGACTTCACCAGTGACTGAGTTAATGCCTAGTGACAGTTTAGAATATAACACTATAGATGAGAAAATGTGCCAGTCTCATGGTTATAACAGTTTAGATGGACATGATGTTATTTGCTTTGACCACACAGAGTCTAGGAGTAACCCCAATAAAGTGCCACAGTCAGACTTTGCCCTGTAGATGAACCTCATTCCTTTCAGGGGAGATGCTCTGTACTATAACAATCTAGAGCAATTTTCCACATGTTTGCTTCAATAAAAGAATACCTTCATCTCCTGCTTTTACATGTAGCACAACAAAAGTGTGCTTTATTGCAAAACACAAAAAGCTATTTACATCATCTAACTATCCTTCAGCAACACAGAGTTTGGCACCTTAGTACTGAGATCAATTATGATACCATTGGATGACTGTACACTTGGCAAAGATGATCAGAAGTTAAGCACTGTTTTGACTGCAGTATGCTTATGTTTGTGTTTAGAGCTGCAAAATACCCACAAAGTAAACCTTAATGAGGGAACATTGCAGAAATAAAGCAATCTGAATTTCCGCGGTTCTACAGGACCTCCTGTTCAAATACATGCCATTAAGAAATTAAGAGGTTTAGCTTCTTCAGAAATTATCATGTAGGCACATCTTAGTTCATTTTAAGAAACTCCAGTGGGATATGTTAATTCTGCCAGTGTTTGGAATTTTGAAGTCACTACTAGACAGGCGAACTGACACTTTTAATACTTATGTTAATGCAGTTTTTAAAAATTCACTGGGGTTTTAACAGTATAACATTATTTAGTTGTTTTGTTGGGTTTTTTTCCTGTTGCAATGAAAATTGTTTTGCTAATGTCTTGATTCTGCTACCGAACCTGCTGTGGCAGCCTCTGGATGGCATGTGGAATCAACTTTCAGCACAGGCTAGGGCCAAACACATGGAAAGCAACTCTACAAAAAAGCCCTGAGGGTCCTGGTGGACACTGAGTTGACCATGAGGCAGCAATGTGTCCTCACAGCAAAGGAGGCAAACAGCTCTTGGGCTCCATCTGTGAGAGCAGTGGCAGCTGTTTTGGGGAGGTGATCCTTCCACACCACTCTGAACTGGTGAGGCCACACCTGCAGTGCTGGGTGCAGTCAGGCTCAACACAAGACAGACATGGACTTACAGGAGCAAGTGCAGTAAATGCTCATGGAGATGATGAAGGAACTGGAGGACCAGCATAGGAAGAGGAGGGGCTGTGTCCTTGGAGATGCTCAAAACTCAGCTGGACATGGTTCTGGGCAACTGGCTGCAGGTGGGCCTGCCTGAGCAAAGGTTTGAGCAGTGGACTAGATGAGCTCCAGAGGTGCCATCCAAACCAATCCTTTCTGGGATTCTGCAATCAGCTGGGCTGTTGTGGTCTAATGCATTTATGTGCTAACATGAAATACTTGAAATACAAATAATTTTAAGTTTTCCTGGCAGGATTTGGATTCAGAATTCTGTTTCTCTCATGGTAGCCCAGTGACCACATCAAGAACTACTCTGCTGCTGCTGTTTAGTGATTTTTGCTGTCTTCATCTAAGGAACAGAAGACAGATAAATCATGCTAACAAAGATCCAAACATGCTTTTAAAAACCAGCCATATCAGCTTAATGTGGACTCTTCTCCATGAACAGCTAAGACTACCTTAAGCCTAATCCTGCTTTTACTTCCAGAAATATTTGCATGGTTTCCTTGGGACTGAAAAAAAGAAACTGGAAGACTGCCCATTAGGGCTTAGTTTTATAGTTTGATTTATCAGAAATAAATCCTGAAATATTCTTCATCCAAGGTTTCCAGGATTGACTGAAGTCAGGAGAGAAAATCCAAACTGACATTTAACCCTGGTTTTCAACCATTCCAGCCTTTTGTTTTAGCTAATGCCGTTCTCAGGCTAAAGTATATTTCCCTCCATTCCAGCTACGTAAAGGCTTTAATGAGGCAAACAATTTCAAGTCTTTAAAAAGAGTTTCATTAAACTCTTCATAAATCCTTACGCAGCTCCTCATCTTTTGTTATAGGACTTAAAATGCTGCAATATGTAACACATATTATACAGGCAACTGTACAAAGACTAATCATCCCACTTGATGAGCCAAATGATCATCACTGAACTTACATACAAAATAGAAGTTGTGTTTCAGTGTGGCAGTGCACTGTCAAGTTTTAGTTTAGACATATACTTTTCTCCATGCTTCCCTCATAGTATAGCACGTCTTTCCAATACACACCCCCCTGATTTAAATAGTTACTCATATCCTGAATATAAAAGATAACATACACACTCAGCACATTCTTCTTCTATATGTAGTCCTATTAAGGATGTTTATGCAAATCTAATAGAACATACACATTTTGAAGAAGATCAGGGTTTAAGCTTTTATTTTTGCAAAGCACTACAAATACTACATACATAAAGACTTCTAAGGGAGAATACTGTATCTTTCTTTGTGAATGTATTATATTTCCCATATTTATAAACTCTTTCTGAGGAACAGAAAGCGAGATATAAAAACAGTGACTAAAACTATTAAACAGCTTCCTATGAAATTTTAAAACCTCTTCAACTCATGAGTATTTCCTGAATAATTTTTTCTTCCAGTCTGAACAATTATTCTTCATTTTCATCCGATTCTGTATCTATTTGGAATACTTGCGGGGGTGTGAGGGAAGATAACTGTATTTTTTTCACAACATGCCATCAATTAACAAACTGAGCATTCCTATCTTTCATTTCCTTCCCTTAGGAATAGAGACATAATAACAGATTTCCTGCTGAACTATCTCTGTCTACTTTAAAAGGAGATAAATGATTGGTATTGCCTAGGTAATGGCACAGAATATGAACAAAGTCCATCAATATAAAATAGCCTTATTCTCTTACAAGACCTGTGTGGTCTGGGATAAAACCCCAAAGGACCATGACTCCATTAATCCTGCAGGTCTTAGACTCCGTTAGAAATCTGAAGCTGCACAGACAGTGGTTTTTCTTTCTAATAATATTATTTGTATAAGCTGTATTTATATTTCATTCAACAAGAGCTAAGTGGTATTGCTGATACATTCCTTAAAAGACTCTTCAGCAAAGTCAAAGACTGACCTCTGGATATCATTTTACACTAAGGAGAAATTTTTTATCTAATTTTCTGAGGAAGGAGGAGGAGAAAGGAAAGAAAAAAAAGTGATCTCTGTACGAATGGAATCAGAATGACTATTATTGCACTGGCTTTCATTAACACCATTACCACCACCACAAAAAAAACCCTCAAACCAGTAGATTTCTGGACCACAGAGTTTTTATCAGAAACCAGGAAAAATGTCTTTGCTGCAAAAGTAAAGGAATTGAATTTCTGATACAGTATTTGTTCCTGTTTTGGCTAATTTGGCATTAACAAAGGAAAACCTGTTTACTGTTTCCTTTTGGGCAGCTTTCACTAGGTGATTTGGAGGTTATAGGGGGCTGCAGACTGAAATCTGCCTCACAATGTTTTCAGAATGCCCAGCCAGACAGATTAGCCAGCACTTAAACTGGTCAGAATACTAAAATAACATTTTAATGTACATCTATTTGGCCATGCAAAGAGATTTATTCTTCCCAGCTGGGCCATATTTCAGGGCACAATCTATATTGTCCCTTAATATGTTCTTCCTC
The DNA here is from genome assembly GCA_013399915.1 of Illadopsis cleaveri. NCBI lineage: Eukaryota > Metazoa > Chordata > Aves > Passeriformes > Timaliidae > Illadopsis > Illadopsis cleaveri. The sequence goes on along the minus strand of VXBB01004688.1, from coordinate 228,872 downwards.
AGACAGTTATTGCCCTTTAATTGTAACAGAATGACAAAGTGAAAACATAAAAAGCCTTGTAATTTTTTTTCAAACACAACTAATGCTAAAGTTTCAGAATGACTGTTTTGATTTTAAAGGCCACAGTACTATTAAAGCAGTTACCCCAAATTTAGTGCTACTAGCCAGTATAAGCTTTTAAATCAGTCAGGGATCAAATATATATAAATATATGGTTTTTAATTTAAGCCAGAAGCCAATTATGTAAGTGGGTCATTTGAAAAAAAGTTGACAAAAAAACATTTAAGGAAAGCTGCATATTCAATTTTGCCGATGTCAAAGCCAATGAGCATCATTAGCTCTGCGAGCTCAGCTAATGAGGTCCAGGCAGAGCAAGCCTTATAGAGTGATCTTTCAGAGAACCATTCTGTAGCCCCGTCCCAAGTCACTCTACTACAAATTTGGAACAGGTGAAGATTTCATTGCAGGTGACTTGTTTCTTACTGTTGATGATGTCAGCCCATAAACCTCACTTATGCAAAAGAAGAGATGGCGTGAAATATGTGCTTGCTTGGCCAAACTACCTAAGGAGCTTGACGGTGGCTTGGAGGCAGGTGGCACTGCTCCCTTCCCTCTGGCACTGCTCCCTCCCTCTGGCACAGCTTCCCACAGGCTTCCCCCGGAGCTCCCTCAGCACAAAGCCAGTGCATCACCAGGCTCTCTAGGCCCTCTGACTAAAGGCCAGGTTTACTGGGAAGGGTTCAGGATGATTCCTGTACATCAAGAGTAAACATCTTTGGTATATGAAACGCACTTGAACTATGCTAATAAGTCTCTCTGACAAACAAGAAGAATCTGCATCTGAGACAGGTACTGAAGCAGTGACACCATGACCCAAGTACTTGCAGATCAAGTACTGAGTATCTTCTCAGTATTGAGAATATACTCATTGCTTGCTCTAAGCAACTCACAACAGCAGAAAATTATTCTTTATTCCCTAACCCTGCAAAGACATAAAAAGACTTTTTAATGCAAACATCAGAGTTGCAAATCTTCACACCTTCTGCCCAAATTTGCCCTTCACATAGATATTTATGTTGTTGTTGGGCACAATGTATCTTCCTTCATGCATTTGAATATGAATTTCTTTAGGGACTTATGATATGTTAGCTAAATGGTCACATATTTTAGGATAATAAAACATTAATACTTCTGAGATCTGAAGTATATTTGACCTTCTCCAGTTCTGCTGAAAAGAAATCAAGTAACTGTAGGAAAATGAATCTGTTCATTTCCCAGGAACGAAAAATTGATGATAGCAAAGAAGAGAAAGCAAGGACACTCTGTTACATCGTTTATTCACTTTCACAATACCATTCAGTATCATCTTTCCAATTACTGCTGTTCATAGAATTAACTCTTTCAATACTGATAGTCATATTGGGGAATATCTTGCCAAGAAATGGGTTACATTTTTTTTTATTTATTAAAGTACCACTAAATGTGAAAACAGATATGAGAAACTTATCCACACTTTTACTTTTTAAAAAATCGTGAATTGTGAAATGAGAAAATTTTATATGCTTAGGCCTAGGGAAGCACTGAATAGAAAAGATATCCTTCTGCTATACCTATCATGAATACATCTGGATGATATAAAAATTATGGCTTGAAGAATTCCTGTGCAATCACATGTCTCTAAAGGGCTCAGGAAGGTACTTCATCCTGTGCTGCAATTCCTCATCCCAAAACGACTATCCTCCTAATATGAATAGAGATTTTACTGTTTAATACAGCTCCACAAACCACATACCATTACCTTAGAAAAACAAACTCTGTTTTCAAATAATGGCAAGATGATAAAAGGTGCATGACGATGCACAGAACATTTAAAGGGCTGACAACAGCCTGCCAGCATAAACAGCGTGAGATTAGGCTGTAGGCGCAGCCACAGCAAACACTGCAAAGATGCTGAGCTCAGTGAGCTCTTGTGCTAGGTTTGTTTGGTGCCACTTAGTTGAGGGAATGTAAGGTCCTAAAATACTTCAAAATCAAAAGCTGACACATAAAATGCATCATTGCCTCCATTTCACAGCTTTTCCACCCCCTTAAAAAAACCCAACAAAACAAGCAAGGCAAAACGGATGGATGGACGGATGGATGGATGGAAGAACGGATGGACGGAAGGAATTACAGGTCTGTGAATAGGAATGTATGCAAACAATTTAAAGCCTGATTTGCATACATGACTAAGAGGCATTTTGTTACTTATAAAAATGACAGCAAATGTCCTAGCTACCAGAACTTGCACTGACAAGGCTGTGTCATAAGCTTTTGAATACAAATTGTTAAAACCCTACCTAGCTCCAGTACTCTCGAAAATGGTGTCCTAGCTGAGCACTGGCCTAGTTTTCTATGCCTCTCAGTGCTTCTGAGACCAACATCACTGAGTTTATTGTTTTCTCCCTGAATGACAGGAAACTGAGGGTTTTTGCTTCAGGATGGCTGGGTTTTCAAGGGTGGGGTGGTTTTTTGTCTAGCCTATTAAAATGTATGGGTACCCTTGCTGAAGCTCAGTCAGTAACAACAGAGTGGTAAGTTAGCCATTTGTTTATGCCACAATGAATAGGAAAAGTAATACCCTGAGGCACTCCAGTATTAGTGCTAGGTCAGTGTGATTTTTGAGGCATTAGACTGAAGGCTGAGTAAGTTCTTTCAACCAAGTTACGCTGTAATCTTCCAGGAAATGCAACGTCTATTATGTCTTATTGCTATAATGAAATAATTATACAAAACTAATGAAAATGAGACATACTTAATAATGCTCTGGGTAAATCCATGACATAGATATGACAGAACTGACAGTGCATCAGAAAGCTCCATTTGTGCCCATAATTTTCAGGTAATAATTGTAACTGCCATTTGTTCCACTACAGTTGGTCTTCTGTGGATGTTTTTAAAAGCAGCACTAAATAATGAGCACATTTCCTCATTTAAGCCAAATATTTAAGCATGGTCATTTTTAGGCTACGCATTTTCACTGGAGTTACAGAAAACTATCTCTCAACATGTAATTTTGTCACTCTCGCTCTGGTAAATATCTCACTGGATTTCAGTGGGAAGTTTGTAAAAGTTAATATTGTTTAAGTGGGATCCAGCTAAACACAGAAAGTGCCTATACTAAGCAATCTTTAAACCAAAAAAAAGAAAAAAAGGTGACTTGCATCTCCTGTAACTCTTACTTAGTAATTTCTGAAATTAGTAATTAGTATTAATAATGCAGTGAATTCTTACTTAAGCTTCTGTTTTACTGCATACAGGTATACAACCTGTTTTATACATTACCATGTACCATTATGGATATAACTGGGAAGTAAGCTTTAATTTATATTGAACAAATTTCCATTTCTGTTTTAAAAATACTTGATCAGAGCACTTTTAAAACTGCCAATATTTTAGAATCAGAAATTAAGAAATAATTACACTGGGAGACATTACATGAAACAGTTATCAATACTCCAGTTTTCAAGAAGGTGGCAGAAACATGTTCAAGGACTAATCTTTTAGCAGGACCTGTTGTGACAGGACACAGGTTAATGGTCTTAAACTAACAGAGGGTAGATTTAGACCAGGTATAGTGAATAAATGTTTTACAATGAGTGTTGTGAAACACTGGAACATGATGTTTATAGGGGTGGTAGATGCTCCATACTTGGGAACAGAGCTCTGAGCAACCTGATCTAGTTGAAGATGTCCCAGCACACTGAATGGGGCCTGGACTAGATGAGCTTTAAAGGTCCCTTCCAACCCAAATTATTCTACAATTCTGTGACATAAGACACACAAGTATCTAACTTCCTCGTAACTGCAGAAAAGCCAGTTATTTACAGAATTTGTTCCGTCACCTAATAACTGCGGATACTTGCTCAAGACTTCAAGAGTTACCACGGGGCTAAATGAGATCCACAGGGCATAATAGTACAATGACAAAACCTAAACTAATGTAAATTGTTGTTACACTGCTGAGGTCCCAGCTTATGCTAACTCCTGATTCACGTCATTAACTTTACACATCATATGTAATTTGAATCACTGAACACAGTGGCTACCTCCAGACTTGCTTTCAGCTGTAAATCCCTGTTCAGAAACACACACAAAGTTTGCACTGCTGCACAGAGGCCTGTGTCATGCATATTTGTTTTACAAGCTAGGACCATGAAAAAAGATAAAATTCAAGACCATGCTAATCTAGGTTTTACCCAAGAACTCTCCTAGCTACTGTATGGACATAGTAGGTATGTTTTGAGGAAAGGCATGTTTAATTACAGGCCCTTACCAGTAACCCCTGTGAGGAAACTACAGCAACAGAATTGGCACCAAAGTGGCCAAAAGATGCTTCCTGTGAGAGTTCCTGGACCACCTGGAGCAAAGGTTTGCCACATCACACAGGGTACCTCATCTGAGAACAGCTGGGTCACTGTACTCCTGCTCCTGGCCTAAGAGAACCCAAGGACAAAGCCAACAACATGGCACATCACCAAGGCTGTGAGCAGGAAAAGCGTCACAGTTTACCTGCACACAACTTCTAATGCAAATACAGGACACAATACCGTGCACAAAAAAAAAAAAAAAGAAAAGCTCCTTTTACAGGCATAGAAGTACACAAACCAAGGAAAAAAGAGACAGAGACCCTTTGGAAATCAGGAACAACACTGAAAATATGCCAGCAAGAAATCATATTCAGATAAAAATATACAAACCCATTCATATTCCTCTTAGTTTGCTAATAATGTACAAGACAGCATGCAAAATAACGAACAATTATATTTAAAAGAATGAACAACTGAAAGTTTGAACTTACATATGACGTAATAATCTTTGTTCTTCTGAAATTCCAGGCCCCAGAGATTAGGACTGAATTCTTGAAACTTGATGGTAAACTTAACATCTTGATCTGGCTTGGCACAGTTAAGTAGAGGTGTATTGTCCTTTTTAATAGCACAGCTATCTGCTTGGTCTTTATCAACCATGTAGACCTTATAATATTCATATTGGCCAATAGTTTTAGAGTCCACCTTTGGGCATATTATATCCAGTTTGTCTCCTATCTGTGGATATAGTACCAATCCTTGTCCAGGAAGGAATCTAAAAGGAAAGAAAAAAAAGGGAAGGGGATGGGGGAAGAGAAGAAGTAAAATTTGAGACACTTAATAAACTCTCATGCAGAAAAGTAGCAACTGCAGTGAACAGACAGGAATAAACACAGTTTCCAAAACCAAAATGACAGACTGAGCAAACCAAATCTTAATAGTCTGGGCTTGATTCAATATCAACAAGATGTTTATTTAGATCTTGGAAATTATAGATGGATTGAGTCTTTTAGTCCTTATCCCAGTTTTGGGCTCTCTAGTAGATTTTATATCTCTCTTGGCAGGCACTGCTGTTTCGTGCACTGCATTTAGCCACACAGAGCAGCTGATACAATACCTGGTGAGCTACGATTCTGTTTTTCTGTTTTGCTAATATTTCTAGTATTCTTGCACATATTTGGCTAATTTTGGACATGAGATAATGACGAAAATAATCTTTCAACCCTCCAGAACAGCCATGTGGGACAGGAAAAATCTTAAAGACTTTTATACAATATATTGTTGATATATTAACAATATATCAACAATAACAATATGCTGATTGATATTACTAGTGTAACACAAGGGAGTATCAGTCACTCAACCGCGACCATGCTTACAGACCTGTGATAGACAGAGATCTACCTGATCCATGGACCACACATGCTTCTGGGAAAAACACTTATATCCGAGACAGTGTGACCATTCCACTACAATGATTTCTCTTCATGAATTCCACCATCACTGCCATTATTTCAGCTCTTTTTTGATTTTTTTTTTCTTTTGTGCTAGTAGTTAAAGACAGGTGTGCTTTTTTCTTAGAATGGGAAGACTTCTTACACAAGCTGGCAGTGAGCTTTAATATTTGCAGTTAGACACAGTATTTTGTCTTTCCTACTCATATTAATTAACAGGCAAACACGACCACTTCTTCATGGAAGAAAAATACAAATAATTACTTATAGTATTGATTCACCCACAAAATGAGAAGTCATGTTCTCACAAGGACAAAAGCCACAGCAAGTTTGTTTGTTTCTGTCTCCATTAAGACGTATTTGTTTCAATTAAGGCCAAGAAGTGCATGTTTTAGAACAACAGCCAGAAACACAACCAATGTACTCGAATGCAGACCTAAAAGACTGACTTTCTTTCCTCTTTTTCCTGCCTGCCAGCACTTTCCAAAGATCTTCCTTAATGGAGAATCAGCCTGAAAAACCAAGTGAAACAATTCCTGCCTAATGAACACCCTTCTCCAAGTGCTAATATTTAAACAGCACACGTAGTAAATCTAGCTTATTCACAGGCAGCCTTCCTGGAAACTTTAAATTAGAGTATCAAGGCCCACGCAGAACAAAGCTTGTAGGCATCAGTGACCTCCAACCTCTGGCTTGGCGAAAGGAGCCACCAGCATGAAGTACTGGTGGGGGAGAAGCCACTAAATTAAAGGATGATGCAACCCCCCAAATTTCAAATCCATCATTTACAACTGCTTGCTCCACACAATTCAAGTTTATGATCTGTGCTAATTGAGCAGGATTATTTTCACTCACAAAGCCAGTGTAAGAATTATATTTGTTATGAAGCAGCACGTAGCAGGACAAAGACATGTAATTACAGATTTAGGGAACTAGAACAATGAAATGTTATGGCAAGAAAAGCGACTGTTGATGTATAAATCACTGCGCTCTTTTGTGCTGTGCAGGGTAATTTCCAGCCTGCAGAAACTGGCTTGGCCACGGCTGTTCAAACAGAGATTGAAGTGGAGACGGGGCAAAGCTGTGTCTCCTCCTCCAGTTTTCAGACATGCCAAAGGAATGCAGTGACTACCACCTCCTGAAAGCTGAAATGGTCAAACAAATGGAAAGGTGGGAATGCATCCTCGGAGTTACCAGCCTGGTGAAAGACAACCAGATGCGTGTGTAGATATGGCACCTAGGGATGTGGTTTAGTGGTGAACGCAGCAGTGCTGGGTTAACACCTGGACTCGATGATCTTACAGGTCTGTTCCAACCTAAATGATTCCATGATCCTATGACTGAGGGAGAGGCCAGTTCTGCAAGGGTATGAAGAAAAGGTGGGGAGGAGGATCCCAGCCAGCAAAGACTCCCAAGGGAGCAGCATGTATTCTGATTTTGGCTCTCCTCAGGGATCAACTCTGACCAGGCAAAAGCAAAGGGACAGACTTTCCAAGCCAACCTGCATCACCTGTGACTGACTTTACTACCTTGTCTGACCACAGCCCCATTTTAACTTTGCTCCTGAGCAGCACTGCTGTATCAGGAAGATGACAATCACTCATATTCCCCCATCTGCATGTCACGCCAAAGGCTGGTCACTGCATGATCCTACTGCTGCAAATACTTCCTCCTGCCAGCAATTCTTCTTCATATAACAGGACTGTGTTAATAGGAAACACATGAGATTTCAAAGGATTGAATCTTTGCTTGTAAGTTAGTCAATTTAGATTCCCATACATAATATATATGAAATTCTTAAGGTTAGACAAATGTACCTGTCCATCATTATCAGTAATATAACCTAAAAGGTGCCCTGAGAAACAAAAGACGCTGATTCTAATTTTAGACTTTGTGTGTATGTATGAAATAGCCACAGTGTATGTTCTCCCATGCAAACTCTGAGCACAAACAGGATGAGCTGAGAGATAGTATGCCAGGCAATCCTCAGAAACAGCTTCAGGAGAGGAAGCACACTTGTGAGTCTTAGTTTCAGCCAGGAATTGTCCCATAAAAGGTAGAGGAGAGAACCACTCCCAACAGACAGTTAAAACTACATTTTACAAGAGCTTTAAACCAATGCACTTGTTAGACTTTATGGCAGGGAATATTTCTGCTATGACTCTGAAGTCTGTACAGTTTTAGAACTAAACTCAGTAAATCTCCTTCCACTTGTGTGTGTGAACTTGTAGGATCTAATGCTGATGGGATTAGGGAAAAAAAAAGGCTTAAAATGCAAGGATTAATCTGAGGACTTGATTGTATTGAAATTTTTTCCACAGTTTGCAGTTTTGATCATGACCTTTGCTAGGAGAGATATTTTTCCAATTTACTTTCCTTATTTTCTTATAACCACAAAGCCCAAATATGGATGGAGATAATAAAGAAGTTTCACCTCATGCATTTCAGTTCAAACACAAAACTTACAGTGGCTGATTAGTAGTAGGCATGATTATTATCCCTGCACTTGCGTAATACTTTTGCCACTGTACTTTTTCTAAAGACTTTAAATAAATCATTTGCTGGGTACTAAGCATTTTCTGAAGCTATTTATGAAATGTCAGGAGGATTAAGACTACTGTTTTATGATCCTATTTTTGAAGACCTTCTATTGGAAAAAGAATAGAAAGGACAATGTACATTCAGCTTTGGTGAAGGTTAAAAAAAAACTTTAGGATTAATCCTGAGTCTTCATTTCTGCAAGTGTTGATGTTGCCTCAAGTATTATAAAGTAACATCAAGACTGATGAAATGTTTGTAGATGGTGTCTATAAAAATTAAGTTAATGAAATGGCTTTAAAAATCTGATCAAGATGTGTTTCAACTAACTAGAAAGCTTTTTTTTTTTTTTCTTTTTCCATTAAAACTGAGATATAATAAAGATGAAGCAAGGTGCTTCCAGAATTCTATGACTGATCCTGTAGAGGCTGTTACTTCAGTGGTGGCTTGGGACAGTGACATGCTCTCCAAGTAGTCAGGACAGCGACAGCACTGGAACCATTGCTTTCTATAAAAAGCCTTGTAACTTTCTGCACTTCAGCTCTAAGTATGATTTACTGCAAAACTTAAATACCAACATAGGCCCCTGTACCCCAACAGAAACTTAAGAGAAAAGCTTAGCAAGCTTCCCAACTCATTTCTGTCAGCAGTCAGATACAGAGAGACTCTTGGAGCATTTGAAAAAAATCCTGCTCACAATAAATAATCCTGGCGCCTGCTGTGAGAAAGCACAGAAAGTATATTAAGTACCATATAAGCTGTACGATGAAATTCATGCACTTTCTGTCTGGCACTTTTCGATACAGATGGCATTTTTACTGTCAGCCCAAAACTGGTGTACTGTGGGCGACATTTGACATCTGTGCAAAAGCCCATGGATGTGAATCCCTCCCACATGTCCAACTAGTCATGCAGCTTATCAAATAACAACAACCCAGAGTTCCTAAACCTTTTTTAAAATAATTACTGTACTTGACCAAAAAGTCACATGACACACAAACAGAAATTAGGAACAGAGTAGTTCATTTCATTCCCCGCTCACACTAATGCTTCAATAATTTTCTCTATCATGCTTATTTTAAGCCTCAGCAGCAGTCCTGGCACTAATGAAACCTTACCTGTCAAAGTCCTCAAGAAGTTAAATTTGGTTGTGAAATTTTATTAAAAAAAAAAAGAGTATATTAGTTTCCAACTAATTTCTTAAGAATCTACTTATTGTTTAGAGAAACTTAGCACATTCAACCATATTAAATTACAAAGGAATTTTGCTTAATGATAACCACTCAAACCTGCCTAACCTCATAATAGCAAATTCTCAAAAAAAAAGTAGAATTACCCCACACTCTCATTCACTGAGAATATTCTATCATTTCTCAGTACACAGAAATTTCTGAAATTGTAAAATTATCAACAGAAAAAAATTATTAGAGAAACAAATTCTTAAGAGATTTTGTTAATCAGTATTGAGTGATATAACCAACTGCTTTGTTACAGTTTTTCCAACTTGCAAAACCATACACATACACATATGTACACATACTATGAATATATATGCACACTTAGCTTTAACTGTATTCTAGTAATTATAAATAAATGCAATTTTAGAAAGCATGTTAGTACTTGATGCAAGATTTGTATATTTAACTGGGGAGGCAGTGCCAAATTCCTGTGCTTTAATAACTTACCCGAACTAATTGGTGTAGGCAGTTAGCTTTAAATTAATGTCACAAAAATAATCCTAAAAATGTGAACAATCAAGATGCGTCTTAAAATGCAGCCTGAAACCTACTGCTGGGGAATCCTACCCACTTAATTTTATGAAGTTTTAACTACAGGCCTGACTATACTTATTAATTGAAAAGTTTTAAGGAAATATCATGAATACTAATAACACAGTATGTTAGTCTGATACTTGTAAAACTGCAAACTGAAACAGAATACAGAACTGCATTCCACATACAAGTCCTTTCTGTCTAGAAAGAATGGTTATTAAATAGTATATGCATTCATCATCTGACTTTTGAGAAAATAACAACACTCATATTTCAAGTCTCACTTTATCCAGAAGAGAAATATTTAAGCAAGGCAAAAGTCCTACCAGCTTGATGCAAAGCAAATATAAGTTTCAGGAAAAGGCTAGTGATTTCAGTGAAGTAGTTGAAAATCAGTTTCCTGATTCCCAAAAACACTGCATTGCATAAAATCCAAAAACACAGACCACAGCTCTCTGCAAAAGCTCTACACAAAATTTCCATATTAGTTTTTGTCATACTCAATGCCATGTACAAAAATAAGCCATGTGCATATAAGGTACAGACCCAGCTGTAAATGCATTTTTGTGCAGAAGCAGTGAATTTATAGGATTCATCTCACTCCAGTTCAAATAGATTAAATGAACGTGAATTCAATGAAAGCAGGATCAGTAACTGCTGTGGACAGACAGAAAAACAAGCCTTGTCAAAAAAAGATTAATGTGGAGTCTGCCTCAAAATGGGTACATAATTTTATGAGGAAAAAGGGCACTGTGTTTACGTAAAATCTTTGTAAGAAAAAATACCATAGTGTGACACAGCAAGATGATAGACTGGCTTCATACAAAGACTAGCAAATGAAACTTTGAAAGCAAAAAAAATATAGCATTTCATATTATTAAAATTCTTTAAAGTGAGTTTGGAAGCTACTTTTCTTTACCAGTGCAGTCTTATTAAATCATTCTAATACTACAGGAAAGTTTTACACAACATGCTAAGCAGGGATGTTTTCAAATTTAAATAAAATTTAAAAAAGTTTAATCTGCTAACCTTTATTTATAGGTAACATTTTTCCACACAGTTAATGAAACAATTTATGTAGTGAATAGTTACTAGCATTAATGGGACTCTCAGGCTAGAAACTAAATGGAATTCAAACAAATAAATAAACAAATATATTCACGCTCATCCCTTAAGATCTTTAATGGCAAGTATGACATTATACAAAGCCAAATTATAAAATATTGTAACACAAGCTGGTAAAGCAGCAAGTCCTGTATTTCTCACTTCCACTGAAAGTGAAAAACCTGTGTTCAGGCTTCCCTGAAACAAAACTGCACTAAGCTCCTAAGCGCTTTGAAGCAGTCCCCTGAAACCATAGCTGATCTCCATCCTAGGATTTGGGGTACCTCATTCTCCTCACTCTTCCTCACCTCTAACGGATCCCATTTCCTTTCAGGCTGCCTGGTGCAAATGCCTGCAGTGCACTGAAAAAGGGAATGGTAAAAGTTTTATGTTGTTTTAATCACAATGCTCGACACACCATGTCAGTGGTGCCACCATTTCATGTGCCATAAGTAGCCATGCAAACGGGGGCACTGTTCTTGGTGTCTTTTCTTGGACCTCTTCTTACTGACATTGGTTTCAAGGCTCCCATTGACTTCAGTAGGGCAAAACAATGCAGTGTGTCTGCAACTGAAATCTTAATAACCTACACAAGAATGATTCTGTAGCATTATTACTACATTTTTTGAAAATTTTTATTGGACAGGGAATTAGAGACATGGGTGAAATTGTAGCCATTTCATTTATCCATTCATTGCACTACCTTTAGCAAAATACTAGAGGAAAGTATTCAAAATACAACAAGGTATTTCTAATACATGTAAACCAAGGATGGGTTCAGAGTGCATATGCTTCTCCCCAAAAGAAATATTCTTTTGCATGGACCTGTTGGATTTGACAGTCAAATTGTACCATCACATTACAGTTCTAAAGACACAGAGCTTCTACTGTACAGAGACACTCACAGATACTATTCGTCTCCAAACACATCAGAAAATGCCCTAGCTGGTCTCTTAGAAAGCTCTGTCATGAGCTTCCTGCACCATATAACTCTTATGACTAGTGCTGTTGCAGAAATACAGACATTTTTTCATTCCACTCAGCTTAGAATTGTCACAAGTCTAAAAGTGCCTTGCACAAACCTTACAGCCAAGACGTGATACTTGGCAAAACTGCATCCCTTTCACCCTTCACATATACGGAAGGTCACGTGCAATCCAGCATCAAGCACGTCCGACTGGAGACATTCAAAGAGAAAATCTGTTTCTGAAGAGAAAATCTTAAAAGCTGTGATGTACAAGGTTACAGATGTGATCTCCTTCTTCACAAAAAAGCAAGTAAGCCAAAGCAAATGCCGCAGACTCCCCCTCAAGGCTACCCCAACCCTGGGTTCCAGCAGAGGCAGGTCACTTTGCAGTCCCTCTCCAAGAAATCAAGTCATCTGAGGTGGTTGGGATCATGGCATCTCAGAGTGACCACAAAGACAGGGGCACCAAGAGCCCCCTTTCCCCGGACCACCATGTGGAGCCAAGGCAGTATCCTGTCTCTAGCCGCCTGGTGTGCAGCTGCCAGAAGGGTTTTGCTGTTAGGCAGCCTATCTGTTTCAATGGGATGTCACCTCCACCTGCGAGAGATGGTTCTGTTTTGCTGGAGAGTTGCCCTTTCCCTTGCTGCTTTGGCTCTCACTCGCAGAAAAAATACATAACTAAACTTCATTACATAACTAAAACCTTCAAACTAACTTGTGTTTTACCCCTCCACCCCCATTAAATCCAGAGTGCAAAAATGAATGCTTGCTTTTCCCCACATAAAAGTGAGAAGTCAGTCACGTTTTTCCCTGCCTTAAAAAACTTCTGAGAGCAAACACTTATCTGTCTTTGCCTGTGCAATGGGTTTTTTGCACAAGAATGTGAAACCTGGCTCAGAACGTTTACCGCAAGGTATAGCCTGAAACACTGAAAAGATACACAATCCAATCTTTTACTAAATCTAAGATTTTTTTTTAAAATAGATTTTATAGTCCGTTTTCATACATGACCTCCACATAAGGCACTATTAATAGCAATTAACTTTTTGTATTATATTCAGAAAGCCATTACTGCTCTGCTTAAAGTACTTAAAGCACTAGAGAATTCTGATCCATTTAGTAAATCAATTCCTGTTACCACAAAAGAACCACTAATGTGCTTCACGACAGTCTTTTAAGTAAGGAGCAAAAAAAAAAAAAAAAAAAAAAAAGGGGGAGTAAGAACA
>VXBB01004688.1:179945-208304 GCA_013399915.1 Illadopsis cleaveri | reverse complement strand
TTTTTTTTTTTTTCTTTCTTTTATATTTTTGCAGGATGGGAAACACAAGAGATGCTGAAGTATCACCTGGCCTAGGCACAGACAATGCAGCATGTTTATCTTTGCTGCTCCCATGGAGCGTGAGACAAACTAAAACACAGCTGAAATCAAAAGCTCTCTGTTTTCCTTCCAGATAACCCCAATAGTACCTCTCCCCTCTGTTCGCTGTGCCTTGCCAGCATGCTCCTGCCCGAAGCCCAAATAGATTAAGGCAACAAATCCCAAGTGCAGCCAATTCTTCGGAAAGGCTGCTGCTAGGGCAGGAGTTAAAAAGGAGAATCTTCCACACCTCACAACTGCAGCCATCTCGAGTTTTAATCGGCCCCCATCTCGGTAAAAAGAAGTAAATTAAATCTATCTTTACCATATTATACACCACCAATGAGCAAGAACTGAGCAGCTTTTCTTCACCGCTCCAACCACCCCAAGCCACAAGTAGGCCTTTCATAGTTCCTAATCCCGGCCCCAAGTTTTGTGCGGTTCTCACATAATACCTTACAGCCCGGAGCAAGGCCCTTAGTTTATAACACCCCTTTCAGAGACGTGTCATTTCTAACATCAAGCTAATCTATATGTTGCCATGGCATCACCCTTTATCTGCCTTTACATCTTATGAACTGCATGGATTTACCACATTATTTTTATCTGAAAGACAGAAAATGGTGGTTTTATTGCCATACAATCAGATTACTGCTGCTAGTTTCTCTATGCCTTTTTACCATACTTCAATCAAAAGGGATCAGTTTCTTTATACTCTGCCCTTGATTTACATTACATCTGTAAAGACCTAGTCTGGGTTGTAATCCCCTTATTAACTATGACCAGGGTTGATTTGCCTAAAAATAAAAGCAAATTGTGTCAGACCTTTTCACTTTGTTTTTGATTCGGAACTACAAAATGGATTACTAAAGAAATCTTCAGAGTTCACACGGCTGGTATAGTACTGAATTTAAAATGAGAATTAAACAAGTTAAACATGGGAGCTGTGTCAACGGTTTACGTTTTCCATCACGGGAGAAAGGCTGAACTGCATTTGTCTTTGTGTTCTCTGGCTTTAAGGAGACAATGAAGCCACAGGAGTTTTTTCCAAGCTCTTCTAACACTGTCCATTTGCCATCCTCCCTTCCTCTGCTTTTTCATGCAACTCCCCCACAAACTCTTCTCCCTTGCTGCTCCCCTCCCCACCCCTCAAAAAAACTTCCCTCTCCCTCAAGACAACAGCATTAGCTAGAAGTCTACATACTGTGGCACTCAGTATTTTAATCAAAATATTTCAAGCAGTTTAACATTCCTATGTAAGTTTCCACAACGCCTCACAAAGAATGAGGTCATAAGCAAATCCATGTAGATGTATGATAAATGACCAGAAAAACAGGTTTCTTTATGTCAGCAGCCAAGGCAGACAGACATTAGGCACACATGAATAACATTTTAATCACTATTTTTTTTCCTCAGAAGAACACTTTCTTCTCATTTGCAACAAGCAAATTCAAGTACTGCAGGTTTGCACGATGCATGAAGACCAGATCATAAAGAAAAAAAGGTCCCAAAGGAGGCCTGCCTGTGGCTGCTGCGCAGGGCTGAAAGGCCTGTCTCTGCCAGTGTGTTGGAGCTGTCACCTCCTCCGCTTCTGATTTCCCATGCCAGGAACCTTGGCCGAATTTGAGAGGATCCAGCGTATCACACCTCAAGCAATGTGATCTCCTTACAATAAAACAGGGAAGAAGGGGAAAAAAAAAAAAAAAAAAAGAGAGAGAGAGGAAGGCATTCTCGTGTGTGGGAAGAGGGAGAACTTCAGCGATTTTAGCATGACTTTTAGTCACCGCCTTTCTAAAGGCAATTACTTCATTAAACAAAGTGAAATAACGTAGCACAGCTTACAGATAACATGCTTTAAGACAATTACTATAAATAATATAGCAATTATACTCTACATATAAAAGGCTGGTGAAAACATCCAGCTCAAGAAACAGGCCTTCAGTTTATTCTGAACTCACTCTGCTAATTCACTTGTGCTTCTGAGACCTGGTTACAAACTATCAAATGGACTGACTGGAAGCCACCCCTCGCTCCCATCTATTAGCACTCCAAGTGTCAACAGCTATGTTTTGGATACAATTTAGGAGCATGTGTTTAAACCATTTTAACCTTCCGCTCCTGTTTCTTCAGCTTGAAGCTGTAATTGCTTAGCTTAGAAAGTGTAGTCCCACAGCACAGGACTCCCAAATAAATTCTTGTCTAGCTGAGAGCCTCCCAAACATGTTGTGAGATACCGTTTTAGCAAGCTCTTTGTGCTCTGGCTGGCTTGCCTGTCCTGTGAAACAAGGGCTGTCCATTACCTACAGTTTATCATCCTGACAAAATGTGAGGAATGTGGATGTGAAAGCACTAACAATTCCACCCCTGGTGCTTTCTCCTTTTTTTCCTCTCTGTATTAAAACCGACAAGATTAACCCAAATGCAAACTGCAGAGCACAGTTCAAGGGGCTATTCAATCGGTAGTGAATGTGCATTTGTTTACCTACAAAAATAAGAATTTCAGATACAATGAGAATCAGACTAGTCTATATGCTACTGAATAGAAGATTTAACAGGGTCATCAATTGTAGTTTATTTTATCAGTTTCTGACATGTTAGCATTCATTCAGAGGCAGGCTGTGAAATATCCTATATATAACTGCTTATCAGAGGGAGAGAAAAACAGCTATATAATCTAACTTAATCAGTGTCAAAGGCACCACTTATGACGACAACCTTCCACATGTCACTACAGAGAACCGCCTTGCACACTGGCCTATAGCGTACAGGGAAATAGTGACGCTTAGACATAAGCGATGCTTTTTTGAATGAGATTTCTCCACTGCTTCACTAAAAGGTGTCCCAGAACATGACGTGTGGTCCTGAGCGTCAAAGGCAGTGCTGAGCCCTTGTGAGGTGAAACTGAGGTAATCTATGCTATCTGCATATGTCGTTTGTCTTGGCACAAACAACACAGGCAGAAAGTCTCCCGTTAAAAAGTGTCAACAGGAGTTAAACCTGGAGTAATTTTTCCTCTGTGTTTTCATGATCAGGTGATCTGAAGTTCTTCAGATGATAAGTCTTTTATAAAGTCTGCCAAGACCATCTACAACAACCATGTTTAAGCTCCCAAGCAATAAAGTCACAGGTATAATTATTTTATGGAGGTCACTTCAGTCTCATGATTTGGTCAAAGCAATAAAGCAGATCTCTAAAAAGGTAAAGGGGGAGCAGGGAGGGGAGATCTATGTTCAAATAGCTACTGCGTGCTCTCCATCCCAGCCACCTGCTAAAAATTATAACCTCTAGGCTTCAGTGCAAAACCAGTTCAGCTTACACGTTCACCTTAACCTAAAATTTATTATTTCATACTTTATATTAACCTAACAACTTCTCCCTTAATTGCCTACCTGTTCAGCAGATTTATGTCTTGAGACTTCCAATAGAGTTAAATGCACAGCTTCCCTGAATAAATTAACCAGCACCCAAGATAGTTATTATTTCAAACCTAGAAAGGAGCTTTATTATTATACCATGCCAAGATCTATTCAACAGCTTTACTTCCCAAGCTAACATTCAGCTTGAATCCAGAGTGAGGACAACTTTATCTAAGGACAAATTATTCAGGATCCTTCAGGCAAACAAGTGTGAGAAGAATTAGTAAGAAATTCTGCTCGGAGAAGTAGAACTGCCTCACCAACAGCAGTACCAGGAATGCATTTGCAAGCCTCCTCAAACTCCAGGCCTCCAAGAGGCCTATAAATCACTAGCCCCAGCAATTGAAAAGACTAATTTTAATAGTGTACTTCTTCACTGTGGTGATTAAGCCCCAATGAATCACTCAAGAAAATTCAATTACATCAGCAACACAACCTATTTTTAAGCGTGCATTTAAGTTGGAAAAGCAATTAGATATTATCATTAGATCTACCATTAACAACATTCAAACCTTTTTTGTAATCAAACAATTTAGAATTAACTAAATGGAAACACAAATCGTGTTTGACAAAAGAAGCATATCCCCAGGCTCTGTGAGATGGGCTGAATTCAGTTGCTCGGATGCTTTCGTTTCACTGATGGCTAATAAAAGCGATCAAGGTATGTTAANAAAAAAGCGAAAGCAGGTTGGGGCTGGCGGAGGAGAGCCCGAGCAGCCGGCTCTTCTGCTTTGGAAGAGTGACCTCTGTAGGCACAAACTCAGCGAGGGCTGAGATGCAAAAGCATTCCCCTTCCTCCTAGGCCGAGCCAAGGCTGTTTTCCACTAGCACAGCAGGCCCACTCCTGCAATGCAATCCCGGCTCTCAGCCTTTGCCTTTCGAGAGCCTAAACAGCCTTGTAAAGCCCTCTTTATCCTCTGGTGTGATGCCGTGCCTTTCTTAAGCCAAAGAAAGGCTTTAGCTATGCAGCATCATGGAAGTGCTGAGCCAGTGACTGGAGGTAAATTTTAACAGGCTTCCCACCTGGTGCATAAAAAAAAAGCATTTGTCAACCAATATAATAAAGACTCTGAACTGAGGCCCGCGCTCTTGCCTTTTTTTTTTTTAAGTTCTTTTTCTTTAAGAAAGGTAAGGAAACTTCTTGGTGAAGAGAAACAGAGCAAATATTAAAAAATAATACAGACAGAAATCTATATTGATTTTTTCCTTTGGTGAAAGCAATAGCAGATGATGACTGCAAGGCAAGGTTACTTGGTAAACTTGAGATACTATTCCTAATTCAAACTTTGAAATCTTCACCAAACTCCTAGAGATCCTGACACCTGCGCAGGATTAATCCCTGATCCAGGAAATACTTCATTCATACTTGTCTCATCACCACCTAACATTTCCTCCATAAACTCCCCCGGGAAAACAAGACATGCACTTACTGGAGGTTAATGGGAAACGCTAAATTCAATTAACACATTACATATTATTTAATTTTAAATACATATAGCTGAAGATGGAGCACACATATAAAAACAATTTTAAAGCATTTCTGTTTTAAAATTCCCTTAACTCATTAAGAGTCTACTTCTTATCGTGATTTTTGTTCTCCAAACTAGTGATTCTAATCACAAAAGTTCAGAGGCTCTCGCAAGTGAACAAAGCCAACTTCCATTTTGTATGTTAAAAATCCAAGGAGACAAAAGAGAAGTGTAAGTAGCTTTACATCACTGCCTCAGACTTTTCTTTAGAAGGACAGCCCACTTTTTGAAAAGTTCCTCTTTGTAACAGCAATAATTTTGTACGTTTAAGTAAAGAAGTTGCTGTTTTGAGGGTTTTTTTTAAAGATAACGCATCTCTTTTTAAGAGTGAGCTTTAAAAGTGAGGTCCTGGGAACATATGGACATTTTTGCTTGGGTTTGTTAATGAAGAATGACACTAAATGGTTGTGTGATGGGTAATGCTTAGTTCATTACTCACTGACATGTGCCTCGATACCATCAACTCCACAACCAAATTTAGCCCTGTTATAAGCAGATGTACTTCGCTGGAGTCAATGGGATGAGTTTGCATCTGCAGACGGAGAAGTTGGAGAGTATCACCCTTTCCTGGCAACTCAGCGCAGCCCAGCTCCTCCGCTGCTCCAGCCCGGGCGAGCCCGGAGCTCTGCCCGCAGATTTTATCCTGCTACCGCCGCACCAAAACCCAGCCCACTCCCGGTCCGGTCCGGTGTCTCCTCCCTCCTCCCTCCCGACACCCTACCGCCGGGGGCAAGGGGAGACGGGGCAGCTCCGCCGTCACACGGAACGCTCGCCCCAGGAAGGGCCGGATCTCGCTGCCAGCCACGGCCAGAGCCCCCGCCGCTCACCGCTAATGCACTCCGCCCGGCCCCGTGTCTCCCGGCGGCCGCGGCCGACCTGCGGCACCGTCCCGTCCCTCCCCCGCGCACGGAGGACAGCACAGGTCCCCGGGGGAACGGCGGGCGGCAGCGGGATGAAAACTTACTTGGGGTTAGAGGAATTCCAATATATGGGGTCTAAAACGATGGACCGCGCCAGTGCAGTTCTGCATAAAACCATCACGGCTCCCCAGCAGTACTTCCAGGCGGAGGCATCTCGCCTCCGCGCTGCCATGGTCGCAGGCGGCACCGAGTCCCTCCCCGGAGCCTCAGCAACTCCGCCGTGCGCCTTCCCACGCACCTGAGCAGCAACAGCAGGGTGGGTGCCCGGTATCCCAACAGCCGGGATGATTGATAGGGGAAAAAAGAATAATTAAAAAAATCAAAGAAAAAAAGAGATCACACAGTAAGAGTCGACGATGCACTTGGCGAGAGCTGCAAGCAGATCTACTGAGTCATGTATGCCACTCGCATGTAGGAATATCTCCTGTGAGGTCAGATCCAAGCTACCTCCGAAGTAACAGCAGTAGCAAAAAGAAAAAAAAAAATGCAAACGCCTCAGTCCTTCCTCTTAATGGGGGTCTCCCGGCTGCCTTGGAAGATGCCACTCAAACTGCCAACTCCCATTTGGATCCAGAGCGCCATACGCGTTCACAGTGTCTAAGGCCCGCGTGAAAAGGAGTAAAACAAAAAATAAATTAAAAAAAGGTAAAATAAAGGGTGGCGGGACAAATAAAAGGGTCGGGGGTAAAACGACACAGCTTCGGCGGGCGGCTCCTCCTGTATGTCTCTCACTGCTCCCCGCAGTTTGCAATCCGCACGGGCACCAGCCCGGGCTGTTTCGGGCAGCTCGGAAGNGCCCCAGCCCGTGCTGTTTCGGGCAGCTCGGAAGCAACCGCGAGTCAATAAATCCACTCCGAGTCAGCTCCCCCAGTCCCAGGGAGGCGCATCCGCAGGGCTCTGGCTTCCCCGAGGGGCACTGCTGTCCTTGTCGCCGGCAAAGACCACGGAGCGAAGCAAGGAAAGAAACAGGGGCGAACAATGATTACAAAAATAAAAAATAAAATAAACCAAAACGGGGGACGGAGGGGTCGCAGCGTCAAATCGTCCCTCTCCCGTTGCGCGATCTGCAGTGCGCGCCGCGGCGGNGGCCGGCAGGTAACACCCCCAGGCCCCTCCGCGCCGCGCCGCAGGCGGTCGCTGCCCGGTGTGCGCGGTGTCCCCTCGCTCTGACTCACACCGGGGCTGTGCGGGAGGCACGGCGGGCTCAGATGGAGCGAAATCAGGGGGAAAAAAATGAAATTGAATAAGCATTAAACCCCAGTCTTTGCTAAAACTGTTTCCCGAGTACACTGCCGTTCAGAGAGCGGGGAGCAGCGGCAGGGCCGGGAGGCACGGTACTCCCCCGCACCCTCCCCGCGGCTGCGAACGTAGTGCCCCGGGAAGCCCGGCTGCATGCGCTGCGCGGCAGCGGCCACCTCCGCGCCGTGGCGCGGCAAAGGGTCGGGCCTGGCTCCCACTGGCGCGGAGCTCCGTGCACAACTTTCTGCGGGTTCCCTGCCAGGAAGGAGAACTGGGGGTGCTTCCGCGCTAGGTTCCCACTGGCCCTTCCCACGGGTTCTGTGAGTTTTCGAAGTTTATCTGGTTGCGCGACAATTAGCCACGGGCAGTCACTGAATAAAGAAGAGTCGGACATGCGGAGCCTCTCAGAGGGATGCAGAACGGCTGTCAATGCGGGGCTGCGGGGCCGGCTGCGGATTCCCTCGCCTTTCTCTGGCGATTGCGCAGAGACTCTTTCTTCCCCTCTAGATTTTCGTGGGGAGGGGGTTCGGACACAGTTCGTTTTCAGACGGCGCGTATCCCAACGGCACGGCACCTGGCCCTTTTATCTCGTTCTATCATTAATTTCTGGCCAGAGGCAGCTACCTGCGGGCAACGCTGGAGATGCTTTCCCCGCGGCTTCGCAGATCCCTCGCGAGGTGGGGAGGGCGCCGGGGGGTCGCGGGTGCTCCCGACGCCGCACTCGGAGCCCGACACGCCGCGGCTCCCGCGGCACTTCCACGGGGCCACAGCTCCCACTAGCGGCCAGCCGCTCCCCGCCGCAGGGCCCTCTCGGCTGTCCCCCTCCGCCGCTCACCCGCGCCCTGCCCGCTCCGGCGCCCCCACGGTTCCACCGCAAAAATCGCCGGCAAAAGCCAAACGGGGC
Organism: Illadopsis cleaveri; assembly: GCA_013399915.1. Taxonomy (NCBI): domain Eukaryota; kingdom Metazoa; phylum Chordata; class Aves; order Passeriformes; family Timaliidae; genus Illadopsis; species Illadopsis cleaveri. The sequence continues at coordinate 200,218 of VXBB01004688.1, read as the reverse complement.
GGCGGTACCGCCGCGCCAGGAGGTAGTACCGGGCTGCGGAGGCGGCACACGTGAGGGGTCCGCGCGCGACAAGAGCTGTACCGAGGCTAAATTCGAGTAGTGTAAATGGCATAGTCGCTCCTGCGAAATGAAGAGGGTTACCGAATTTCTTCCAGTAGGGATTTCTTGCCAAAATAGTATCTGCAGAAAGGATTAAAAGTTAAATCCTAGGAAATTACCGCGCTCTTTTCTGCCATTTCCCTACCTTTTAGTCGAGGCATGCTAAGAACATCATACCAAAAACCCGAATAAAGAGCCAATTTCGCATAATTTTATTCCTGAAGAAATATGTGTATTCGCTTAAAAATCGACTTTGTGGTGGTACTCGTCCGGCTTTTAGACGAACGCCAAGAAGCTCTTATAAGGAAACAACTGGCACTGTAATTTATTTCCCGAATCAATTTTGGAACTCTTTCGCCCCTTTTCAACAAAACGCGTGTTTCAGCCTGGCACAACCCGCTCCTCCCGCTCGCAACAGAGAGGAAAGAAATTGGAAGGGTGCTCGAAGCCCCATAGATTTTGAGTTAATTGTGTTCGGTAGTTCTCTAATGAAATCTACCACTCAAGAAAACAAGGAAATCAGTTTGCTTTTCACACAAAACATCGAATACGTTTTAAGTAAACTGCTTAATTAAATTTCATTTGCACTGAGGAAGGAATTGCAGATCCGGCGACGCAATTTGGAGGAAAAGAATCTGATTCCCGGGACGGAAACTTAGCACTCAAGTGGGAGCTTAGGTATCTATGCACACCGAGGGGCATCAAAGGAGAACTTCACCAGTGAGGGGAGGAAAGTACTTAATTATTAAACTTTTAAACAAATGTGTGGTGTGTAGCCGGTCGTGAGACAATGTAAACACGGAGCCTGATAAATGCTTCCAGCCACAGGGACGTGTAAAATAGGTCTACCTCAATTTTGTGATGCTGCTGCTTCTGTTTGTTTAGAAGCAAAAGGTTACGAGTGGTGTTTTGTAAAAGTGGTGAGTAAACTGTGACCTCTAACTCTTCGTATCCTTGCTTTAAGTAAACCAGAGGAAATGAAGAGCCCTGGTATTGTCTGAAAATATCCTCCTGTAGCTAAATATATCACACGGCTCCTATTGTCCAGTGCCTAATCATTTTTTTACGCAAATACAGCTGTTTTACTCTACTGTCCAGCATCCTACCGATGCACTGTAAGCGTATAAAAATCAACATTAATAAAATAATTATTCAGTCAAAACCAAAACAAAACTGGGCGCTTGTTTCCGAGATAGAAAAGATTGAGATATCCAAAGAAACGCGAGCTCGGTGGCTACCCTGCCCAGGTCATCCTTTTTGGCCGAGGAACCGGTCCCTGCGGTTGTGTCGGGCCGCAGGGCCCTCCCAGAGCCGCAGAGTGAGTTACGGTTCCGAGCANCGCCTCCGAGAAGAGCCTCGGACACGGGAGAAACGTGAGAGTAAAGGTTGGGGACGGGGGTTTCGAAGCCAAAAAGCCGACGAATGTTCGGAAGTTAGAAATCGGCTTCGGCCGCCGCTTCTCTGGGGGCTTTTTCAGGAGGAGGTCCCGGCAGACATTTCGGGTTTCGCAAGGAACGCGGTTTCCTGACAGACGAACACACAGGGAACAGGCTTCTGAGGAAAATCCTGCCGCGGCCTTGGGAGCGGCGCCGCGGTCTCCCAGCGCCCGGGCGGCCCGGCTCGGCGGACGGGCATGGGCGCACAAGTGGACGGATGGGTGGAGGAGCGCTGCCAGCGAGCAGGTGAGACCTGGCAATTCCTTGCCTTCAATGAAAAACTGGGACTTTTTTGTTAGTACCGCTTAAACCTTTATTTCCTGTATCTCACACTGGCTTGGAAAAAAGGTCTTGTTTATCACTGAATAACCTCTTTCACCTTCTTTCCAACAGTAATGTCAGCAATAATTATATAGGTACGGGCTCTGGTACTACAGAATCTGTAACAAAGGGCAGCTAATCTGAATGGGATCAGGATTGGGCCCACAATCCCTGATTCTCTTTTAAACATCAGCCTAAACATGAAATCTTTGAAGTGGAAAAGCTCACCATCATTCATCATTACATGAAAATGTACCAGTTTTGAAAGTCGAAAAGATGTAACTCAATGGATACAATTACTGCTAAATTTAATAAAGAGAAATGATCACAACTGATGCTTATTGACTTAAATGGATTGGTTATGGTTTGTACAAAAGGCCAAGTGTGCTAAATACTTAAAACAGCTCTTAATACATCATTCACGCTGCAACAGTGCATTTTCTGCACTTATAGTAATTACATGTATAGATGTTAATTTGCCATCTCCAGGTCTGTTTTATGACTGTAGTTTTGGTCAACCATAGCTTCTTAGAAAATGAGCTTGGCTTGTCCCAGATACAGCCATAGAATTCAAGCAGCCTTGTAATAAAAATCAGAGAAAATGTAACTGTTTGACTTGACTTACGCTGATTCTCTGTACCACTCTTTGAAAACAAAAATATTTACATTATTCTATGGTCAGTGTTATGAGAGGTAGTAAAAATGACCTGGGATCAAGCTTCTGCTATATAACTGGCCTTTTATTATCAAAGGCGATCTAAGTCTGTCCAAGCAGAGCTGATGCTGAGCTAGCATAACCCTTGATTCAAAGTGTCAGTCCATGGAAGATGATTGTAAGCATGAGGTTGTTCAGTATAGAAACGTCAAGAGAAACTCAGCACTCTTCAGCAGGCTGACAAAATGGTGGGATAGAAAGAGGGGGATAACCCTGAATTTCACCTGCACTTGCACCAAATTGAGACCTTGCAATGACAGAGCTAAGACCCCAAATGCCCTGAAAATGTTTAACAAAATACTGCATGCAGTTAAAAGTGAATAATAACCAACATCTCCGTATTTACTGTACATGCAAAAAAATGGCAGAAACTTAATCCTGAGAGGATGTTAATAGCATTGCAAAGAGGGGGGTATCAGCTTCAGGTCAGGAAGGACAATACACAGAGTGAGGTGTATGAGGTGGCACATAGCTCAAGAGAAAAGGAGACATCAAAGGTAAATCCTTTATCAAGACAAGATAGGAATGGATGAACTGTTGATACATTAGTGAGATTATACATATGCATGCTGTTGCTTGGCAGTTTAGACATTTCACTAACATAATTGTCTCTGCTTTGCTAAGCTGCAAGGATGCCATCCCTCCAACACATTTCTTAGGAGTCAACTTTCCACTTGGGCTTGGAAAAATGATGATAAATGAACATGTGAAGTTCAAAGGGCAGTTTAGCAAATCACCAAAGTAAGAACACATGTTTAGCAGGCTGTTCTAAGGCCTTCCAAGCTCCTACCTTTGCCAGACAGATGCACTGTTTCATATTAAAATAATTATCCAGGACATTTATGAACAAGTTTGGGAAAACTAAGATCTCTTCTGTTACCACATAAGGGAAATGAATACTGCTCAAGGTAGGTGGCAACAAAAATGCCTACCTGCCTCCCTGAGGTGGTCAATAACACACAAAACCCCAGAACAACCCAAAACCTGTCTAACCAAAATTTGAAGTTCAAACTTCAAATTGTAATGAAATAAAAATTAAACACTGAACACAATCACCAACAGCATTTTCTCTATGCAGACACATGCAGGGAGCTCATGGTTTAACTATGTCAGTCTATGTTCCTGCATACTTTGTGTTAAATGCGCATGAAGTCCTATGGAAATACAAGAATATTCCAAGTTCTTAAGATCAAATGTCAACTTGCCCCTTTTCCAAACTATATGCATCTTTATTTTTCTAGAAATCACCAGTATCTCTGAAGTCCAACAATAATTTTAAAAAGAAAACCCTACAGCAATGCAAACATAACATTCACCCACACCAGGTATACAAAGATCTAAGACATAAAGAATGTCTTAGGACAGCGAAGAGACAGTAGATTCCACCAACTGAACATCTACCCCAACAGAGGAAATCAAACCAAACCAAAGCAAAGACCTAGCTGCTTTTCGGTTTTTTTTTGAGGGCAGGGGAAAGAGAAACAGGTAGTGGAAATGTGGAATAGCAATCTCATTAGGAATGGACATTTTGTGCACAAGGTAGTCCTAGAGGTGGAACTGGTAACATCTAAGCCTATACAATGTTAAATGCAGAGAACAAATGTTGCTATTTAGCAGTAAATTACGTGATGCAGAACAAAATGCATGATACCACAGCTGCATGTATGATTACTTAGCTTCTTGCTTTTAGAAGAGGAAACAAAACTGCATAGGTCTGTTTTGCGTATTGACTTTTAATAGCTTGTTTCTCATAAGGGAACAGGGGATGTTTTCTGTTTTAGAAATACAGGTATCAGTTGATCTTTAAATACAGCCTGCTCCTGCCAACAGGTCATGTACATGATTTATTTGGCTTCAGCTTTTGTTTTTATGCATTAAGCAACTTTCAACCTTCTTTTGTCATACAATATATAGACAAATTTAAGTACAGTAATAGTGTAGGTATTTTACCATCTTCACATTTTCTTGACATACTGGACAAAGCGATACACATCAGTCTGCCCCCAAGCCCCAGTTTCATACAAAGCTCGTTGAATACTTTCAGTGCTTTCAGTGGCACATTTAACTTGTTCCCACGTTTAATTTGCTAAATCTACAGAAACAGACCCTTTGGGAATATCAGGAATTATTTCCAACTTTGTCCAGTGACATTCAAATGCTCAGGCAACTACTGGTAACTTGAATTTTATGGTTACTACAGATGTTGCACGCTGACAGGAAAAAGAAAATTTTAGAACTGGACAAGCTATAGCAATCTAGGTTTTGGTAGAGGAATTACATACAAAAAGGGGGACTTTAATATATATAGTTTTCAATCTGTAGTTTCATTTTTCAAAATAAAACCTGTATATATAAATGGGTAATATTCAAGATCTGTATAACAGTTGCTTTCTGGCTAAAACAATGTATCTAGACAGAATCTCACTTTCTGTTTTTCAGTTCAAATATACTAGCCAGTCCAGTCCTTTGGGAGAAAAAACTTCCATTTTTAAATCCTTTAGGATCCATCAGATTCATTATATGGTAATGACCTTAACTTATACAATGTATTATATTATGAGGTGAACTGAAGGGGTTTAGATATCGGAAGTATTGGTCTGGGTGTGCAGTAAGCCAAACAGCCGTTTAAACATGATACTACAGCTGAAATAAGTCTCTGACAGAATAAAAACCAACATTTATAAAAACAGCAGCAGCCATCAATAACATTCACAACTGCAGGGATTTTTTTACTGTGTGTGATTTTGCATTATAAGTAGAAGCCACAATAGTTTAAAGCAAAATTTAAAAAAATATCACTATAGTCTTGAATTTAATAATGTGAATTGTCACTCTTATAGCTGTTTATAGAAGTGTACTAAAAAAATTTACTTAAACATATGAATTTAAGACTTTCACTTTATTCAGCAAATTGGTTTATTTACACAATGGGGAACGCTGGTTGAATGCTGTCAATGTAATAAAAACAAATCTAACAGAGACAATACTGAACTCTCTCTATGTATTCATAGCAGAAATGACAAACTATTTCCTTACCTGTATCAGGAACATCAAGCGCAACAACGGGACAGTATCATAGGACACTGATTTAACAATAAACCACAGAGGTCCAGTAATACTATGGCAATTTACTCATGTATTTACTGACTTTAAAATAAAAACATTAAAAGTCAGCAATACCCAGTATAAAGTTCTGTCAATTATCAGAGTCAAACTCTGATGAGTAGGTCAGTAAAACCTTATCAGATCATCTGCAATTCATAAAGTGACATGAGTTGCTTCAGACCACCAATATGGAAACAAAACTGATGAAAACAGATTACCCTCTAAAAGGCAATGATGATCTGATAAGGGTTTAACTTAATGAAAGTTTTAAAAAAATAAGAATTGCAGAGCACAGCCCCTATTAGAACAAGCTAACTTTCCAACTTTCAAAAAAGACCAAAAAAAAAAAAAACCTTGAGAGAAAAAAAAAAAAAAAAAAAAAAAAAAAAAAACCACTTCAACATGAAGCTACCATACAAAGTTTTTGTTTCTTTTCCTTTTTTTTTTTTTTGTTTGTTTCTTTTTTTCTTTTAAGAGTTCAGAGCTGAAATTTAATCCTGGCTTTTTAGAGAGAAGGACAGTTTTGGCCTAGACTTTCCTTTGCCCAGGATTATTTTTTGCTCTTCCTTTTGCTGACGCTGTCTCTCTTGTTCTAGTTTCATCCTCTCCTCATGAATCTTTCTTTGTTCTTCAACAATTTTCAATTGTTCTTCAGCCTATATAGGAAAATAGTAACATTTAGGCCAGCATATTTTGTAGTCATAAAAGCAATTTACAAGTCCATATTAACTTCCAAACAGGTTGACTCCTGCATAAGTATGTAAGCAGTTCCACCTGAGCTAGGTGCCATAGTTGGTTTCAGTGAAACTATAAAATGGTTTTTTGAATTGAGTTTAGAAGAAACACTGAGAACTTTCTCCGGCTAATGTATCAAAATCTGGAGTGCTTACATACCATGTTTTTCAGCATTGCTTTGCAAACAACACATTACATTTTAATTAAGGAAGACGTTAGATACATACAGAAATCGTCCCAACACTTGTCACATTTAAGCTGAAGTAACATACACACGTAATGAAGTCACATACCTTCAGGCTGAAGGTCTCCCTGCTCGAAAACTCATCTAAAGACCCCTAATCCAAAACCATCTTCACTTGATTTGCAACTAGTCAATCCTTACATTGACCTATGGTTCTTACAGCTCTCCCAGTGGTCTTCTAAAGGTGCTTATTTAGTTCATTACATCAGTCAACACTTTAAATTTTCCATTCATCCTGTTTCCACCATAGGAGGTTGAGAAAAGGGTAAAACAGAAAGAAATCTAAAGCAGATGTACTCAAGCAAAAATATTTAAGAAGCCTCATTTTTATATGAAAGAGGTGCAATTAATTGGGCAATGGAAACTGACAGAGTTCAATCAGGATTTAGAAGCAGCTTAGTTTGTCTTATCATCAATTGATTAGAATCTGCTCAATCATATTGACTGTTTTCATGTGGCAAGCACCTGACTTAAAAGGGCTTGAAGACCAACATAAGTTAGCCTTTCCTAGCTTACATATCTTAATTTTACGCTGAAAGTCCCTTTCAGCACTTCTACACCAACATTACACTAGAATCAAATCTAGTTTGTACTTGTCCCACTCAACAAAACAGAATTAGTCACACAAAGCTGAACATGTTTGCAAACTTACTTCAACTCTCTCCATGAGATATAGTTAAAACATACTTTTAACATTATGAAGGCAGCCATCTCCCCTCTAAATCAACTGCATCTAAACTATTTCACCAGCTTAGTGCTACTGCTAAGGATCTGGTCTTTTATGCTCAGGGGAAGGAGAGGAATGTTACTGATGGAACCAGCAATACACAAGGTAAACTCTAGAAGGGGTCAATTTGTTTATTTTAATTGTGTTGCAAATCTGGCAGAGACGGTATTTCCCTACAGAACAGTTAACTACACCTTCACATACCAGTTTAGCTTGTGCTTCTGCAATTTTTCGATTATTCTCTTCTAGTATTCGCTCTAGTTCCTCACGCTTTGCACGCTCTTCTTCCTAAAGGGGAGGACAGGGCAAGATGTTAGTAAAGTAAAATACTCATTTCTGCATGTTCACTAATCTTTCTCAGAATTCTTTTGTGAACTGACTTAAAGTGGCAGCTTTACAGCCACCTATTTTGCCTCACAACGGTAAACTGTGCAGCCACTAAAACTGGTTTCTAGCACTCAATTTACATCATCCCGCCCAGTCCAAACAGCAACCAACTAAACCCTCCCTAATCATAGAATCCTGACCATTTATTACTAGAATTTTAATATCACACAAATCAACAAGGACAACTACAAAAACTGGATAGTATTTACCAAATTAAAAAGTAATATAGAAAATATAAATAAAGTGAATAGTTTGTCTCACCAATTAAGTATACCTACGTATTCTTTACCTATACTCCTTTAATCAGCATTAAAAGTTGAATATTTACTGTCTTGTCCAGTGTCCTGCAGAGTGTGCTCCTCGGCTGCCATACGCGCCAGCTTCCTCTTTAAAATGATTTGTACTGTTAGCTTGGCAATACCTGCATCAGCAGCTCAACCATTTATAAAGAAACAACATACAAGGAAGGCTGAGCTGAGGAATGCAGATGTTTATGGTAAGAAGGAACAAAAATATGTAAATCATTCCTAAGGCAAACAATTAATAAGAAAAATACATTTACTGTTAGTGAAAAATACAAATGGTAATCCATACTTCATGGAGCTATGGGCTTCTTTCATGGGGAGAATGGACTTAACATTCAGTATTTTGACAATTTTAAGACAGCTGAAACTGTCTGCAGTATGAACTTGGAACTCAGGAGTCCAGGGAAGGCAAGATAATCAGGAAATAAAGCCTTGTAATTGTTGTTTTCTTGGTGAATTTTATGGAACTCTGTTATGCAACTCAAATATGAAGACTGCGTGAAAAATTTTGAAGTGTTTCAGTTCACATAATATATATCCAAATTATTTTTATATTTGGAGGATTTAAAGTTAGCCAGAGGTTTGTGTCTGTGTAAGAAAAAAAAGTTAATACGAACAAAGCAAGCATATGAAAACTTCTTACTATGACTAGTAACCAGCTACTAGCTAGCACACTTCACTCCAGGCATGGAGGTTCATTCTGCATTACAAGGAACTGGTGGGACTTCTCATGATGACGGTACCAAAAATACTTTTTTTAAAAAAAACAAGTCATCCATCTGATCAAATGAAAACCTCTGAATATGAAGAATTTGCTGACTATGAACATGTAAATTCAACTTAAACTCTTTGATATTAAAGTCTGCATTTGCAAAAAAAGTATAATTTATTTATTCTTTTTAATATTGATCATAACTCAGCATTCCATTTAATTTGATACTATGTGACTGACAAGTCACATCTAGTATGAAGGGGAAAGCTGCATTGCTACTGTCTCTCCTTTCGTAAGCCAATCAAAATATTAATTTAAAATAAACTGTGTAGGACGTACAGAGTGAAAAAAGCATTTGACACTTATGACTATTTAGCACAAATTTCCTCTACAGTTTGAAGTTTGTCTTGAAATTTCTGGATCCTGGAATGATTGGTGCAGGCAGGCATCAAAGCCTTTAGTAGCAAATTACTGTCTCACAGAAAGACATTTTCAGCTTCTGCTCCAGCTGCTGATTAAAAACCAAATCAAAACAACAAAAAAAGGCCCCAAAAACCCAAGTCACACGTTCAGCTTGACTTCAGACAAGGGCAACCTGCTCTTTTATAACTTCTAGGGAGAAAAAAAGGAGTTGTTAGTAGTTATTAAAAATGGATATAATGATTTGGACAGAGATCCTTCGTGAAGACGTGGATGGGCTTATGCTCCAAGTCCCAGAATTAGTCCAATGTATGCTCAAGGAAAATGTTCATTTTAAATGAAGAATAAGAAACCTATTTGTTAAAGACAGGTACTGCAGCTCACTGCTGGACCCTGCTTTTTGCCTGGCTGAAGGCAAAAGCCTCTTACAGTCTAGGTAAACAAAATGAAACAAATGAAGGATACATAATTACGTATTTTTTAATACCCTTCCCCAAAATGAACGGACTGCTGATAAATCCTGCAGCCATGGCAAAAGTTTCAAACAATTCTGAATTATGTAGGTCAGTTCCATTAAGAATCAAGTATCCTTGTTCAGGTTTTAGGAGAGTAACTGTTTAAATATCAGTGAGCTCCTCTGAATAGGCTAGAAATTAAGTTTCGCAGCAATGCAAGTTTACATGAGAAGGGAATTAGATTTGCTGTATTCCATCTCTTTGTGAACCGAACAGGAGGCACAAACCGACACTGAAAGTTTTGCCATGGACTGTCTCTACTTTCCAAACGACCGAGCGTTACCTCTCTGGCTTTTTGTGCTGCAAGTTCAGCTTGTCGCTGTCGCTCGAGTTCTTCGAGCAACTGTTTTTCCATGATGCGCTTTGCCTCCTCCACCCTGCGGAGAACCTCTCGCTCAATCTCATCCTTCCTTTTCTCCAGCTCTTCTTCTACGCGTTTAGCTACAAGTTCTTCCACCCTTCGAGCAGTTTCTTCTTCTATCAGTTTCTCTTCAATTTCTTGTTGACGACTGCAAGATGCAAACATGAGGGTTACGTTTTTCATCAATAACGTTGTACTGAAAGAAACTCCTTCAACACACAGCATCAGCGATGCTACTGAGTAACTTTTACACATACATTATAAATCTAAAGAATATTTTGCCCTACATTTAAAGAAAGTGAATATTCAGGCCATCGGTGTTCCTATCACAGAGAATCCATTCAGACCATTCCATATTTAGCATCTTTCTATATACCAACAGACTAAATTGAAGCAGACTAAATTGAAGACAACTTAACATACTACTTCTTGATCACAATTAAGGGAAAAAAAGAGAAAAAAACCCAACCCAAAAATAACAATCACAACACCATGCCCCCCTCCCCCAAAAAATCCAAATCCCACCCAACTTTGACCATCATTCTCCTTGCAGGAGTTTGTATGGCCTCAATTTTAAGCCACATATAGCAATAAGATCCTGTAAAATCTTGCCTTAAAGCCACCACCTTAGAGGCACCAAATTATCGCCAGTTTCTTAAAATGGAAGACAGAAGCAATAAAATTTGTGATTTCAACATTATACCTAGGATTCCAGGTGTTATACCTGTAATCTAGTTATCCAATTTACCTTAACAAATTTCAATAACTTCAGCTTTTAACTTTTTTCATTGCAGGACTCTGTTTCAACCATAATGATCCAAATAAATTATATCAATACAAGCACTAAATAAATCCTTGCAAACTGCAGCTTTCCATGTTCTGAATTTTTTCAGAAATATTTTCAAATGTCTTGTGTTTATTTTAGTTGAGCAGCAGTATTATCCCTGAGCCTGATCACTGCTTTAATTTTTCACTAAAAAGGATACAAAAATACTAGGTAAATTTGCAGGTTAATTACCACATACAGAAAAAAAATCCAGGTAGTAATCACAAGTACAACATGGCAATTAGATATCCAAGGACGAACATCTGTGAGTACTCTACATTTGTACTTCCTGTAGTACTATTTATCTGGAACTATTATGGGCTTTGGGGAGAAGACTTGGTTTTAAACTTGATATTGAACTTTTGTTTCAAATATTCCATGAAGTACAGGAAAATCTCATGAAACTTTTCTTCTGGCCTGTCAGCAACAAAAATCCAGGATTTAGAAGAACAGCTACTGTTGTAATTTCTTAATACCCTGACATTTTCAGAATGTTTGCATTTTCTCATCTCATTTGGAAAATCTTTTCTAATCTGTCTTATTCGAAAAACAACTAATGAAAAAAATTACGTAATTTACCAACTTTTAGATGACCCAAGGCACAACTCGCAAATAAGCAATAGGAGATGATGAAGTATGGATGACTTATCTAGATAAACATGGGAAACACAAAGGTGGAAGGCTCCCAGTTTCCCCATGTCATGTGTCATCTTTTCAAAAGTGTACTGAACTAAGTGGATCTTCTTCAGTAGAAAGTTTTGGAATCCTCAACTCATTTGACCAGAAAAGACCAATTTTAGTCTTGCAATCCGCCAGAGATAGCAAATTCAGCTGGAGGCTCATTAGACCAGCATTCATTTTTCCAAAATGGACACAAAATATCTTGAAGTGATTTTTTCAGACAAAAAAACCCCAAAGCAATATAAGGCAAACAAAAAACCTAGACCAGTCTGTTAGTGTATCTCTGCCAAGCCACGACCCATTGTGGACAAATGTTTAAACATCTTTTATATGCTAAATATGATTTTATTTTAAAAGTTTCCCTTCCCTCTTATTCAGCAGCGAGTACTCTCACCATCCTGAACCAATACTGCTTAGTACACTTAAGAGGCTAGAGTTCTAGAGAAATAAATTGTCATTAAGTTCATATTCTCATGTTTTATTAGATTATCATAGCTTTACATTTAATATCAGGAAATCTAGGAAAAAAAGTTAGCTAATTGAATAAAGATAGTGCATAGTTACAAAAATATCATGACACTTGTGTCTGAAATATAGATTTTCAAATATCCTCAGCAACTGATGATGCACTCAAATCAAGCACTGTGCCTGCACACGTTTCATTCTTCTCACTCCAACAAACTCCATACAAATTTAATTAAATCAATCAAATATATTTTTAGTCTTATAGGCAATGATATTACAATGGCTTAGACCTTAGAAAATAAAATTATAAACACAGATATAAATCTCAGTGCTTTATTCCATAGTATACCAACTTTTTCTTTTTTTTTTTTTTTAATCATGTGAACTTACAGTATTTTATCATCCTGGCCTACTGAGTTATGATTCCAGAGAAACAGATAAGTCATTAATGTAAAAAACTATTTGTCGTATGATCCATTTACTTCTTAAAGACCAAATGTATGAAATCTGCAGAAAAGAAATCACTTACATTTTACCAAATTTCTGAGGGGAAAAAAGTCATACGTGCAAGGCAAGAAAATGAGCACTATAGGAAAGGCCTGAAGTTAGGCTGTGTATTGAGATTTGAACAAGACATGAGAAGAAAGTCAGTTCCAGTCCATGAACTGTCCACTAATTTATTCAGTCAGAAAGGAAGTACTTCTTGCCTTATCTAACATAAATCTATACTAACATACGTAACACAAGTTACAGATTATTTACTAAAATACCATCTTTTTCTACTCCAAATTTTATTGCTTTTTCTTTTTAAAATTTAAAGTGTATTGTAGAAGTATCAATATTCCATACCCAATCTTTTCCAATATTGGTTCTTCCTCAAATGTCTACTATTCTGTAGCAAGTATTGCTGAAATATATTCTTTCTATACAGGCTTCATGAGCTTTTTAGAATTTCAAAGCTAACCTACTGAAACAGCCCCTAGATACTAGAATAAACTATTCATTCTACTCTCAAATTTTTAAGCACATTCCAGTTCGTCATTGTAGATATGCACAGATTTTTTTTCCTCATTTAGGTACTGAATAAAATTCTAAACCACAAAACTAGGATCAGTATGTCAAAGTATGTCAATTTTCACAGGTTTGGGTTACTGTGGAAGTTTCTGGCTGTCAAAATTCTGAAGTGAGCAAAGGTGATTATCTTCAAACAAAAATGAAAGGAACAGCTTGGGGTCACCAAGCCCAACAATGACAACTAGTAATTCCTGAGACCCTTATGGCTGAAGTAAAGCTCCACCTGAGGATTAACAGCACCGTTTAGCTTCATATGTACAAACAAATGCTATTTCTGGATTAGGTGGTCCAATGAGCATGGGTAGTGTTCAAAGAAAAAGAATCATCTGATCACAACTGTTCAAACCATTCTTCTCTCTGCTGCATAAAGGTCAGTTTCATAACTTCATATGCTGCTGAAAATATCAATGCACCCCCATCGTTTATTTAAAGAGCACTTATATCTACAGCCTTAATAAATAACCACACTCCCCATAACATAAAACTGAAAAAAGGCCAAGGTTTCAAACGAAACAAGTCACCGGATCTCACCGTCCCATTTGGCAAGGAAGTAATCCCACAGTGTTAATATAGCAGCTGCACGGTATTTCTTGAAACCCTCATCGAGCAACTCCAGATGCCTCCGCTCGACGCGTAACCAGCTCCACGCCACGGAGGGGAGGGGCGGGCGTGTGGCAGTGCAGCACAAAGCCTCAGGGGCGCCCAGGCCTCTGCCGCACGGGGAACTTTAGGAGCAGCACAGGAGGGAGAGAGCAGCGACGGCGGATGGGAAGCGGGCAGAGGCGGCCGACAGGGAGGAGGCGTGCGGGGGGCTCGCACGCCGAGTGGGCGGCTCCGAACGCACCTGAGAGTGCCGAGCTTTGAGAAAGGGGCGGATGGCGGGAAAACAGGCACTGGTCAGGCCTCAGCCAGGGCCCAAACGCCTGTACCCAGCCGCAGGCGGCCCTGGCTCACAGGAAGAAGGCGCGGAGAGAGAGGCACCAAGGCACCGAGCACTTCCCTTCCTCCCCCATCCCTCACCACCACCCCCATCATCCCCAGAGCAGGCCCGGGGCTCACATTTTCCGCTGCCGCTCGAACTCCGCTTTTTTCTCCTCCTCCTCCCGCTTCTGTTTCTCGTCCAGGCTGCTGCGCTTGCTCACCGTGCGCCCGAAGATGTCGATACGGTCGGGGGGGGAGGAGGCGCGGTCGCGGTCCCGGTCCCGGTCGCGCCGGGAGGAGGGGGCCGTGTTAGAGCGCGAGCGGGAGCGGGACTCCCGGCGCCGGTTCCGCTTGCTCTCCCGGGACTTGGAGCGCTTCCTTGCCCTCTCCTTTTCTCGGGAGCGGGACCGCGATCGGCTCCGATTCTTCTTGTTGTGCTTGGAGCTCTTGGTGTGCTTGGAGCGGGACGAGCTCCGGCTGCGGGACCGACCCATCCCGACAGAGGAGAGGCCGCGCCGGCGACCGCTCGACCACCCCCGCCCCCTTTGCTAGCGGCGCCCGGGAGAGGTGCGAGGAGGCTCTGCGCGCATCAGCACCGCCCAGGCGGGCCCTTCGTCTTCTCCCTTTCCACCGCTTTGCGCTGCGAGGAGAAGGAGCAGGCCCCGGGAGCGGGAGCGAGTCCGGACGCAGCCAAGATGGCGGCCCTGGCTGAGCAGTGACTCTCCTCTCCTGCCCCACAATCCACCGCGCCGTGCTGGAGCCTTGCGCTCCCCTCCCCGTCGCCTCCGGCGCCGCGCCGGAGGAGCACGACAGCGCTCGGCAACGTTCGGCAGCCAATGGCGAGCGCCGCTCGGAGCGGACTCCTCGGCTGCCGTGGCGGAGAGCGCGCCGGCCGACAGGTCCCCTCAGAGAGAATTGCTGTTTCCTTTAGTTGAAGGTTCTCTCAAACATTGATTAATTTCTTTTTATTTTGTTTTGATACGGGGAAGAGGGGGAATTATCACTGCAGATTACGGAAGCTGCGAAAAAAACACTTAGAGCTCCCACTAAATGGTGAAAATGAGTTTTTGAATCCTTTGTTGCACCACTGTGAAGACCCACCGTTAAAGGGAAAGAATCTCCTGAGACTGGTAAATGCTCATTGGTCGAAATGAACGACAACAATCAGAGGGATCGCAAACAGTCAGAAAGTTCTATCACTGAATTACACACTTGGCAAAGAAATAAATATCTTAGTCCCTGGCCTACTGTATAAGTACGTGGCACTGGGTTTTGGATAAAGGGGCAGGGTGAAAGGGAAGAGGAATTAAAGAGGGAAAAATGAATTAAAGAAAGATGAAAAAGAGGTCATCAGTCCTGATTCCAGCATCGACCAAGCTGATGGGATGTCAATCCCGCTGTGTCGGTCTGGCTGATGAGATGCCCAGGGTGCCAAGGGTCTGTTTCCTGGTAGTTTGTCTCCAGTGTGGCACAGGGCAGGGCTGTTTTGGTCGTGTTTAAATGTATTTACCTGTAGACATTATTGTCCATTGCTAGCTACAGGTGTGTAGGCATAGGAGAGTATGAACTCAGTGGTATCCAGGTCAGGCAGAGTATGAACTCAGAGGTTCTGTAGGCATCTGTGTAGGATGTTTTTATCCCAGTTCTGCCATGTAATTGTTAGCCATTTCTGCTATGAAAAAATTTGCAACTGGTGTTATTCTTTATTTCAGTAAACTGGTGCAATCTATAGATAGTTAACCTCATTCTTTACTTCGAGTTGCAATTTTAGCTCCTTGATATCTTTTACAACTTATGTGCCTTTTTTTTTTTTTAATAGGCCTGCATCTTTTCTAAGTACTTTTACTAATCTTGCAAAACATTCCTTTAACCACTAGACAAAATCCAATCTCACTAAAAGGTCTTTTCTTCTAATTAATTTGATTGACTTGCCTTTTTCTCAAAGGAAGACTTTCTTATTTTGACATTCAGTATTTAGTACCAAAAATAAATAAAATGGAGACATCTTTCTGACAGGTCACTGTGCAAGTAACAGCAGAGAAATGGACATGGTGAAACCTGCACGGTAGGAATTCCAGTGCCACAGGCCCTGGGCACTCCTGTTTGTCCCTAGCCCTGGGGAAGCTCATGCAACAGGTAACTAAGGAAGTTGATAATCAGACCTTTTAGCCTCTGACCGGGTAGGTGAGTTTCTAGCTGGCACCTTTCCTGCAGCAACTTGTCTACAAGTGTGTGCTGGAGCTTTTAAATTCACACAGTGCATCAGGTTCTGGGTAAAAAAATGGGTCATAATTTTTTTAGGACTACATATTGTAGTGTATATATGCTACAAACATGACCTGAAATGTAGCAGGTAGGAAGAGGCAGAATTAATTATTACACAGTCACTTATAACTATAAATGAGTTTTTCAAATATTCACCATAAACCAAGTTTTCTCCTTGGTAAGTCACAATAACCTGGACCTGTATTTATTGTTATTTTATTCCTATTTAGTAACATTCACTCATCAGAGCTATAAAGTGTAATGTGCAATATTTTATGAGAACAATAATTATGATAGATTGTGTAGAATTAAGAAATTCTATAGATTAATGTAATAATTTTACCCAATCCATTATTGTATTGTTCCATCTCAATTTTTAAAGTTTCCAAATTAATAAGAACACTAGATTTTTAATACCTGTAATAGCTTAAGGTCATTATATATTCTGTTATTTATGAGGACTAAATTCTAGTACTTCTGGAAAAAGCTCTTTGTCCTCTTAAAAAATACATTCCTAATATTCCTAAGAGATGAAAAATTAGAAGGTCATTTCTATCTATGATTTTTTTTTTTTACTTTAAAGTTTGGTGGTTGTTTGATTGCCTTGTTTTTGGTGTATTTTGTTGGGTTTGTTTGTTTGTTTTTTGGGTTTTTTAGTTTTTGTTTGTTTGTTTGTTTTGTATTTTTCTATCACCTTATGTTTCCTAGCTTAACAATAGTAAAATATGAATATTTAAGGGTTTTTTTCACCCAGATAGAATTACAGTACCAAGAGGAACTTTTTAGTAAATACTTAATTAAAAAACTTGGTTTAGTTACATAATTTAATTTTTTATTTTCAGTCAATTAGAAAAGAAGATGGTAATTTCCCTTGTCAGTTTCCTTTCAAAATTTTCAATATTTGATTAAAATAGTGCAAATTTTTTGTGGATTAAATAATATTAGAGTTTTTGATTTTTTAATCTCATGTAAGTACATGTTTTATTCCCAGTTTGCAAGGCATACTGAATTTACATGCAATCTTTTGTTTTTGGAATTTTTTTTCCATTTTAATGTATCTTGGTATATTAAAGGCATAATTTGCTTCTCAAAACGGTTACCTTGTAGTTGGAAAATACCTTATTTGACAGCCAAATGGTGGTGTAATTAAAGCACCTCACCCTTCTTTACCTTGGCTGCTGTCATCACATGAAATCTCTCAACCCACAGGCATTTGGGGGTAGCTCCATCGAGATACTGTGTTCTTATAATCTCCAGATTGTACCTGCTCTCACTTGCACCACCACTTCTGTCATTAGCTGGGTCAAGAAGGATCTTGGGAGATTAAAGGTGGATTATTTTGGGTTGTTCTAGTGTGGCACAGCTGGATGTGAGATCTTTGCAATAGGTCTAAAATAGAAGAACTGTGGAGGGCAAGCAGGGGAAGAAAGCAAGAGCATAATAGGATAAGGTGTTTGGTATGTAATTTGCTGTCATCTAGTGTAGTCTGCCTCAAAATACTAAGAGGGCAGAAGTAGCACAGAAGAGCTAAGGGAAAAACGTGATTTAAACTTATATTGGTTCTTTCAAAGTAGCTGTTTCAGCCAGAGTTTATCACAAGATCAGAAACTATGGATACAGGTGGGGGAGTTTTAATTTTTTTTTTTAATTCTAATTATGAGTCAGCACTGGGATTCATGTCATGTAGATCACAGAAGCTGTGCAGCGTTAGAAGTTGTATCATTTAGTCACTTTTTAACAATGTTTTTTTTTTTTTAACCTAATGCTGAAGTTGCTTGTTGTGCTTATGCATTTTCTGTCAGGTGCTTTGTTTCTCTTTGAGCAGCTCTGTGGAGTTCTGAGCTGCTAAGCTGCAGAGGTAGGGAGATGAAGCACCCGGGAGACTGGCAGAACAGCTGTGAGGAAGGCATGGCAGGAGCATGGAACAGTTGGCAGAAAGAGAAATATCCTTTCTAAAACTTAAAAGAATAAGTCACTAAAGCTCTGCTTCAAAGGACTGTTAAAAAGGGGAAAAACACTTTAATTGAAAGAATGTAGAGGAAATGCTGTAAAATGAGAAATTAAATAAACGGAAAGTGTTTTCACATTGTACCTATAAAGGAAAGTTGAGAAGATTGTATACATAAGTATAGTTGTTAGGTAAAATAACTATTTTCATCTTTTTCATATGTGCAGATGATAATCATGTCCTTGGAAATGAGCAATACTGTACAGAATGCTGTTGAAAGTGTTTTGTAATTTGAATATGCAAAAAGGGGCAGCTTGAGTAATCAGGACTAGTGTGTGTATGTACGAGATTCAAATTAATTTAAAACAATATCTGGTTTCTTTCCCATGTGGATTTAGTTTTAGAAAATAAATAAAATTATCAAATTAGGATCAACGTGGGAATTTAAAAATTACATTAATTATCAATTTCAGAGGACATTTTATTATTTTTGTTTTATGTAAGCCTACTAGCCACTTTTTTTAACATTTGGACTACTTTTTTCTGTCTACATGGAAGAAGAGAAAGGAATGTTCATTTGTATGCCTTTTTATTTGTTTGAAGTGCCTGGTCTATTTAGGTCCTAAACAAAAGCTCTTGAATGCTATTAGAAGTGGTGAATATAAGTTTTGAGCAGAACTTGAGACACTGATCTGTAAACCATAGTGATTCATAGTAATGCACCTTTTTCAAAGTATTTTTTTCAATATCATTGATACCATATGAAGTATACACGTTTAAGATCCCATATAATTATTTATATGTGGACCTATGACTTAGTCTATCAAAGTTTGGCAATAAAAAAAGATCAACCAACCTTCCTGAGCAGCTGGACAATCATAGAGCTACTTTAAATCTGTAAGCATGCTCTCACTTATCTGAAAGGTTTCATAGCAATTACAGTGTTGGTGTGTGTAACTAGGGACTTAAGCCAATCAGCAATAAGTTGAGGTGTCATCTAAGCCTCATGAGGGACTAATCCAATGTGAATACTGGAATAATGTCTTTAAAAGAACCTCAAAAACCACAAACAAAACAAACCAGAGTAGCAACAAACTCTATTATTCAAAACCCGGTAGCTGATGATTCAGTGGTTAACATAGTGGTTAAACTAGTTGAACAAGCAGGAAAATGGGATTCAGGTGTGTCCTCATTCATATCAATGTCTCTTCCTTCCCATGACCATATGTTAATCACCAGGCCCAATGTCTAGGCTGGAGGAAGGTGAGAAGGGAGCTAGGGGCAAAGTTCCCCTCTGTCCTCACAGAGCTCACAAAATAGAAAATGAATGTTCAGAGGCAGGAGGCAACATGTTGTAACCTAATGTCAGTGGTACTCTGGAAGAGGGGAAGCAAGTTGCTCTGGATTTAAGTCTATTCAATAGACTAGTTTTGAATTTTGTTACATAATCATGAGAAAAGAGACAGGGCTAACCCTGAGAGCTGGATCACAAAGCTTGGCAGGTGCTGTAACTGCTTGGGTGTTGTATAACATTTCCCCTCCCATGGCAGCTGCGTTTCAAAAGGAGTGAGCCATGTTCTGTTCTTCAAAGGCACTGCCCTCAGGAGAGGACTCCCAGTTTTTGGCTCCTGAATAGATGAAGATGCCACCTTTGTGGTGCTGACTCAGACACCTTGGCTTTAACAGGGCGACAGCCATGCCTCCTTGTACAGCACTTCCTCTTGGCTTGGTGACTCCTAGTTAGCATGTCTATTTGATGAGTTCCTAAATTATATGTAATTCTGAAAAAAATATTTGGATTAAATGCTGGCTGTGGAAATTTTATATCCAAATGTTTTGTGTATTTTATCTGTAGCCATGATTTTTCCTGGTTTTTTTTTCCTGCTTATTTCTTTAAACACACTAATATCTCTAGTAGTACCAGGTGGTTTTTTTGTTTGTTTGTTTGTTTTTGTTTGTTTGTTTTTGTTTTTTTTTGTTTTTTTTTAATGAAAATGACTGGGAGTGATTC
>VXBB01004688.1:137316-179823 GCA_013399915.1 Illadopsis cleaveri | reverse complement strand
TTTTTTTTTTTTTTTTTAAGTAGTCAAGAAGCAACTTGTTTATGATAAAAACAGGGTTGCAGGTATGGGAAAAGCATCCTACCTATGCTTCAAAATTAAATCAATGCTACCACAATTAATGGGAATTGACCCTGAAACATTATTTAATGTTTACAGCTATTCTGTTAAGATTTTATCAAAAAAAGGTCAGATGAAGCCTTTTCCTTTTTTTTTTTTTCCTTAATCACCATGCAAATTGATGAACTATAAAACTTGTAAATATTAGAGTGGGCAGAAAATAGCAGTTATGCTTAGTTAAAAAATGTAAGACATGAGCAAGCCAGTTTAGCAGGAAGTCTTCTGAGTGCCAGTTTCTGCCTCCTGTATTCCAAAAGTAGTGCTTTGTTTTGCAAGTTGATTTGTTAATTAATTTCCCTGACTTGTTAGGTTAAAGGTTGAAAGAATTAAGTTTTGGGACATGATGCAATTTTATTGTACAGTTTTGTTTTAGCAGAAATTCTACTTTTTGAATGTTTTGAAAAAAATCTCACTCAAATGACAGAAGCTGAGAGCCTGTTCTTGTGGATGTCTTTCTTAATGATCTGAAGAGTAATAAAATACTAAGGAGGAAATAGACATTTTGAAGTCTGTTTTTCTGGGAGTTTTCATTTGTGTGTCTCTTCACTCTTTTTGGAAGACCAAAAATACTGTGGCATGTGCTATTTTCCTCTAGTATTGTTCCTTATGTTTTATTCCTGAATTATATCAGTAGTAGTTGTCTGCAGATTATCTGAAAATTTTTAAACTGCAATTATAGCAATTCTGCAGGTCAAACTGAATAGTGTTTTCGTGAGGGATCTGGCTGACTTGTCCCCGCTGATGATCTGCCGCAGAGCTGTGACCATACCCGTGACCTCAGCAGTACTGGAACTTGATGATTGGCAAAGCTCTGAACACCGGGCACCCTCAGCATGTGTAGCATCCAACCCACTGCTTATGTAATGTCCTGCCACACTGCACACAGCTACACACTCTGCTATGTCTCTGCACAGTCTCTTTCATGGGCTGTCAGCCCAGCTGGGCACTGATTTCACAATGGGTTTGGTTCATTTGGGTCTAAGATGACACTGCGTTAGGACAAAACCAGCTTTTAAATGGATGCAGTATCTCCTGCCTAGATGTTCTATTCCAGAGATACACCTGGCATCAATGTCTGTGTGGTTTCTGGTCATTGACAGTGTTTGGTGTTGACGTACAAGTTTGGTAAAGTTGTTTTTACGTTTCTATCACATATGGTAATTGTGGCTTTGAGAAGTCTCGGGATAGAATCTTGGTAATGTGAGAAACAAAGTTAATGTGGAACAGAAAGCACATTTCTTTTTTATCTCTTACCTGCATTATTACCAACTTTTGAATGAATGAAACATGTGCTTCCATTGTTTAAATCATTGCAATGTGTAGTGTGGTGGTATATTTGCATTTGGATAGTTCTTTGTATTTTGCTTTGTGTCCTGTTTTTGGGGCTGGGGAAACAGCTAAGGGAAGAAGAAAAAGTTGCCCATATAATGTTAAAACATTTGAAGAAATGCTGTGTTAAACACCCCTTTTTGAAGGCAGGTACTGCTGATTGTGAATAAGAGTGGCAGAACATGGTTTTATAGATGAAACAGTGAACAAATCTAAAATAACATTTCAGCTAGAATAAAATCTTGGTTTTGCTGTTGAAGTAAATCTCTCAAACATTAATTTGATTTCATTTGGAGTGGTCTCAAACTGGGTGAACTGGGTTATTTTTGGATGAGACTAAGTCTAAAATAAAAACTGAAATATGATATGTTCTGTTTGAACATAAACACTTCTTTTACTGTGAGGGTGACCCAGCACAGGTTGTCCCGGAAGGTTTTAGAGTTTAGAATATTTGGAGATATTCTGGGCATGGTCCTGGGCAACCTGCTCTAGGTGACCCTGCTTCAACAGGACAGATTGGACAAGCTGACCTCCAAAGGTCCCTTTCAGCATGAACTGTTCCGTGTTTCTGTGATATCAGATGATGTGTTCTAGAACTCTCTCTGCTATTGGGACTACAGTCTGCAGGACTAGTCTAGAGCTAGTGGAAAGGGAAGCTCTTGCCAAAAGCAGGTCACATGGGCTTCCAGTTCTCAGCAGCCACTGTCTTAGTTCACAGACTTTTTATTGCAAAGTGCTACTTGCCAATGTGGTAACATCAGGTAGAGCTGAGTTAGCAAGTCCTTTGGTGTTGTTTTCTTTGCTCTGGAGCACATAGGGCAAAAAGGCCAAAAGTTGATACAATTACTTTATATATTGGATCTGTACAGACACAGCCCCTTAAGATATTTTTTTGCAGGCTACAAGACTGTGGTATTTGGCTGCCAGCACCTGATAGATAGGCACCAAGCCAATCGAAATGTGTATGGCATTGGAATATCTAGTTAATCTGAACGTATACTCTTTCCTGCTAGTTGCTTGATGACTTAGCACATCCTAGACTCTCTTCATTTAGCTCCACGTTGGTCAATTATGTGTTCTTTATGGCTTGCCAAAGCTAAGTAGAAGAAATGAGCAGGGGAAGATAATAGTGAGGTTGAATGGCACAGGAGTCATGGGAAGAGATGAAAGTATTGCACTAGATGGTGGGGGAGGATGTATGCAGCCTAGGGTTGGTATGATGAAGGTTCATCTGCACACTCAATTCTGGAGCTCCTGCTGTGTATATTAGGCAATGAAATAATGCACCGACATGCTCTGACTGCTCAAAACAGGACTTCCAGGGCAAAATGCCATCCATGCTTACTCACCCTTCTGGATAGCATTGTTTGCAATTTTTCTCAGGCTATTTCTACAGGTATTCAGTCTTGGTGGTGCAGAGAGACCTGGAATTCTCTAAGAAGCTGTACTTCAGGAAAAGGTGACTTTGCTGCATCTGTATAAAAGTGCTGCTGCAAAGAGAAAATGTGAACAAAAGTCTGGAGCTTCCCTCAGGCTTGGAGCCAAGAGCAGGCTTGCAGCTGATTGTGAGACATCTGTCATCAGCAGGAGCTGCCAGTAGTGGAGCTGGGGGCTACAAATGAGAATGACAGAAGTACGTGATGACCTAGTGAAAGAGAAGGATTTTCTAGGACAAAGGGTAGTAGTTCATGATGTAGAGGATGATCAGGTGTGTGGAGGGGTGTAACTGTAGCAGAAAAACCACACCAAGATACAGGCTGTGAGTGAGCAATATGGGGACAGATAGTAAAATGCATGCACTGGTGAGAAAGAGTGTGGTGAGAGAACAAGTAGGAAATTAAGTGCAAACGAGCCAAGAAATGAAGGATGCAAAATCCCTGAAAACACTCAATGCATTACGGGAAGAAAAAACCCCACAAAAATGTATATATACTATATACATATATGTACGCTGCTTTTCTTTATGGTCTGTTGCTAATGCTATCAGAATGAATGTTAAACAGTTCAAATGGAGTGGTGGCCGAGATGTCTCCTAGGCAAATATGTGAGAACTGCTGATCTGTTCATCTTGTTCAGATCACATGAATGTGAACACAGCAGAGATTTGACTTGTTGTTCCTCTCTACAAATACAGATGGGGAAAAAATAGGAAAGAGAGAGCCTTGCCTGAGAAGAAAGGGAGGGATCCTATTATAAATGAGAGTCATAGAACATCCCTTCTGGAGATGTGTTGAAATTTCCCATGGGAGGAAGAAGAATAAACAAAGGTTGGTATTACTAATAAAAATAGTTGGAAACCAAGGAAACAATAATTATTTGATCACAGTGTTCTACAAAGCTAGCAACAGAAACAATACCGGTTAAAAGCAACAGGCCACATGCGTCTTACTTGCAGCCACCAACCCTACCTGTTGTTATACCAGGGTCTGCCTGTTTGCCTTTCCGTTCTGAGAGCAGTGCTTTGCCAGGAAAATAAATATGCCCTGACTTTTCACCTTTGCTGCTTTACTCTTCTTATGACCACAGCGTTCCCGAGGGTTTATTGTGTATGACTTCTCATAGCTGTTGTGCAGCAAGCAAGGAGTAGCTATTATCTCTGCTTCACAAATGAGGGACAGAGCCTGCAGGAGAGCAGTGTTTACAGCTGCACAGCTTATGGCAGGCAAGGGACCTTGCAAATCACAGGCCAGTAGCTTTCTTTGCTCACTTTCTGAGATGACAGAATCAGTAGTAGAATATTAGTACTGGGAGGGCAAGCAAAATGGTTTTTCTTGAGCAATCAAGTTTACCTACCAGGAGCTAAATGAACAAAGCTTGCTATTGAAAAAGAACATTTTAAAAAATCCTCAAATCACAACTTCAGTGATTTCAATAGGAGATTCATATAGCCTTGAAAAAAAACATTAATAATGAAGTATCTGTTTGTGTTGCAGCAAAACCCTATTTAAAAGGAGTGCAATTTCATTATAAGTTAAAACTGGCAAAGTCTGTTAAGGCAAATCATAGCAACCATTGTTATTTATTAACAGATAGGTGTATGATGAGCTTGGCAAAAGGAGGCTGTGCAGTGCTCTGGTCCTGTTTCCAGCCTGCCTGACAGTGTGGCCACAGCCCTTACTCTGCCCTTCCTCAGAGGCAACCTCACTGAAGAATGAGGTTACCACTCAAGAATGGCACCATCTAGTTTAGCTCTGTCATGCTGCAAGCAGTTGTTCTGCATTCTCGGTGATCTTATCTTTACTAGCAGTGTGTAGTGATTTGTGGGAAGGTTTGTTCCTCGATCACCAGGGCTTACATAAAACCAGCGTGCTGTGGCACGTATCACTTTCTCAAACCTGAGTGCCATGCTGAAAGTGACTGAGAGGCAGTTCTCCAGAAAGAGTCCAGGCTAATGCTGCTGGGGAGGGTAAGATTGTGTAAGATAAACTCAGTCCTCTGGGCTGTGGATGAGTTGGATGTTCCCAACACACCAATTACTGTGCTTCTATAGGAACTGTAGCACACTGCTTCTCATCTGCAGGAAAACAGAGCCCTGTGGCCACATCTTCTTTCCTGATTGTTTTTTTGTTATTTGTTTCAGTGATGTCCATTTGTTATGTTACTACATTAGGGTATTTACAAGAGCTTTAGGGTCATCTTTGCTTTTTTTAACTGAATCTTAGAGTTTTTATTCTATCTTCTTTGTATCTGTGTTTGGCATCTCTGTTCCCCAAAAGTGTTCAGTCTCTTAGGATTGCTATTTCCTGTTAGTTAATTCAGAGAACAGAAGAGAAAGAAAAACATCACTTTGAATTGTCAAACTTTTGTATTACAAAAACATTATAAATTGAATAGTGATTTTAGAACTTGCTGCATAGGAGCGAAACATACCATGCAAATTACCGTTTCTAAACTTTTTTTTTTTTTTTTTTTAAATATATATATATTTTTTGGTAGGCTTGAAGCTTTATCGAAAGAAAGCTGAACCTGAAGCTACGCTGATAGCTGAAGACTGATAGTTGTTGAGTGGTCATTGTGCTGGGACCTTTGTATATGTCTGTGTATGAAGCTGACTGTTCTTCACTCTGTAGTGTTCATTTATGACAGGAATTTATACTATAAGTGAATGTAACTGTTCTTACTTCTGACATAACTCTGCACAGTTAGATATCAGCAATATTTTTTCAAAGTGGTGATAGATTTACCTTTCATAAGACATTTGCATGCAGCTATTTAAAAGTGTCAGACTCCTGAATTAATATGAAAGATATCAGTTCAAATATTCTATTTTTAAGAGTGATATGAAAAACAGCATGTAGAAGTGATCCTGCAATATTTTATTTACCTTTTCAGTAATAACATTGCTTGTAAGAAATAAACCAGCTGCATTTTAGTTTCCTCATTTGTTTTCCCTCTGTGACAAACGGTGATAACAATGCATCTCAATCTCCTTGCAATTTTTTGAGATATTTGAAAGGCAAATGCAAGCAAATAATTTGAATATTTTATAATAGTGTTCTATGTAGTTTATTTTCGTTTGCCTGAAGAATGCTTGAAAATCTTTCTTCTTGCCTGTTTCAAAATGGGATAAAGAGTTTTCTGTATAGCTAGATACTTTGGTTAACACTCTTGAATTGGAAAAAAAACCCCAACATTTTAAGAGTTTTGGATAGACTCAGGGAGGTTAGCAAAAAGATTTGCAGTCATGCTTGTGGGTGTTGGACAGTGGGCTAACTGCGTGCATTAATGATGGACTGCCAACACGACGAGTGCGTGTGCCAGTAGAGGGCGCCCGAGGGCACATCCCCCTGTCCCGCGCGTCCGGCGTGCCGAGGGAGCGATAGATTCCTGCCAGAACTGAAACTCCTTCCGTGGCGTTCCGAGGGAAAACTGAGCCAGGCCTGCTCCTGAAATGGGGCCTGGGCATCTTGTGTTTCACAACTGTCGCCCTGTGAATTGTACATTACTTTTTTTCTACTGAGGGTCGCCAGTTTCTTTCCAGTTCTCAACACTTGTTTTGCTTGTGTGGTTTTGTTTTGTTTTGTTTTGTTTTCAAAACATAGAATATATTAAATGACTGAATCCGTTAGAATACTGCAATGAGAAGAATTGGAATTGTACAATTAGAGGAACACTGCTTCCCATTTTGAACAAAAGCAGTGTTGACAAAAATCTACAGGAGCAGGGCAACTTTTGTTGAACAATATTCCATTTCCCATTTTATAGGCGCTACAGGGCAGTCCCTTGCCTTTGATGGAAATAAACACGCTGTTTGTCAGTCCCAATGGAAGCAGAATTCCTGAATGAGCCTAAAGTTCCCTTTTATAAGAAGGCAAGTAAGAACAATCCATGGTGACTAGTCTGACGCCTATTATTACTGGTTTATCAAAACCTCCACCCATTCCATGTGGATAATGGACTCACTCAATGCTTAACATAATTATTAGTCTAGACAGGAGAACATGTCAGGTTAATAGTTCCACAGAGAAGGGTTTTCCCTTTTAAAAGCAGGTGGGAGCTTGAATCATGGGGCTAAATCTGGAACATGCTCCTGAAGACTGTGATTTGGTCCCATTGGCAAAGATTATTATACTGGGAACTGCTCCCAGAAGAGGCAAAAACCTCAATCACAAATAAGCTGTTTGATTCCCTGTTGAAAGGATCTACTGAAAAAGACTCAAGAGCTGCATAGGGTAAAGGATTTTACATTAATGAGGATTTTCATTTCATGTTTGGCCTTGACCTACTGCTGTACAGAAATTACTGTACCCAGATATCTGATTCATTTCTGGAAGTGTCAGATACAGTGACACTGTGTCTTTTGCTAAACTGTAATATAAACCATGCTTGATTTGATTAGATTGCTATTTCCCCAGCTTGTATGGGATAGATAATTTGAAACAAATTCCTTCAATTTACCCTAAAAAGAGAATATTAACTTTGCTATTGTATTTTGGCTTTGGTGACCTCTTCATAGGATGGTCTCTTAAAAAAAAAAAAAAAAAAAAAAAAAGTAAGTAGTGTAATTCATGCTTTTGCTTTTGTAGCACTTCTTATAATACATCTTCACTGATGTCTTACAGTAATTCCTGCTTCCAGACTATTCTGGGAAATTTGCAATATAGGAATTTCTGAGCTTATATCTGTACTGATCTGAAAAGCTGGGAAAGGTGGTTTTTCAATTTTGGTTGTGGAAGCAGAGTTTATCCGAGAAAGCTTCAGATTTTTACAGATTGTCTGAGAGCATTTATATGTCTAGCTAGCATGGGTGAAGTTGGTCAGCATTTCCATTATGAACCTTCATTTTCAATATTTTGTTGTAGTAGGAATCACTATTTATTTTTTCCAAGTGGAAACCTGGCATGTAACTTCTCAGTCCAATCATTGTTGTCTGTTTTGAGACAAATAAATTTGTCATTATTAAGTTTTATGGGGGATCATAAATATTTTTAACTTCAGGTGCCTTACTATATTCCTGTAACAGTGCAGGAATTAGTTAAAAAGGAGTTTTGCATTAAAAGCAAAGTTTTCAATATATATTACATACTTCGTTATATGTCCTTTGTGCCATAAACCTCCTTGTAAGCAACACCTGCAGAGCATTAATGTTAGAGCAGAACCACCGGCAAGTTAACAATTCACAGAAATAAGAACTTTTCCCTTCATTGTCCACACATTATAATCCACAATTCTCTGAGAAGCACATTAACTTCCTTGATGAAGAAATAACTTCATCACTGGTTTAAAGCAGTTTTCAATTTATAGAAACAAAGTGTGTTTGTAATGTCAAGTAAGTCTGTAGATGCAACAGCATGTTTAAAATTGGTACTTTTTCCCTGGTTGGAATGTTTTCTTTGCCCATCCAATTTCTGTGCTTCATTTTACTAGTGAGTGATTATGGTGACTGTAATCACAATGAAAAATAGTAATGGATCTTAATAAAAATACAATGTCTTGCTTCATAAAAACTTTGGAAAGCAAGTGTATTCAGTGAACAAGTGCAGTCTAATACTCTGTTTTATATCACCCTGTGTTTTAAATGCATCTGAATCCTTGTGAAGTTGGGGAACTTCAACAAAGGATGGGTTTGAAAAAGGCAGGTAAGATGGTTTGCTGTGTGCCTGTCTTTATAGTTGATGTTAAAAGGCTCTACAGGTAAAAATACCTATGGGAGCAGCATTTTGAATGCCTGTACTGAGCAGATTCTTGCAGAAACCAAAGTGTACCAGCAATCCATGGTAACCTGCTGTGGTCTAATGTCAGGAACACTTGGTAGGTTTAATGATGACTCCAGCATTACTATTTAAGATGTGTTTGGCTGTTCCAAACACATTATTACTATTAGGATTATCATGATTACAAAGAGTTCAAAATCAGGCCTCAGACTGAGTAATCCTGTACAATTTCAGAGAAGATGTTGCAGATGAATGTCTGTCTTGTTCCATGGCTGAAGGCATTAATGTTTCCTCTTATACTCCTCCAACCACCCTTTTTGTTCTTGTATATGTAATTAGTTTAAGTTACCATAGTAGAAAAAGAAGCCAACTGTCTTGGGTTTAGGAAAGGCAGAGACTGTTTTCACTAATTCAAACACAAGGAATGTATTTTGTGTAGCAGCAGAAGGGGAATCTACTTGTCCTAGTACCTTAGTACTTGATCTAAAGCTTAGTAAAATTTTCCTTTAAGTGAAATGTTTGGGTTTGTAAACCCAGTAGCATCATTCTAATAGCATTTAAGCCCTAAATGAGCACCTTTGAGCAGGACCTCTTGTGGCTCAGTGCTAACTGCATTCCTGAACCCTCTCTTGGCCATCACAGCCTTTCTGCAAGTGAAAGAGGGAGAGAATCTTCACTGTGATTGACATCAAGAAAGGATCATCTCCCTGGGGCAGTGACTGTGACTGACTCACTGTCATCCTTCCCTGCTGGACTACAAATATGTATAATAATGGAGCTCTGTGAGGGGTGAGACTTTCTGGCAGTGTGTTGTGTCAAGCCACAGGGATTTAAGATCTTCTTGGATAACCTTACAGTAGTTATCTCTGAACCAGCAAACCCTAATGGAAAAGAATTATTCCAGTGAAATGACTCCCTCCTTTGTAAAAACAAAACTTAGAATAATACAGTGTGACTGGAGATATTAAATATTTTATGTACTGATTTCCTTTAATAACAATCCTAACATAAAGCATGTAAATTTTTTAAAAGCCTGTATTAATGTCATGCTGACTGCTCATGATATGTAAAAACAGGAACATATGAAACATCAGAGAGTGGGCAAGTTCATTACACAGAACTTGGTTCTTGGCAGTCATCTCAGTTTAGGGAATTTGTTGTTTCTGAGGCTGCCATTTCAGAGATGTTTATTGCCATATGATAACCTGCACAAGAAATTAAACCTTTCTGTGATTTGGCTGTTGTAGCTACCCTTGGACCACTGGTGGTGAAAAGATGATGTAGCATTTTTCCTGAAATCATTTTGGTTTTATAGTAATAGAAAATTGTATTGATTTCATAGCCCTGATTTACTGTCAAAGATTGATTAATTGATTTTGTTTTATTGGGATATATTGTAATGCTTGTATCCTACATGAGTAATACATTATAATAGAACTAAGTATGTCCCTTAGAATTCAAATATTCCTGAACTTTTACCTCTTTTTTTTTTAATATATTTGTTAATCGATGCATAGCTTAGGCGATTTAACCTTTACTTTTTCCTTAGTTTAGAACTTGGTGTGAAAGAATTCTCATCTAACTTTAGGGGTCAACGAAGTCCCCTAAATATCTGGTGGGAAGAGAAGGAGACCTGCTCAACTCCTATTTTAGCCAATGTGTGGCAGTGTAAGTGGGAACCCTTATCCCTGGCAGCTGCCTGTCTTTCTTTTTGCCTGCAAGGGCTATTGTGGGGAACTGCCTTGAGCAGGATCTTAAGCTGAGGTCTGAATCCCTTTCCAAATGTACAGAATCTGGGACAAGTTTAAAAAGTGAAGAGTAAAAAAAAAATAAATAAATACTGCCTCTGTTTTTTGTGGGGTTTTTGGGTTTCTTTTAATTGTTTAGGGTGTTTGGTTCTTTTTGTTGTTTTGTTTTGTTTCTTTCTGTTTTCCTCTGAATGCATGATGTTTAATTTTTAAATGTTTCTTAGAAGTTTCATGGGATAGAAACTTTTAAAAATTAAACTTGAGGAATGCACGATCATCACAAACTTTGGGACTACACTTTCAAGAAAAAGATACTAAATATCCCATTAACCATGATGGAAGACTGTCCATACTGGAAGGCAGAGATAGCTTTTTGATTGACCATGTAACTGTGATCTGTTTCTTTAGTCCTCACTGCTATAATTCTTACGGACAGTGGTGGTGTTCTCACTGCCAGTAGTAAGGCATCATTGCAGACCTTATTAAGTTCAGGGGCAGCTGGACTTCTTTTTTTTTTGTTTGTTTGTTTTTTTGTGGCTGACTATGTAAGAACAGATTTCTTGTGAAAACAGAAATGGCCTTTATATGATAATTTTTTTGTTGTTTCCTGGTTGATTTGGGATTTTTTTTTTTCTTGATTAAGCCTAGTGTTAAGTCTGGAAACTATTTGTTTTGCAGCCTTGAAAAGCTTAGTAGAGCTGTAATGTTACAAATTAAGTTTATTTAAAGCTTCTGTCAGAATTGCTGTATAAAAATGTTGTCCATACATAACAGAATCTAAAGGGAATTAGGCAATAAAAAAGTGCATTAAGTATATTTGCAATGTAGTATTCAAAACAGTTAAACCAAATGATATGCAGCCTGAAGACCTGGCTGAAAAAATTGCTGAGGGTGTTTTTGGACTTCAAACGTATTGTTAGGAGAACAATTGTTAGGAGAACAAAAGTATTGTTAGTACTGCTGAGAACTTATATCGCTGTGGCTGTACTGCTTTTACAGAATTAATTTGTAATTTATGGCATTATTTTAAGTGTATATCTTAGAAAAGCTATTTCTTTAAAAACAAAACCAAGAAAAAAAAAGAAAAAGAAAAAGCAGTAACATTCTCATTGTGTGTTGTCACTGGAGCTGTAGGTCTAGTCTAGGTTAACTTCGACTCATAGAAAACAGTCTGCAGGGCATAGAGCTTTATCTCCACCTCCTTACTGTAATTTCCTCTGTTCTTGTGGAAGGCTGTGACACAAGCTACCTGGCTGCCTCAGTTTTGACTCTCAGTTATGATGGAGCTGGTAGAGGAAATGTTTAGTGTTCCTGTTCCAGACTAATGCAACTTCAGGCAACATTGAATTTGTCATTGATTTCTTTGGTGGATGGTACATACTGGAGTAACAACCCTCCATGAATGAGTGAGGCATGACTTCACTTGAGGAAGCCACCAAAGTTCAAGCAGGTATGAGACTGCTCTCAGGAATTTTCCTAAAAATTATGTGTCTCTAGAGGCAAATCTTTGTAAGAAAATTTTCATGCAGGACCTAATAAATTTTGTCCTGTAGAAATTACAAGGGGAAAGGGCAATCCAAGTCCAAATGTTGTATACCTCTGCCATTTTTTTTCTTAGTTGTTTTTTTTTTTTTACCAATAACCTTAGTGCTTGATAACTTGAACTATGAAAAGAAAGTTTTTGGCAAGTGAAATGAAGTCAAATAACATCACATGTCCATTAAAAAAAAAACCAAAACAACAACAGCAAAAAAAACCCTGGGCCAAATGACTATTCTTTGTATAGTTCCCCTTTCCATAGGTAGAAAAATGGCTTTTGACAAGAAATTGGGAGAGAATAGAAGAGCAGAAGGGCCTTTTGTTATCCTTTTTTACAGTTTTTTATGTAAAGTTTGAAGAACTCATTTGGCAGTGGTCATGCTACACTAATATTTATTTTTTTTCTGAAGACAGCAAGACTGTTTGGTTTTTTTTGTTTTGTTTTTTTTTTTAGTACTGCTGTGGTTGTCTTTCTTGCTCTGCTAACTTTTAAATCTTTTTTCCCTCATGGCACTGTATGTAGAACATGAAATTAATGACTTAATATGCTTCAATATCCTCTTTTTGCCAAACTCAGAAGCAAATAAAATTAATGATTTTTATCGTGTAATATTTCATTTTCTAGAATGTAGAAGTTGCATTGTCAGAATTTTGCAGAGGATTTCTCTACTTCCAAGGTTGAAATTTTCTTTTCTCCTGAATGAAAATGAAATTGTTTGCAGAAAATAACAAAACAGAAGGAGGTGTTACACACACGCACATGCACACACACACAATTTCCACTCTTAATAATTAACTCTAAGAGATGAGTGTGTGGACTCATTTACATGGTAATGTATTAAATTAAGAATTTGGCTGTGATATATAAAATTTTCTTCCCATTAGGTGTTTGTACAGTCTCTACAGTGTGTTAAACAAGTGAAAAGGAAGTTGGAAAAAAAAAGCACTTTTAAAATAATGATAGCCTTCTTTTGTAGAGTGTAATTCTACTCAAAAGTTTTTAAAAATAAAATTTGCAGTTGCAAGGCATGAACATCACAGCTGAGAAGCTATATAAATATCGTTTCAACCCACTTTTTCTCTCTTATTGAGTGGAAATAAAGAAATTGTTCTGGGAAAACCCTTTCCTTAGGAGAATAATCTGCAGAATAAGGAGCTGCATGACCATAGTTCCACTATTGTGGTGGAATAGATGGAATAGACTGGCAGTATCAGAACCATTTTCTACCATCACAGATGCTGTGCAGTGAGGGCCTGATTAGGAGCCAGTAGGTCACATTTAGAGCATCTTTGCACCTGGATTTTTGTAGGAAGGTGTTTGGTCTTGACCATTTGGAGCACTACCGTTGCTCCACTGGTGACAACTGTCCAGCTGCTTGGTTTGCATCTTGCAGTGCTTTGCAATGCAACATGGAAGTAAAGAACTCTTTTTCCAGCTGAGGCTGGGAAATGTCAGCCCTCTGGGCAAGCTGCTGTGGAATGTGCTCTGCTAGTGAACTCTGGGCATAATGGTACAGTGGAAGCCAGTGATTGCTTTTTCTTGCCTTGGTAGGGGTGTTATGAAAAGTCACAGGTGTTTAGAAAATCAGCCTGAAAACATGGTTCAATCGTACCATGAGATGGTCTTCTGAACTGTTCTGTTCTGAATTGGAAAGATGAGTGCTGCTAATGCCTCGCCTTCCCTGTGGCGCAGAAATGAAATAAAATAGACATATTTATTAGCTTTTTGCTCTGTTTGTTTATGTTCAATATGTGCAATTGTCCAAGATGTAGCAGAGCCTGATGTGTGATATTTAAGAAAAGACTACTTTGGGTTGCCATCTCTATTTTTCTTATGTAGAAGCCCTCTTGAATTTCCACCTTTCCCCCACATCTCCCCAGTAGCATTTCAAACAGTGATGAACAATAGCTCTGATTACTCCACACAGACTGTATTCCTTCAGAATGTATTATCTTAACAGGGACTTCAGTGAAAAGAAAGCTATTTCCTTGTTTTCTAGCAATAAGTCAATGGACTCTTAAGAGAACAAGCTTTGCCACAGATGCAATTCTTAAGCTATGAGCAAGCAGCAGATAAAAGAGATCAAAAGCTTCAGATTCTGGTGAGGGGGAAAACGCTGCTGTTAGCAAGGGGCCAAAAGCTATAGCAACACAACCATTCTCTAAGAAGTGAAAACTTAAAAGGAACTTTAAAAATGTGTATCAAACAAAATCTAGTGTATGTCCTCTGTGGACAAAGGAGTATATACAGGCTCACCACTTTCTATCTCCCAGTGAAAGGTAAACAAAAATCTTGTTTGATTGGTCTCTTTTGTATTTGCCTGGTTACATAGAAGACAGTGGGGGAAGGAGCAGCTTAGGAGCTGGAAGGACTGTGCTCAGCAAAATGCTTTTTATTGTTCAGAGACCCGACTTTTAACTGCTGGATGGAATTAGTGTATAAAATATAGCTTTGCAACAACTAGCTTTTATTAGGGAATTATATTTCATTTGATCACAGTTCTCATTTAAGGGATTCACAACTTCCGCTGACCTAAACAACAACTGAATCAGAAGGAGACCACTAAATTATCCCTGGTACTAAAGCAGCATTCAGGCTGTCATTTGAAGTATCTCATATTTCTTTCTTGCTGTACATTAAAGCATTTACTGCAGAGGACTTTGAGGTTTGTTACATTAACAAACTCATTAAGTTCTGAAGATGAAATCTATCTTACTGAAAATGTAAAAGTAATTATGTAATTCATTTACATTGAGATATGTAATAATATATAATTTGTGACTCCTTATAGTCTTCTGTGCCTTTTGTACAAAGCAGGTTAGTATTACCTGTACCCAGGAGATGCACTTCTCATCACTGGAATATATACTGTATTTCAGAGATACCACTTGTCACACTTTTCTTGTAAGCACATTACAAATAAAATCTTTAATGCAGTTGACAACAAAGAGCAATTATGTGGTGGGACATTTTGTTCTCCCATATTTTAGTTACAATCTCCTTTTCTTGGGGAGAAGTGTTGCCAGGTCATTTTTCCATTCCATACAAGTAAACGGGGAAGCTACTGTGCCTCTGAGGTCCTAAATATGGAGGGAAAATAATTCTTAATTAATTATCTTTTCCCATTGGGGGAAAATGATTCCCAATTAATTAAAGTTTATGGAATGGTTGCTGACTGTGGAAAAAGATTCAGTCTCCATGATAAATATGTGAGAATATTATCCGAGGTTTCGCAAGAACTTCTGCTTGGTGTGCACAGAGTGGGAGAGAGAGCCAGCTGTAAAATATTATGAATCTAAACCCATTATGCTTTTTTGTTGTTGTTTTCTCCATCTGAACTAGGTTTGGTGATGCTGCAATTTTTTTTCATCCTTTTCCTAACTTGAAATATTTTATAGTGATGTGTCATTTGAAACACTTGTAAGTCTATGCATGCTCAGATATGCAAAAGTCTGAGTGAAATTTAGTAAATAGATGTAAACATTTTTTTCCACCCTCATATATCCATATGTCTACCTAAAACAGCTCACATTTTTATATGAGACTGAATGTTGTTTTATCAGTTCACAAAATATTTTTTTGGTCAAAAGTTTAGCATTGATAGAGTGATAGGATAAGAATGACAAATCTCTAAGTGGGTTTGTTTGATTTTTTTTTT
This sequence comes from Illadopsis cleaveri, assembly GCA_013399915.1. NCBI lineage: Eukaryota > Metazoa > Chordata > Aves > Passeriformes > Timaliidae > Illadopsis > Illadopsis cleaveri. Next base: position 164,277 of record VXBB01004688.1, on the reverse strand, counting down.
CTTTATTTCATTCTCTTTTGGTGGCACTGGACAAATTAGGCTGCTGCTTGTCCTTTTTTGTTTTTTAGGTTCAACGTTCTTTGTGTTGTACTACAACAATCCTGAACAATTCCTTAAGCCTTCAGAAACATAGCCAGACATTTTACAAATCCTTAACAAAGACTTTCACATCATTATCAGGGAAAGTGATCTTTTTTACCCTGTTCCAATATCTGTATGCCTTCTATAGCAGTAATCCTTTAATTTAATGAAGATAAAAATGCAATAGCTTGGTTAAGTAATACAGGACATATAACAGCATTCCTGGTTTATCTGTCTGTTTAGCCTTATTGATCTAATTACAGATTAATTATCCACCTGAATGCACTGGTGTTTTATACAGTATGTAGACGCATCTAAATCTGCATTCCTCTAAAACCTTTTTAGAAAAAAAGTGCTCACAAGTCAAATGTCTCACTAGCATTCATGGTCCAGAAATTCTTAAGTTTATTAATTACCTTGGCTCAGCATCCCATGTGGAGCAATTTCATTACGGTGATCAGCAAACAGTGCCCTGTATTAATCCTGTGTTAGCCAAATGAACTAACTTGGGAATTAGAGTCTTAGACTTTCCAACCTTTATCTTAGGCTTTAGAGCGTGCAATATTCAAGATTGAGATGTTGGACTTGCAACATCCTTCTCTAAGTTTCACATTACTTTAACATCATCTGTATATAAAAATACATTGTGGAGCCTTCCTTAGCTTGCAGTACAAGAGGAGGCTGGCTTTATTTTTAAACTGTCCAATATCTGTTTCAATCTCTCTAGTATTTGGGCTCTGCCCACCATTAATAATTCATTTGATCACAGCCCTGCTTTTCTCTATGTCATTTTTAAATGTCTCACAGAAAGAACTTAATAGTATCATTATGAGACTTGGTGCTTCTTTTAATTTTAGTCTGCTTCTTTTGCATTAATAGGGAGAATATACGTCCTGTGGTTTTCATCAGGATTTAAGATGATTTTATGTGGCATGCAACACTCAGCAGCACTTTCTTTAGAAATTCTTAAGTACCTACTAACTTCCTACTTACCTTCATTACCTAATTGCCCATTATCAAATTGTCTTCAAAGCAGAAGCTTTTCCTCCTCATGTTATTTTGCATCGGCGTCTTCAAATTTGACTAAATGCTACTGTACAAAATTGTCATTTTGAAATAACATTTTCTGTATTAATATTTCTTTGCTTTTGATGGTAAAAAGAATTTACTTGAATTCTGACATGCGTTTCTCAACTTTTCTGCCCATATTTTGCTTTTGGGAGTGGTCATTGCAATGAGCTGGCATTATTTAAGGGTTTTGGGGTATGATACTGGACATGACTGGTTGCAGCATCCCCAAACAGAGCAGAGCCAGGGACTGGAATAACAATTAAGCAACAAGTCAAGTCTAATACCTGGCCTCTCTCCTAGCTCACTTTTATTTAGCTTTTATTTATATGGATGACGTCCTTGACGGTTTCCTGAAATTAGGAATTTGCTGAAAATATAGCTGTTAAGAATCTTCCATAATTTATGCATGAAATCAGTCAAATAAATTGTGTGGTCCTTCCTACTTATAGTGTGTGTGTGCATATGCATAATGACTGAGTTGCATTCTCAATAATAAGGATACTTTATATTTCTCTCTGAAAAATTATGAATCTCCAACTGGTCTGCTCTCTTTCACATAGCTGTAGAATTAGTGTTTTGCCTAGGGGGTTATAAAATTGCATATGATTATCTTTGGCTTCTGTACACTTCTCCTACTGGGCTGTACTACCTCTTAGATACATTCAATTTTAACTTCACTGTTGTGGGGTTACAGACTGCAGCTAAAGAAACAGGAATATTTGTCCTTTGTTTCCTCCAGTAGTTAAGTATTGCAGATGTTCTTCCTTTCCATGCTTTTTGTTCAAATCTTCAATTCATTACTGTTTTCGTCAGCTGTGTAGTTTGTTAGCCTATTCTGTCTCTTATCTTTAATGTCCAAAGGCATTGTTTAACTTTTAGTACAGTTCCTGGGTTGTTACAATGCTACTGTTTGTATTTTCCAGGCTGTAGAGTTTCATATCTGTGGCTTAAATCGTGTAATGACTTATACATGCCTTTTAAACAGTGGAAATTTTTGCAGTTTCAGTGGGAACAGTCACAGTGTACTAATTTTATGGAGTGACAAAATGTTGGTAAAAGTTTGCCAATGAGCAGTATTTTTCATAATGAGGCAATATATTTCTTGAGCACTGTAGCTTCAAATGCACGAGGCACTTCTATCCTACTGTGTTGTTTTTTTTTTCCTTTATCTGCAGTGGCATGTATTTTGTCCAACATATGAGTACTCCTCTGAGTGGCTATTGTTTTTGAAACACTGCAGTGGGATTTTGATGAGACAGACAGATAGTAAGCTTAGCCAGATGGAGAAGACTGTAGTTGTTCCACTGACTTGAGGAGGGCCAGGGCCAAGTCCCTGAACCTTTGTGTCTCATTGAAGTGCTGCCGCATCTTCCTGCCCTTTGCCATTTATCAGCTGCACATTATCTAAATCTCTTACCATCCTGTGCTGTGAACAGGGTGAGTACCCAGACTGTGGGTAAGTGGCCGATGTAGTTGTTGCCAAGAAGACTGGGGAATCTTTTCCCCATATTCCTTTGTACCTCTACTCTGATTTCTAGCCATATGGTTCCACCCCTTCCCCTGTGTCAGCTTTTGCAGTAAGACAAATTCGTCTTACTAGTCTGGCAGGAAGCTAGTCAGGTTTTCTTCTGCTGTATTTTTCTGCCAGATTAGTAAAATGCCTTGGCTCGCAAAAGGATCTGATGACAGCTTACTTTCCATACTGACAACTGTCTGAGAAAAGAGCTCTGGCAAACTATGCCATCTCTGAAGCAAGCTTCCCCACAGCCCACCTTCTCCCAAGAGCCCCTGGGCTCAATTTTGGTGAACACATGCTGGATGTGAGTAGAGGGCAACCCAAGTCTGCAGCTTTGAGTGCGCCATTTCCCCCCTGGAATTTCCCTTGTGGAGTGAAATCACTTGCTTTGGGCAGCTGGATAATCAGAAAAGGAGACGTCATTCATCTTGATTTGAAGGTCAACCCCAAGGGACACATATTGAGTCTTTAGTGCAGTTCTGTACTTCTTGGAACCAAGGACTGTAGGTGCTACAACACCTTTAATTTATAGAATATCTTTGGAGGGTCTTTTAAGAAGAGGCTTTTTGCCAGACTTCCCTAATCTGGTGTAGTTCAAAAGAACACAGGCCTGACTTTAGGTGGGCATTATTTTAGAGTAGAGGTTGCTTAGAGGAAGAGATTATCCTATCTACTGCTGCAGGTTTTCAAGATGATTAAGGACGTGAAGATGTAGTTTGGGGCGCTGGCAGTGAATGCCTGTTCCTCAGCAGTCACAAGAATAGGGAGAGCAAGGTATTTGCTCCAAAAAGACCCCCGAAGACAACAGGATTTCTAATAATAATAATAATAATAATAATAATAATAATGATGATGATGATGATGATGATGATGTTGTTGAAGGGAGTAACATTTCATTTTCTACCTGACTTCTAATAGAAACTTATAGAGAACTGGGATGCTCCACCATTAACTCAGTTTTCTGCCCCCAGCATGCGTACATGTGATGGTATTCCTTATTCCCTCCAGACTTAAGAGCTGTGTTTCTGCCTGCTGCTGTTATCTGTTCATACTGATCCAAAGGAGAGTTTTGATCTGGTATGGGGCACTTGTGTTCTTAGTCCCATGCATGAGAAATTAGTAGAGGAGGCTCACCATCCTCTTCAAGCTGTCTTTAGAAAAGATAAATTTGCTAATGGCAGAAGACTGAGCCTGTAGGATGACTCCTTGCTGCCTGCTGCTGAGTTGGCACATGAACAAATATGCCTTATGAGTAAGGAGCCCAGATCAGGGCCAAAGTTTCCTCCTTTTGTTGAGAAGTGCTGCCAGTTGCTGATATGAGTCAGCCAGGGAATTTTGTGTAGGCCATGGGTATGCCAGGTTGATGGCATGCAGATGCACAAGAGAGGATGGACCAGCCTGAGAAAATCTTGCTGGGCCAGGGCTAATGGATAAGTGCTGTCACTTAGGGTGTACTGACCTAGGTGTGTTCTGCCCACAGTCATCTGAAGACACTCTTAAGAGCCTGAAGTGGAAATAGCCTACTCCATTGTAGTGCCAAAACTGAGATCTTATTCAGGAATTAATCTGCTGTGGAAACAGCCAAAGAACATGAAAAGTACATCCCTGAAAGAGAAATTTTCTGGCTTTGAAGGAAATTATTTCTTAGGAACTTTCATACAAGACATTTTGTAGTACTCCACAGACAGTGTGGATTGGGTAAAGGTTAAAAATCTAAAGTCGAGAAGTTTCAAACAACAAAATATCAGAGTTTCAGAATATTTTTCCTGTCAGGTGACCAAACTGCCAGCTCAAGTTTAATTAAATGAATCTTTTAACTGAAAAACTTATTTTGCCTATAGTGAGAGGGAGAATATTTCCTAAATGCTAAATGTATTCTAGTTTCCTTGTCTTGCTGGAATCAAACCACTTTAGAATAGAACAAAGAGAGTTTTCATTTGAATATCATGTCATTCATATCTTGAAACTTCAGATAAACATCTTACTTGTAACCCAAAAAGGTCACCAATTCTCACCAGAATGAGGTTGCCGTTTTTCTAATATTAGGTGACATCAGCTTTTGGAACAGAACTAACATATCCAGAAAAAAAAATTGATTTATTGTTTTACAGCTATACTGCCTTTTTATTTTCTTTTGTTAATTTATCAGCAAAGCTCCCATTGTTTTTTTACTGATGATAAATTACACTTTTTTATGGAGTGCCGAGTCATGGTAATTTCCTTGTTCCAATTTCATTAACTTCCTGGTAGTATTGTCTCAAGCAACCAGATGCTGATGTGTAATCCAACTGTTTCCCTAGTATGTGGGAAGCAGTAAACTTTTTGTTTATCTCGTAAACAGTTCTGGCTATATATCTTTGGCTGTTTCTTTCCCATGGTCAGATGAAGACTGGCATAAACTTTATTCTTTTTGGCACTACAAAGTGCCTAGAAACAGGGACAAAAACATCACAGACCTATGTCATTAGTCTGGTTCACAGAAGTTGAGTGGCTTTGTTTTGTTTTTAAATCTGTCTGGGTTATGTTATTTTTACATATAATCTATATGTGAACAGTCTCTGAAAAGCTGGAACTTTAATCCTAAAATTAAATATAATTTTCTAGAACCTTACCTAAAATCCTTTGCAAAAGAGGAATCTTGTCATTTAAAACCAGTGAAAAAATAATAAACAATACAGAAGAGAGAAATTTTCTTAGTACTCACAAAACAGCATTTACAAATCCCATAATAATAAGATTTCAAAGTGAGGGTCATAAGAAATAGTCAATTTGGAACTATTACAAGTATTTACTGTTATAAAAGTGATTTTTCTAAGTATCAACCTGAATTTGAGTACATGTATGGATTTTATATTAAATCTATAAAATACTTTTGAAGATTAATGCTTTTGGTTTTGGACATCTCTTTCAAAAAGTTTTATAAGTGTTTTTGGACCACTTTCAAAAAGGTTTGAAGTCTTGAGTTACTGTTTTTATTGGTATAGCAAGTAATACCAAGGCCATAATTAATCACCTATGAATCATATTTGTAAATTGCTTGAATATTTTGGGATGAAATATCTTTGTTTTCCTTAAGATTAGTTCAAAATACATCACATCTAACATTCTGTCCAAGTTAATCTGTCAAAATTGGATATTTTTAGAAACAGTAAATGTGAGAAACTATCATCAACTTTTGCAATAAGATGTGTTTTCATTTTTTAAGTGTTGAAAGGGTTACATGAAAAGGAGAAGGAGGGAGTGGGAATCAATGCATCGTTCCTAGTTTGGAATGTCTTTGGTTTGTACTTTGAGACCACACAAAAGTTTGATAGTATCACTTCAATTGAGATGTTCTTGAGCATTCTTGACCTGTTATATTGAAATATTTATTTTTAAATTTTTACACTTACTAATAGTGATTTTTGGAAACTAAATCAGAACAATTTAAGTTTAAACTCCTGAATTGTATTTGCAGGACTGGTGTTATCTCATTCTGTAACTCTAGAGTGCCCCTTTGTTTTATTTTAACTGGCTCAGAAATAGGCACTCTAATCTTTGCTTACAAGACCAGATTGAGATTGGCATTCAGGCTGATTATTTTTATAGAGTGTGGCGCATTTATAGTGTTTCTTTTAGATGCAATAAGTTTGTGGAATTGGCTGCAACTATATATATAACTATATATATAATATAACATAACCACTTGCAGATATAGGTCCACTACTGAGATTTAGGCACTGAAATTCTTCCTTTTTCAGATGCCAGAATGGGACACCTTGTATTCCTCTACAAAGTGCAGGGAGATTCAAGCTCCTTAGGAAGATAAGTGTTGTTGTGCAGTAGGGTTTCCATCACTGGCAATGAGAAAAAGGAAAAGTATGGAAAAGGGAGAATTGTCATCTACTTGACTGATCACTTTGGAGAATGTAAGTGGACTTTGGTGCTTGGGAATTCTCAGGTTGTTTAAGCATAGCCGTTGAGAGAATGCATGGCTTTGCAGGGGGTTTGCAGAGCTGTGGATTGGAAAACAGTGAGTGCAGTGATATATTTAAAAACGTTTATTCTCTTTTGCCTGTTGCTGGGCTGTTGGTAAGCACCTCCAGTATGAAACTGGTATTTTGTACACAGGCCCTTCCATTGGCCTATATTTTGCCTTAGATGCCTGCATCCTCCCATGGTCCTCACTCTTAATTTTGTCTAAAAAAGTGCAGTAAATTGTACTAGAGAAATACTGGAACAGGTTTCTCTGAGAGGTAAATTTGTCTGGCTGAAGGATGTCCATAACACAAAGTTTCTCTCCTGATCTGGATGATTTATTTAGAATTAGCTGTCTTTAAGTGGAACTGAGCCATAAAGTTTATTCTGCTTTATCTAGAAATTTGGAGATTGGAAGCAAATGCAATTCTATCAGAACATTTAGAACGGTGCCAAAATGTCTATTATTTTGCAAGTTCAAAAGTTATGCTTGCAAAGTAGTTATTAATTTGGTTCATAAACTGTCTGCCAGAATAGGCATAGCCAATGGAAGTTGTTACTATTGTTTCTTTTTGTTCCAGCAATGAATAATAACCAAAGACATTTGATTTAAACTTTTAATAATGCTTTGGGTTGAATTTTTCATTTAAAACATTTATTTATAGGTAAAAAAAGGCTTTTGGGTCTCATAAAAGTAGTAGTCATGAAAACCAGAGTTATATGAAGGGATGTTTCTATTCAGTTGCAGCTACTTTTACCAGTTTATTTATACACTTATTTTCAGTGCATTTGGTAAAAATTGTAAGGTATTGTTTTTACAAGAAGCAGCAGGACATGGCAGTTCCTGCTATGGTTTCATTGTCATGGGGATGTTCAGTCAGAGGTTGGAGAAGATTATCTCGGAGAGCTTTTCCAACCTTAATGATTCCATGAGTCTATGACAAGTAACAGCAATAGGGATTAAAATATTTTAATCATGATAAAAAACATTTTATTGGAAGAAAAGCACACATTACCTATATTAAAAAAAATTACTACATTAGATGCAGATCTTTCAATTTTGCTACTAGGAGGTAAAATTAGGAGACACATACTGTAATTTCTAATATGTTGAGATTTTTCCACAAACTTGATTAACATTGACTAAATTAGACTTTGTTCTTCTAAACAGATAAGCATTGCAGGTATTTTTAAAATTCCTAATGATGAGAGAGCTGGTATGCACTTGCCATCTAATTTTTATATGGTTTTAAATAATAAATTGTTTCATTAAAATAATAACTGAAAATATTAAGTAATTGCTTTATTAAAGTCTTCCTACAATTACTGCATAACGGTTCAGTCCTGTAGGAATTTATTTAAAAATGCATAGTCTTCACTTAAAGGTGCTCCACAAAATGGATCCGATTAAATCCAAAAGAACTCAAATCTGAGTGTTTTCAAAACGTTTGTATGTACAAAACCTTCCTGCTTGTAGAAAAATTGTCACACTGACTGTAAAAACTTATGATTTTGCAAAAAAACCTCCAGGCTCAATGTATGGAGTAAATGAGATGTCTCCGAGTTGTCTTTGTAACTGAAGGCCAAAGTAGGGCATAACTCAAGCATGTTAGTTTGAAAAGATTTGTATAATCTGCTTTTTTTTTTCAATGTTATTGTGCTCTTGAACACATGGAGCTGTATGGCACTGTCTTATCTGATATGGTAGTGTAGTTTAGCATCTTTTCCAATGCTTAGGGTGAGCATAGAGGGAAATAAGGCGATTGGAAACCTCTTTTTTTATGAAGGAACAGTGTGGGGGAGCTGAAAGGGAAGGTGGAGACATTACTGGCTTGAATGCATAAATCTCCTGAAAGTTTTGAATACATACAATACAAAGGCCTTTTTTTTCCCTTTCACTGGTCACTCCAGATTAGAATTTAAAAAATGAGGGTTAGCTTCCAATTCTCTCAGTTACATTGTTTGTTTGTTTGTTTGTTTGTTTGGGGTTTTTTGGTGGTTTTTTATTTGTTTGGGTTTTTTGTTTTTTCAGAAAGCTGTTTTGCAAACAAAAGTGGGTCAAAATAGAAGATCCTAAAGGAACTGAGGAAAGGAACTCAGAAAATGCCCCTTACAGGACAGCAGTATTGTTAATTGCCTCTCCCACTATAAAATTCTGGTGTCTGTGGAAAGCTGGAAGAGCTAAAAGTAGTGTTATAATCTCTTTTCAAGTAGTGGGTGCCAGCAAGGGTAGAAGACAGCCAGCAGTATGGTTTTTGTTTTTAGACTTTCTTTTCTGACACCAGCTGGCACTGAAACACTTGATGTGTTTAACAGGCAGGAAGGATAGCAATGAAATGGTTTAAAATAAGTTTGAAGAGTACTGAAATCTGTGTAAAAACTGAACATATGAAAGATGTTTCTATATTTGATAGGAACTGTAGATGAGAAGCTGAGCATTTGTGACTGTTTAGAGGTTGAACATCCTCAATTTTGAGAGTCTGAATCCCTGGCCAGATTTAACTGCAATCTGGAGCAAAAATCTCTAGAAAATGTGCTGTTGAGATATCCAGAATTAACCCTTGGCAAAGAAAGTGCAGTTAGATTCCTTGTTAGTTTGGAGAAATAATTATGACACGTAGTTGTGCTTTGCTTATTTTTTTGTTAATCCTTGTTCACTATGTTTAACAAATATGAAGGTTATTAATTGCATTTGTGGATAAGATTTGTCCTTGCTTTGTTATGATGTCTTCAAATGCTGGGGAGGGTCTGTGCAAATTTACATACAGCAAAGGACTTGTTTAACAGTTTTTTTGGACTTGAATGCCTTGCTGGTGCTCTGTGCTGTCTAGCCTTTCCATTTTGGAACATGAGTATGAGAAGGTAGTTCTATGAATCTAAATAAAAATAGTCTCAAGTGAATAGTCCCTCTTGGATGCATTCTAGTCTGGCTTTTACATTTTGTCTGGCATTAAGATTACTTGTGTCTGTAATACAGCTAGCTGCAAATTTTGACCTTTGTACATATGCTAGATCTCTTAGCTGCCGATATGAGGGAAAATTAATCTTTTTTCATTGAGTGGTTTTCATATGTACATTTGACTGGAAGTGTGCAAGAGACATACAAGATTGAGCTTGGGGATATTTTGTTTGGCAGTATCATATACCATGCATATATATAAACTGAGATTTACATTAGTGCTGAAATAAGACATGCCAATAGTTCATATCAGAGGTAATTCCAGATTTCCATCCAAATCAATGGATTTACATAATAATTTTTCTGAAAATCCAATCAAGAAGTGTAGACTTGTCTCTCCAGGTTTTGGGGAAAAAATGGTTTTGTTTTTGTCTTCTCATCTACGAACACAATAAATTTTTATGCAGTCTGTCACTGTAATTAAGAGGATCACATGTAAAACTAGTCAGATAGATGTGGAATGTACAGATATTTGATGGTAGGCTGGACTGACAAAGCACTCCAACAGATTTTGAGCAACATTGGCAGCTTAACTGAAAAGATTAATGTGTAACTGATATTTTGGTTTGTAGTAGCTGGGAGCAGTTTATGAAACATGTTAATTTGTTTGGACAGCATGCTTGAAAGAACATCAGCAGGTGCACGGGTAAGTGACTTTCTATATAGAAGGAAGGTTGTTACAGAGTGTTGGGTAATCCTGTACTGTCAACCCATAAGCAGGAGATTGGAAATGTTATTCCACCTCTTATATTTCTCCCAAAATTCAAAATAAGCACTCAGAAACTAAGGAACAGCTGAACAATTTTATGATTTTTATTAGAAAAGTTAATAAGGGCAGTTAATACAATCAGTCATCAGCTTTTCTGAGCATTTTTTTTTCTAAAGGAAATGGTAAAGTAACAAATGCATTTTTAAAGTGCTTATTTTGATACTTGGTAATTTTTTCTGATTCTTTTTCTCAGCATGACCTGATTTCAGTTGCATTAAAGACATTCAAACAAAAGCCATATTTATGCAATAAGTTATTCTCCTCCCATTTCTTTCGTCTGCTATGTAAATAGACATATTTGGAACAAATAAGGGATTTCTATCAGCTATGCCCATAGAGCTGTAGGCATCACTGATTTTACAAGCTTGTAATCATATATGCTAAAAACCTGACTAAGAATTTTCCTCAGTCTTTGAACTATGGCCTGGTGAAAATGGGTGATCTGAAAATGAACCGGTAAATAATGGAGAATTTTCTTTTTCAGGCATTCTTACCTGAAAGCTTCTGGTTTTTTTCATATTAAGCATTGAATGTTTTTCTGATATTACTGTAGAATGGGTTGTGATATGTGAAAAAGGTGAAGACCTTATGTTTAAACTTTTCTAACATGTATTGTATGCTTGTTTGCAGTGCTTTATGAGACTGCAGTCATCTTAGTCATCTTTGGCGATACCACTGGTGTACTGTAAATAACTGATTTGGAAAGAAAAATGTTGAAGAGACAATGTTTCTAGGGAGTTGAAACAATATGTTCATCAATGGAGAGAAAGCAAGAGAATATACTGGGCCTGAAAGCATGAAAAGTGGAAAATTGGCAAGTGGTATAAGGCCTTCATATGAAGTTTTAAGTAATGGCATTTGGCACTATATGTTTCAGAACTTCAGAGGAAACACTTACAAAAAGGGAAAATTACCACTTTTTGACAAGGATGGGAATTTGGACTTTGAATTAACAATGCACTAAAGGAGGATAATAGGTGTGAATTGAAACTGGTGTTTCAGATCATTGAGCTGCTTGAAAATACATGTGTGGTAAGAACTGTAGAAGTTAAGTTGCTCCTAAATGCCTAATTAAGCACAGTTCTGTCCTGCACAGAAGAGAAAAAACGTTATGTCACTTACTGCTTTGTTCTCAACTGACTGATCCAAATGGACAGTCAGTCAAAAAATTTAGTTTCTGTGTGATAAAGTTCTCTTGATTAGGCTGATCCACTGGTCCGAGGAGGTGTGATGCCCTGAGGCGTACAGCTGTAGGCATAAAGATGGGCATAGGTACAATCCAGGTTGTCTAGAAGACATCGTATAAATCAGAATGAGCAGGTGGTTGGCACAAGTGATGAGCATTTTCAAGTGTGTGATTAATGTGAGTGCAGAAGTCCTGTAGCTCAGTGCCTAAATCAGCTCACACCCTGTGACCTGATTTAAACACACACGTGTGTTAGAATATGACAAAGATATTAAAAATGAGTTTTTCATTGGAGAAATATCCATTAAAAAGCATGGAAAAACCTCACTGGAGAAATATCTCTTAAAAAGCATGGAAGAACTTCCCTTCCATTCCTTTGAAAAAAGGCTGACAGATGATTAAACTTATGTAAAATAAATCAGACAATTTGACATGTAAGATCCGTTGCTTTCCAACAAACTATTGAGTTCACTGGCTGCAATCCAACAGAGAAACCAAAATGTGCAGAATAAACATTGTCTATAGCAGGTGGAGGTAATGCCTTATTATACATAAATGCTGTTTTATGTTGTGTAACCTGGGGACAATTTAGCAGACAATTTTGTACTTAGAAAAATCATGGTTTATGCAGAAAAGGAGAACCACGGATAATGAATTGTCTACATCTGAAAATACCACACTAGATCTGAAACACATGTCCTACCACATTGTCTTATGATTTCAAAAGCAGAGGAAGGAAGAGAGATTATTGAATTTAATTTCACTCCCTCATATCACTTTAAAACAGATGTTTAAAACCAAAAACTTATCCCTTCTTTCCAGTGTTTATTCTTACATATTTTAGTACCAATGTTTTGTAATTCAAGAACAAACAGTGACCTTTATTCATCATGCAGCTAAGAAAGAACTGTTGTATTTTTGTTCATGCAAGCCTCAGGTTAACTGTAAAAGTAAAATAAAGTAAGATAATAAAATAAAATGCAAAAACCTGCAGACAAAACACAGTTATGCTGTGAGAGGCATGGGTTGCATGTGTGTACATGTATGTGTGCAGGTGTGGCTGCCTGGCTGCAGGGGAAGCAGGTCCCTGAGGTTTACCTTCTCCAATAATTTTCTACCTTCAATTCCACACAGAGTCAAGTGACAGTGTTTCCTAGGAGATACGGGTTAACTGAGGTGTAAATTATACTTTTAAGAATCCAGGAGTCATCTGCTGTATTTGTAAACCTGATCAAAGCACACAGTTATTTCTTGCACAGTTTAGGTGGTTGTAAGCTAAAGGAAAACTTATTAAAGTTTTCAGACTTTTGATGTTTTGTGCAAATGAGTCAGTTTTCACATTCCTACAAAACTGGAAAAGCAAAATTATGTCAATACTGAGATAGGAGTATAAATTCCAACAGCTTTAAATGAAGTACTGGAGCCTCCACCACCACATCACCAATAATAGATTACTGCAGTTCTGCATTTCTAACTTTGAGGTTAAAAAAAGCAGAAAACAACTGGTTTTCAATGCAACGTGTTTTGCTGATTTCATTCAATTTCATAATTATCAGCAATACCAATTTTTCTTCCAAGTGATTTATAAATGCTGACTAATTTGTTCTCACAATTGTCACAACAATCTGGATTTTACTCTCTCAGACTAAAAAAAATATCACTGAAGACAAGGAAACAGAATCAGTCAAATATTAATTGAAGGGTTCATTTCCTCTGTGAAGTCAATCTCCAAATGGCATTAGATTACATCTGAAAAGTCCTTATTTCCAGTGTAGGTCTAGTTACTAGGCACTTGTTCACTTGCTCATTTTCTATGGGGCTGGTTTCTCTGGAATCATATTGCCAGAGGAGAGGAAATGAAAAGAAAAAAGGAGCTTTCTATTGTTAATATAGCTGGTTTGGTAAGCTTACTTCATCTTCATTCCCACCCTTTTCAGTGAATGTTAATGATTTGCCTATTTGAGGCAGAAATGTTTATGGAAACGATCTTTTCCTAAAATGTAGGGGTATCCTCTCAAGTATGGCGTGTGTAAGTATTATCCAGAACTTTTCATTCAGGCAAGTGCAAAATAGCTGCTTTTTTGTTCTCTGTGGCATCAAAGATGGAGGGAGTGAAAGAGACAACGGAGTCGTGCTCATCCCAAGCCCTTACTGCTCATCAGACCTCACAAAGCTGTCCAAGGTTACCTTCTCCTTCAGTGCCAGAGAGATCTGGGCTGTACATCTTGGAGACAGAGGTTTCCCTTTTGCTTTGTCCTGCAGTGGCACCACTCTGCAACTCCCTGAAAAGAAGGTTGTGGTGAGGTGGGTGCTGGTTTCTTCTACCATGCTTACAGTGAGAGGACTAGAGGAAATGGCCTCTTCCATGGCTGAGACAGGGAAATACTCAGATTAGATATTGGAAAAATCTTTTTCACTGTTAGGGTGGTGAGGCATTGTAATAGGTTGCCCAGGCAGGTGGTGCGGTCACCATCCCTGGAGGTGTTTAAGCAGTGCCTGGGTCTGGTGCTGGGGGATGGTTTAGTGGTTTGGGGGCTGCAGTGGTAGTGCTGGCTTGGTGGTTGGACTTGATGCTCTTAAAGGTCTCTTCCAGCCTTGGTGATTGTGTGATTGTATGATTGTGTAATTTATGACTGCACTGTCACATGCTCCAGTTATCTCTGACTGTCACAGCTGACCCTGCTGGTGGAGTGGGACTACTCATGGAGAAGAGCTTTGTAAGCATGGCTGGTAGCAGTGGACATGAAGTGTGGTACCAGCCCCCAGAGGTCTTCCCCCTTGGTACCAGATCAGCCTAATTCCCTTTGATTAGTAAACACTCATGGAAATCTAATGCAGTCTATGATGAAGATATTGAAAGTCTCAGAGAGCTTAGAGTGCAGTTCTGAAACCCCCGAGAGAGGTACTTTTTCCTCTGCCCTGTGTGTGGTGTGAATGAATTCTATGAGTAGAGTCCCACATAAAAAATAAGTACTTATAAACTTTTTTCCTTGGTAGATGCCTTCCAAAATGTGAACTGTCTTCTGTGTGTATCCATGTGAATGCAGTGGGATGTTTAGCAATGCAATTTTTATATTGCATTAGTACTCATTTAATAATCACAAAAGCTTTACTTTTAAAACAAATTCAAATGCTTGAATTCAAATATTAAATGTTAGTAAGGTTTTAATCTGAAAAAACTGTTGAAGAAGTTCTACTTTAATTTTCCTCCAACCTTGCATTCACCTTGCACCCATCACACAGGGAAGCCTGAAACATTATTAGTAGCTATGATTTGTGAAAACCTTGTCTCTAAAGAACATTGCATGAACTCCAAAAATGTGACTTCCTATTTTCCGCGGGACAAAGAGTTATACCCATTCACTGGGGCAACAGATGGAGATGGCTATTAAATAGCAATGTTTCAAAGTTTTATAAACCACACGTAAAAGATTCAAAGCAGCTAAAATTTTTCATACTTATAGGAGTTGTTCAGGACTTTTAAAATGGAAGGTACAATTTAATCAATGGCATGCTAATAATACAAATTAACAGTTTTCAACCGTCCTTCCTGAAAAATGAGATATTCTTTAAAAATTCACTGAATTCTCCAGCTCCTGCCACCTCTGAGACATTGTAGGTTATTCTCAAAAGATGACCAGAATACAGAGCCACTAAATATTTCATCTTAATGATCATATATGCTGCAGAAGGTTTGAACTTTAGATTGAGATTTGAATTGACTTTTGATAAAAGACATACTGGATTTCCTCCTTTTTTTTTTTTTTTTTCTTTTTCTTGTATGTTAACTTTCTGTGAGGAGCAGGGGTCAAAGCTAGCATTTAAATTCAGACTTTTCTCTACTTACTGCTAGTAAAATGGGGATATCATGGGATTTGTTTTTATTGTAATTTTTAAAAGTTGTCTGGATCAAGTTAAACTAATTAGATGTGTTTTTAAAGAGGTGGATGGTATAAATGTCAAAAGTGTTGCAAGTCAGTTGTTTAAGTGAAGTATGCTCTACTATGCTGAAGTCAAAGGTAATTTTACCATCCCTAACACTGAAAATTTTGTGCTGTACTCAACCATGCACCCAGCTGTGTCCTTCCCAACTTTATGCATTTATTAGTCATAGAATCAGCATTAAATGCCAGTGACATAAGAGCCAAATGTCTAGCACAGTCAAATGGTCTGTAGTTCAGTACAGTTCAAAATATGTTTCCTAATTCTCATGACTGACTACAACACAAAACTGGGTATTTTTCTGCATGTCCAGAGTTGTTTTTTCTTTCCTTTATTTTTCAAGGAGTTTCAGAAAATAAAATTGTTCAAGCTTAGCAAGGGCAAGTCTCACCAAGTCCTCTTTCAAGAGTATTTTACAGTCAGAATGCTATTGTCCAAAGTTTCTGCTGCATATGAAACAGCAATTATTTTTGTGCATTAGGAAAGAAATCAAAGGTAATCTTTAGGGCTGTAGACATGTTTCTTGATATATTCATTTTCCCCCCTTTACTTTGCACTTTCTATTGTTGAACTTAAGTCTTACAAATATAAGAGGTGCTATGCATACTTTTTTTTCAGTATGTAAACTTTTTTTCAGAATGTCCTGTTTAATCTTACAACATAGCAATAATAACTTTACACTCACATAGTTCTCTTTTTTGGAAGGATTCCCAGGAAAATAGCTATGATTTCTATTTGCTCTTAAACTTTGTTTTAAGGAATAAGACCCTGCATTTGCCCCAAATAAGATGGTTAATTATGAGTGTTCTAAAACACAACTATTTTCAGGAATTTACTTAAAGAGTGATTTATAACTTAGCAAAATGGAAAAATTGTACTCGTGTGTTGTATTACTGCAAGGTCTAAATGTTGATAATTACTTTTTAACTCCTTGAACTGGCTGGTATAGATCTTGTAAGACTGGTTCTGTCTTCTGAAACGAAGAAATTAGTCCAGATTTTAAAGAAATGGCAATCCAACCATTTGTATTCTCCATCTCATACCTGCATCTTTTCAGAAAGCAGAATATGCTTTACTGCCACCTCTTTTAGTTACCTACATTAGTTTTGCACCAGAGAAGTAGGATGAGATGGTTGTCACTTTTTGTGCCTTAACTATAGAAATATGGACCATCATGCAGTGACTTACAGTCAAGAGTCCATGAGAGGAAAATTCAACAACTCAGAAGTTTGGGCCTTGTGAGACAGATAAAATTTGGGCTTTAATCCCACCTTCATTAAAGCAGATGTCTAATTTTTTTGCTGTCTGGAGTGGTACAGGATGGTGCAGAAAGAGGAAGTTTGCAACTGAAGGATGATTTGAAGGTCCTCGAGAGGTAAACAGGAAGTCCCAATCATGGAAAGAGAGGAGAAATGGGAAAAAAAAGAACCCAAACAAACAAACTCAGAAAGCACAAAATGCTGTTTGCTTTGCAATACTTAACTGAATGAAGCTACAAATTTGCTTGATCAAGTCAGGAAAAAAAGAACAGAGAGGATGTCATAGCACATAAGCTTCAGCAGATCAGTGGATGTGCAGCTGCAGCAATTAAGCTCTTTAAGGGGCATGTGTTAAGTTGTAAAAGTTTGAAGTCAGAAATGTTTATTTTGCACCCTCATTCATTGTGCTGGGTGATGAACATATATAGTGCTATGCAAACAAGGGCCTTTTCTCTGTTTATTCCAAACACTGACACCAGTGCTGTGGGTATCGAAGGCCTTCACTGCTCAGGGTCTGTGGGAACAGAGGAGTGAGGGTCCTGCCTGTTCTCTGAGTACTCAAAATGGAGTATTTCTTGGTGCTACTAGCACAGGGACAGGGGCTACTGAACTGCTTTCATGCATCGTAGTCTCTTAGTTGGGTATATGCATATTATATTCAAGTTGTCTTAATAACTAACCAATTCTGAAATTAATGTAAAGCATTAAAGAATGCATTTAAAGCACTATCGTATAGGGTTTTTTTGTTCAAGTGTAAGCAGTAAAAAGGAGATGGAGGAGGAAGGCACCATCAAGGTTAAAGTCAAAGCTTCATTAATGGACAAATCCTGATCTTCCAGATATTACTCAGATGTTTCATTATAACCATTGACAGAAGTCTCACTGCTTTTCTTGGGGTCATTTGTGAGTTTGAAAGTACAGCAATGAAGCATAAAGTATCAGGATGAAAAATGTTAGAGGAAAAAATAGCAGCCCGTCCTTTCAGCCTTCTGGCAAATACATATTTTCTGTTGGATATATTGAGCACAGCACAAAAGTGTCTCATGAGAACTTTGTGCAAGGAAATGCACTGTGTCAGTCACTTGAAGTAAAAAAGAAACATGTCATCACTCCAAGTGGTATTGATTAAAACAATAAGGACTTCCTGGTGCCAACAGTTGAAACAACTGTGTGAAAAGTAGCGAAGAGGTATTACCATATTGTTGCAGCTTTCTCAGGAAAATTCCAAATAAACTGAAGGATTCCTGTCAATATTTGTATAAGGAAACATGCTGCTCCCTGATTTGGAAGCACTTCACACACATGCACGCGCACACACACCCCACTGCATGCAAAATTCTAGAGAAACTTTATTACAAGCAGAAAAAAAAAAAAAAGTGCACACACTCATAGCTTGGTGCACTCTTTCTCATGCTAATATTTACAACATCGATCTCTTATTGTCTGTATTTGATCTACATTTCTCCCAGCTCTGGTCAATGGAAGGCACAGCTGCTGAATCCCCATATTGTGCAGGCAGCGTGCCTTTGTGTTTTGCAGCTGGGGAGTTCTCATGTCCACAATAGCCAATCTGAGCACACTAAAT
This sequence comes from Illadopsis cleaveri, assembly GCA_013399915.1. Classification (NCBI taxonomy): domain Eukaryota; kingdom Metazoa; phylum Chordata; class Aves; order Passeriformes; family Timaliidae; genus Illadopsis; species Illadopsis cleaveri. The sequence goes on along the minus strand of VXBB01004688.1, from coordinate 145,952 downwards.
TAGGAAAGATTATTGTTTCATTTATTGACTACACAAGTTTAAAGCAGCAAGTATATAGTTTGTTTCATGTTTTATTTGTTAAGGTCATTTTCACCAAAAGCTGGGCACATGGACGCAACTATAGGGCAGCTGTACTTCCAGCAACCTCAGTAGGAAGAAAATTCCAAACATTATTGAAATGAAATTGGATGGTTAGTTTCTTTCATGTGGCACAGCCTCCCACCTGCTTTCTCCCAGCTATCCATTTGTGAAGACTTGCTACAGCTCTTTTTCATCCTTTTGCATCAAGTTCCTTCCCCACAAAGTGTTTATCCTACAGTACAGTTCATTTTAATCAAAGCTGGTTTTACAGTGGAGGGAAAGACAAGTGAGTTCAATTTTTGAGCTCAGTTCTCCAAATGTTTCTTTCACTGAATGGTCTTTAGAAAAAGGAAGGCAGCAATTTTAGCTGGAAGTAAATATCGCTTCTGTGTAACAAAAAAAGGGAGGGTAGAAGTGAGAGAAAAATCTATTTAACACTTTAGGATATAATGGTATTCAAATAATATATTTTTCTGCCGTTTATTCATTTGTGAAGAAACTCAGTGAATAGTAATAGCTGCTGTCAAAGATATTTATATTTAAGAGGGTCTTTATGTAAAATAATTTTTTTTTTTTTTTTATCAGGAGTGATTTTTCTCCAGGAGAAGTCTGCCATCTCCTAGCAACCGATATGGCTATCTTTTTTTAACAGACGCTGCAATAACAATGGGTGCCTAACCTTTATATGGAAGTATTTGCACATGTACAATCAGGCCGCTTACGAATTCAAACCGAGTTGTTAAAGTGCACCAAGGGAGACTCTGGTTACCACTTTATCTTCTATGTATCTCATCTATCCAGGACTTTATAATGGCAGCCATTTTAGCTGTAGTTGAGTACCTCCCAGAGAGCTCCAGAACTAAATCTCAAAATGACTCACACCTTCACTTCCCTCTCTCTTCTCTCACAAGAAAGGAAGGGACTCATTTCACTATCTAGGTATTATTTCCTTCTATGTTTTTCTGATTGTGTCACTCGATTTTCAAACCTGTAGCATCACTTAAACTTGCTGGGTAAAGAATTCTTTTGATTTAGAGCTATAAACAGTAGAGCACAATGACCTATATCTGCAAATGGGTAATTAATTTTGGAGGTACACAACTGTAAATTAAGTGCCTCTGACTGAGGGTAGGCTCTTCCACTTTCTTCACTTGTCTGGTTTTGGAGAGTGCAGATTTAGATTTAGACAAGAAGAAAATCTGGCAAACGATACCATGCCCAGGCTCATTTCAGTGATTCACACCTGTGTGCCTGCCTGAAGACTGTTCTGGATCATGAACACCACATAAAGCCACATAAAGTGTGTGTGTGGTGACGCATAAAGGTAACAAAGTGTGTGTGTGGTACCCAGGTAATGTGAGATCTATCTTCCAGGAATTCAGAACTCTCCAGCTACTGCTCAAAAGTCATTCTGTAAAATGTTTCAGTAAGAGGTCTTCCAAATTTCCTCTTCTTTGCAGAAATAGAAGCAACCATTGACTGAGAAAGAGGAGGGAGCAGAGTGAATGAAGCTTTGGGACATGAACCTGGTACATGGCCTCTACTCCTGCTCATAGGCTGTTAATATCTTTTAAGTATCTCCAAACATCCTTGAGCAAAAGGTGGGAATATTGCTGTCAGGAAGCATGCTGCTGGTGATAGGAGCAAATGAAACAAGCCATGTCTTTTCCATCAACATTAATTTCTTATCATAATTTCTTATCTATAAACCACAATGGGTAAACCATATCCAAATCAGAAAGAAAATAAGGAACAATTATAAGTAAATGAAATAAAACTTTCCCTTAAAAGATCTTCTATAAATTAAATACAACTGAACATTGAACTTCAGTGTCCCTTTGCCAAACTTGTAGCTCAGTCCCTTACTTAGTAAGTTTATAGGAAGCTGACAAATTCCCAGGTGTGATGACAAAAAGACTCTTCATTAAACTTCAGCATCTTTCTCTGATCAGAGTTTATCCTTCTCCATTCTTCTATCAATTCCATTCAAAATTATGCTTCAGATTTTTCAAAGCAGCCTTCTGGATCCTTCCTTTAAGTCAGAATATAGAGTTTCTCTTTCTCATTTTTACTATCTGTGTGCAGGCATTTCCAAGCTGATTTAGTGCATTCTCTGCTTTTTGCCACACATTTAATATTTTCCATTACTGATGCTCTCTCCACTGATAAGTTAGACTGTTGTGCTTGTTCATCTACAACTTTGGGATTGCAATTTAGATATTTGCCTATAGCTATATGTATATATATGTATATCTTTCATCATATATAGATAACGTTCAGCAGAGAGGCTGGGTGCAACCTCTGTGGAGTGCTTTGGAGATGTATCAACACACGTGGGTTTTGGACCCAGCAGTTCTTACTTTCACAGTGCATTTTAACTTTAGACATTTTTGCATAAATATTTGATGGAAAATACGTGTCACAGAAAAAAAGAAAGGAAAAAGAAAACTGCCAAATCTTGACGTCGGGGAACTAAATAGTAGCCAGCATTCTTTGAGAGTCTGATGCATGTCATTTGAGTGCTTAACCACAAATCTTTAAATTAGTCCTACTAAGAGAATTCGTTAATAGTAGATGAACTTCATTCACTGCATGAGTTTTGGAATAATAAAACTTGTGAATAATTTGCAGTGGATAATTTACTTCTAAAGTGCCTTTGACATATTTATCCTCTTTTTCTGTTTGTGGAATACCAATGAGTGCTGACTGGCCTCTCTGTCTGGTAAGGACATGAGATGTGAAAGAATGTCCTGGGTAATGGGGAGCAGATACAACATTCTGGGTAACAGCTCTCTGCTGTTGCAGTCCAGTCCAATCTTAACCAAGAGTTCTTTTTATTTGACAGAATCACAGAATCACAGAATTTCTAGGTTGGAAGAGACCTTCAAGATCATCGAGTCCAACCCAGGCTCCAACACCTCAACTAGATTACGGCACCAAGTGCCTCGTCCAGTCTTTTTTTAAACACATCCAGGGATAGTGACTCCACCATCATTTGATCATCCTTGGATGAATGTTGGTTTCTCAGCTTTACTAGCTCTTTGACTTCTCTAGTGTGTACTTATTTCTCAGCATCTGTTTTGTTAGATTAATCAAGACTTACCTAAATCTTCTTTCTATTCCCTGGACCATTCTAGGAACTCTTTTTTTCCCATTTATTCAGATTTCTTACTTTTATTATTGTTTGACTCAATTCAGCCATTTCTTCTTTTTATTTTTTCTAACTTCAGAAGCCAATCATGAACAGTTGGTAAGTGCTTAGTAATCAACAATCGCTATTGATTTGTATCAAGTATTGTTTTTATTCATAATCTTTCTCTAAGTTCTTCTTTTTATTGTAGCTTACCTAAAAAACTATTGATTTTGCAGTATTCAGTAGTCTGAATCCAACTCATGATGAAAGGATAGAAAATGTCCAATTGTTTTCTTTTTTGAAGAGAATACTACTTGCTGAATTACCAGATGAGTAAAATTAGATAATTTTAGAACCATTTATAGATTTTTTTTTTTCTGGGTTGTACTTGTCTTGCCTAGGGTTTTTACACTCTAAATCATCCTGGTTTATTATGAATTTATGATGGGTGATGATTCAAAATATATACAGTCAACCTTCTGTGTCTAGCCTGTCCTATGTCTATTAAACCTTTGTTTCAATCCTGCTGCATATTTATGTTCCCTGCTATAAAATTTCTAGACAGCAATGACTGGATGAATTATTCCTGACTGATTACAATAGTATTTTGGTTTTGTTTATAAAATTAACTTCTTTGCCATGTTACTTGCCTGTGTAGCTGCTCTGTAATTAGCTGTTTCATTTTCAGGCATCCCAAGTGTCTCTACTTGATTTCAAGTTGAGTGAGTGCAGCACCTTGTAATAAGTGGGGAGAGTTGCAGAGAGGAAATGTGATTTCCAGTGGTGAGTTTGTTGTTGGCAGATAGCAGGCCAAGGCACGGCTTGCATTTGGCATATAGGGCTCCAGGACAGGAGAAGATTGTGATGCTGATCTGCAAACGCATGAAGCAAAGACCTAATGATGACAGAAAAAGAGGCAAAAAGCAGTTGAGTGTGGTTTTCTTGCTGTGCAACATTTCATGTATCTCTGACTTGTTACTGGCGCTGTCCCAGCTCTTTCTCTAGCTGTTTGCTGTAGTTGCTTGCTGAACCAAGTTAGATGTGTTTTATCAAAAGGCAAAGGTGAGAAAAGTTTAATTTCTTTTCTGTGTAATCCAACAAACAAGGTATCAGTGGTCAAGAAAGGGGAAGATGCAACTTAAAGAATATTATTTGGCCAGTAAATGCCGAAGGTCAGACTCTGCTGGTGAGGAAATCGTACCCTTTCCCCGCTGAAAGCGGTGGGAAAGCGAATCCTCCTTGCCCGGCTGCACTGGCGCGTCCTTCCGTCGCTGGCCGATGTACTGAGAGCTCCCCCTCCCGTTTCCTTCTGCATCGAAGGGCTGGCAGATCTCCCACCCCTAACCCACAAATTTCTGCCGTCTTCCATTTTTTTTCTGCAGTATGACATGGCAGCGCAGAGGACACTTTTCAGTGCCAGTTAAGTTTCCACACGCTTAAGTTGTAATCTCATCTAAGGGGATAGGGAAGAGAAGATGCTGCCCAAAACTTTCAGCTGCTATTTATTCCACATACAACCACAGTATTCCCATATTTGATTTTGAGTTTATGGCATTAACTTTCCTTTATTCTGTTTTCTAACTCTAAGTCGAGAATCACGAAATTTCCTCCAGTAGGGAATTTGACCAAAATAAAGGTGCCAATTTTATTGTTAAAATTTCTCATTAAATTTCAGATGCAAGAAAACCCCCAAACAAAGCCAAAACAAAAACCCCACAGACACAAAGAAACAAAGAAACAAAGAAACAAAGAAACAAACAAACAAACACCCCCTCCCCTCCCCCCCCATTTCTTAGACGATCAGATTCAAGAAACTTCCCCAAGTCATATTTAAGAAGGAGAGCCATGGAATTCCATGAAAAAGTAATCAGAGAGTATGGAGGAGAAGCAAGTTGTGACTATGAGAGAAGGGACACCAAAAGGGATAGAATTCATGCTGTTGGAAATTTGCAGTTGTTACCATATCTACAATATAGAAACAAAATTCTATCTTCTGAAATGTAGGTAGTGATATAGAATGACACATATTTTGTGGAAAACTGTTCAATTCTGAAAACAAAAGCCACAAATTAATTATATCCACAGCTGCCTAAGATGGTCTTTGCTGACTTTATTTAAAGAATAAAAACCAATATTTTTCATGAGAATTTGTATTGATATTATATAGATTCTTAATTCAGTGGAGAAAAATGGATCTTGGTGTGCATCTTCTATGACTTGATTTCACTGGATACTTCAGAGAAAATCAACTTCAATGTACCTCAAAGGTTGCTCGAAGAGAAGAATTCATAACAATCATATCCGTAATTTTTTCATCTCCTTCAAGCAAAATAGGCGAGTGAACAGAAGATTCCGCAAATAACCTGCTGGTGAAGTGAAGGGGTGATGGAAACAGATGCTCATTTTGTTGAACATTGTTCACTTTTGTGTAAGAAGTGAGGGTTACACTGTTTGAGTGCCAATAGAAGAAAAATCAAGATTAGATATCTGCAGACATATGTAACACTTGTGTTACTTGTGGTAAGAGAGCAGAAGAATTTACAAAAAATTCAAAGTGCTCAATCCAATGGAGTAGAATATTGCATCTCCTAGTGACAGAAAGAAACATCAGCAATTTTAAAAAATAGTGGCTACAGGGCTTCTGGAGTGTATAAGTAGAGAGTGCTTATGACAGTTTTATTTGTACAGATAGGATAAAGCTCTGAATGGTTAGACATTGTCCTTTAAAGCTAAAAGTTGGGTTTTTATAAAAAAAAAATTCTCTGCCGTTTGATAATGACATTTTATCATCTACTTCCTTCCCTTTTATATTTTACTTTCTTGTGTCCCTTTACTTTTTACTCTTATCCACAAAGATCCCCCTTCTGCCTGTTTTTCACTGCTTTCCTGCTCCTCAACAACCTCCCTCCAGGCTTGTTTTCTGAACCAAATCTCACAGTAAACACATTTATTGAAAGAATAATATGGGATTGAGGCGGGAAGAAGGAGGCTACAATCACAAAATCTTCCTTGCTGTGTACAATACTGAAAAAAGTGCATGAGAATGAATTTCCAAGATATATAACTAAGGTTAGTGACGTGTTATGGATTGTCTGTTGTTATTGAAATGTCCTTGCAACCCTTTTTACCCTAATGAAGTTCTTCTAGGGAATGACTGAATTAGTTCCTCATTCTAAGTGAGAAGACAACTTTTTTTTTGCATGATTTTTTTTTTTCTCAATGAACTTCTGGGGAAGACAATGAAATCTTGAAAAAGATAATTATTACATATGTCTTAGGATTTTAGGCATACATACACATTTTAAAGAAACTTGTGTGCACAAGAGTACATCCCATTTCTGGGCCTTCCATAGCCTTTCATGCTTGTATGAGCAAAGAAAGAGTCAAAAGGATTTTCGTTTTTGTTTTTGTGGGGTTTTGTTTTGTTTCAATTTGGGTTTGTTTTTTTTTATTTTCAAATTTCCAAACCAACACTGCTTTTCCTGTTCACCTCTGCTGTACCATCTTTCAAAACCTGAGAAGAGATTGAGGCAGCCTTCGCAAAGCTGAGGGAATAGGTGGATTGCAAGACAAAGGTTTAGTGACAGGAGAATTCAGCAGACCTGAGTAGTCTGAGAGCTGGGACTGGGCGCCTGTGAACCAGCACTGATGTCTGGAAGGAAGCAGGGCCTCAGGAAGGATACAATGAGGCTGGGGCTTGCAAAGCACATTGTGTCTACAGCTGCAATTAAGATGTTTCATTGCTTTAAGGTTGTGGTTTGGTTTTGTTTGCAGAATAAAAGATTATTCATTCTGTTTTTGCTTTAGGACTGATACTTCAGGCTGACAGTCCATGAGAATTTCTGGCTCCTTCAATGCTGTGAAGTAAATAAAATCTGAAGATGTCAGTGGATGCCAGGTGTGAGGGACCTTAAAGCCTGAGACTCTTAAGAGTGAAGGGTTTGCTTTAAAACTACCTTATTTAAGGATAATTTCACTAGTGAATCACACAGAAACAAAGTGTTCACATCTTCTGAATTGCCTGGCTTTTACGTATGTTTCCCAGAGGAAGTGCTAGTACATTAAATGCTACTCTCCTTCTCTTACATAGCTCACCTTTTCCCTACAACTCCAGCCTACCCACAGGCACTGCTGGCTCATACACAACGAGGAGTGTTTCTGAAAGCCTCTGCTGCAAGACTGCATAATCACTCATGCAATTTAGTCAGCAGGGACACAGGAGAATGTACCTTCTCCACTGCCATTGTGTGTGGCATATGCTGAGGAATTACAGCTATGTAATAGCAGCAGCAGCAGCCAATGAAACATCCACATTTGAATGGGCACTCAAATAGAAAAAAAGGGAGGTTTTTTTCCCACTGCTTCATTAATGTGAGCAATTATGCATTTTGTTGACTGATTGCTATCTAGAGGCTACAGATAAGTTGGGGCAGAATACTGTGAGAAGATAGTAAGAAACTGTGAAGGTGGGGAAGAAATATTCTGAAAGGTAGCTTTGGGAGGATGAGAAACTGAAAAGGGAAAGGGTGAGATCATCACCCTTGAGATTAAAGAGCTGTTCAAGACCTCTTCCTATCTGCCAGGACTAGGATAGGAAAGGGAATGCTCCTACATGTTGTCTGCTTCTTTTGGATACGTCATGATCATCTGAAATATTGGATACAGACTAGAAAATAAACTTCTGTGGTTTTAAAAGCCAGAACACAGGTGATGTAACAATGACAGCTCTTTTCAACTTTGTGGGTTTTGCATTTGAGGCAGATGACTAGAAAACTTGACCTTGGGTGTGTTGATCCTGACTCCAGTTTCTGACTGCATGTTTATTGACGTGAGTTCCACTAGGATGGACTGGCTCCATCTGTGTTTCACAGGTTTTGTGGCTGCAGAACATACTGATTTAATATTTTCCTTTAGCAAGGGTGCCATTCACTTCCTAAAGCTTTAAATTGACTCACAGATTTACATTTATTTTTCCAATAAATACTTTATATTTTCATTTTTATTCTTGCAATTAGTCACTCTAAAAGTGCCTTTAGTTACTTTAGAAGCATCTCAAATCACTTTCAGTAATTCAGATTAGCAGAGTAATCACTGCGTATTACTTGAACTGAAATTCTTTATTTTGAGAGTAAGGAATGACTGTATTAAGACTGTTCAGTTAATATGTGACTACTGTGACTGCTGTCTGTGTTTTTTTACTGTAGCTATTTTTCTTGTTTTATGCAGCTGTAAATCTGGGTAGACACATATGCTTTTGTAAAAATAAAAAAACCCCAACCTTTAAACCTCTAAATTAAGCATGTTAAATGGAAAATGTTAAGCAGTTGTTATATTCCATTTTATTTTCCCAATACAATTTCCAGTGGAAAAAAAAAAAAAAAAAAAAAAAAAAGGTTTTTTTAAAAATTCACGTGGTTTTTAT
>VXBB01004688.1:39123-137306 GCA_013399915.1 Illadopsis cleaveri | reverse complement strand
AAAAAAAAAAAAAAAAAAAAAAAAAAAAAAAAAAAAAAAAAAAAAAAAAAGGAACAGCTTTATTAATAAATTCCATGGTATTTATGTATTATGGGAACAATATATTCTTAAGCACTCCATGCATCTGAAATTTGTCTCGATGTGGCCCATTTATTTTAATTTGGATCTGTCAGCAGAAAAAAGAAGAAGTAATTAAACTTGTGACTAGCATGGAGAAACACTTTACATCCTAACACTGTAGCTTGATACGCAGTAGTTTCTTTATATTTCTTCCAGTTGTCAGATCAAAGTCTCTCAAGTACTGTAACTCAGCCATGCTTTGATTAATTACTTTACACAATGAATTTGCAAATTATATTTCTGAAGTGATTTATGTACTACTAAACTTCAATCACACACAATCTCCCTCTCCCACCCCCATTTTGTTGTGGGTTGTGGGTTTTTGGGTTTTTTTTAATTCCAATATTTTTCCACTAATTTGGACAGTCCACACCTTGGAAAAATATTTCTGAAAAATAACTGTCATTATTTTATGCTTAACAAATTGGTGTAAACAGAGGTTTCCAGTAAAGAATTAAACCTTACCTGAATAGTGCAATTTAACAGAACTGTATGAATCACTTAAATTGCAGTCACACATCAGCAAAACTAGTCAGGTCATCAGCCACAATGCTTCATTCAGATACATGAAATCCCTCCCTAAAAATTCCCAGCTGCAGGTTTTGTCTAGGCTGCTGTTTTGTTCAGGATAGGTCTACTGGAATAGCTGAGCTAAGGAAACCTTTAAAATACATGTTCAAACCAAACATTTGGTTACTGTAGTTAGACATTGGTAAATAGTATTTGGAGCAGTAATAACTTGCCTGTACCAGTGATGTGCTCGTCTGGGCAAAGTTTAATATTTACATTTGTGGTTTCTTTGTACAATCTCACACGGAGTACTGCTGTCCATGTTCGGCCCATTTGCACTACATAGTGATATCAAATCTGTTTAGTGGTATCGTGCTTATAGTTACAGATATCCATGCCTTCCCTGTGACTTGCTCTGACAAGCTTCTGAAGGAATGGTCTGAGGTTATTTGTCTTCTTGTCACTATCTAATATCCTAAGTTTTGAATGTTTGAGCAAGGCACCCATTCGCATCCTTTAGAAGTTATTTTAATCTAGATACTGCTCTGTCTTTCATTCATGTATGAACCAAACAAAGGTCATGTGTGTGGAGGTAAAGGAACAGAGGTAGAGTCCTGATTGCAATTGTGTGTTTGGGACACCATCTCAAATACTCTTGTTACTTTTCAGCTTCAATATAATTGATTTGTCCATTCATGTAAGGAACTGAACACACTGAAATGGGCTGAAGTCTTACAGATTGGAAGTATTTATTGCCTCCCTGGCTTTCTTTTGAAGTGTGCTAATAGCTCTCCATTAGACAAAAACTTGCTATAGGTTGGAGGATAGTTCACTTTGTAGGTCCCTCATTATTGGAAAAAATATTATAGGAAAAGATTTCAATAAATTTGGTCATTTGATGTTCCTGGCAAGATTTTCACTCTGAAACACCCCTGTCATGCCTGCAAGAACTTCCTTAGCAAGTGACATATAACTACTGTGCTAATGTACAGAAGTGTTGATCTCACCATTGTTCGAACTCCTTGAACTGGAATAAAACTCAATGCACCAAAAAATACTGTGTTCTAGGGCCACCAGCATGGGGCAGAGGGGGTTCACACAGGAAATGCTATGCAGTGTGAGTGAGGCCATTTTACCCTAGATAGGAACAGCCAAGTAATGCATGTGAAAGGAGCTGCAGCACCTGCTCAGAGGTGAACAATCATTCTCTGAGACAGATGCATTTATCCATATAGATCTAATACAGGCAGAACAAGCTTTCTGCCCTAAGTAGTGTCTCTAGTGACAGCTAGTAGGGGAGGCATGATGTAATAGGTATGCATTTAATCAAATTTAGAGTGATACTTCTCCTTGTCTGCCTTCTCTGTCCTACCGTACTTGTGCTTTCCACATTCAATTTTAAATAGACCCATTACTTCTAGGTCTGATCTTGGACGTTGCCCCAGACAGGTCTATTTCTCCTTGTCAAAAAACATTTTTCAGAAACATTTTTCTGGTCTTTCTGAAACTGTGATAGTCTAAAATTTCTTAGGAGTTTTAAAAGACTGAAACTTTTTTATGACTCCTGTGCAGTATAGTTTCCTATTATTTTGACATTTTTGCTACTGAAATGCTAATTTTACCTATAAAAAAAAAATGAACAATTCATAAGGAGGGTACATATACAGGAAAACCCTTTACAGACTGCTTAATTTGGTCACTAAAGCATAAGAGGAGGAAATGTAGTTTCTTTAGTTTAAGTATTGCCATTTCCCCATTTAATGGTCTGTTCATAGCACTTGTCAAACTACATTTTTACAGTAATATGGGCTTAGCCTGTATGCAGCTGCACAGTGTCACTACAAGATAGGGCATAGCATTGACTCAATTTTTTTGAAAGCAAACACAGCTGACTCAGACTGAACGCACATGGTCATAAAAAGCAGCCTCCATGTGCAGTTTTTTTTCCCATGACTCTCCTGAAGGATGCAAAAAAATCCAGGCTACAAGTTTGTTTATATTGCTAAGTCCTAAATCAAGAAATAAGCATGTCAACAAGTTAAGTGCCAGCTTGACATGAGCTATAAAGTCATAGGAAGGATCCTTAAAAATTGGATAGGTTGATTTTTATGTAGGGGCTATTATGAAAATTCTTTCCATATGAAAAAAAAATTTATGTCTCCATTTCTGTGTTGAGACTTGAGAAACCAGTAGACCTAGCATATTAATAAGGCATTTTAGAATACTTATCATAGGAATATCAATGCCTCTTGTGTACTGAAGCAGGAAATCCAAGTGTGACATTCTTCAGCACATAGCAAATATGTCAAAAGACTGCTATCATTGCAGAATAAATTTAAAAAACCCCACATTCCTGGAAGGACCTTGTGTTTCTTAAAGTAGGATGGATTCATCTTGTGTTTGTTTTTCACTGTGCTTATGCATATCTGTGATGATCCTTGTAAATAATCTGTAGGAAAACATGAAATGAACTTACTTATAATAAAAATAAAAAAATTCAAAAGTAATTTTTTTTTTGTTTTTGTAGCTGTTATTACCTCTATGTGAGTAAATTCCTCTCTTGCTTGTTAAATATTGTCAAATGTCACTAAATGTATTTTGTTCTCTCATACCAGTAGCCTGAATAGCCTGGTAGACATTTCACACAAGTTTATAGTTTACTACTTCATATAATTTATATTTTTATCTCCTTTAAGTTTGCATATTGCTTCTTAATAAAGGAAATATTTTTAATAAGTGAAGAAACACCCCCAGCCCAAAACAAAGACAACACATAAACCTCCCAGATATTGATATGTATTTCATAGTGATATTTGATCTAGACAAATAAAAGAATAGTGGCAGAAAAAAACCCATTGATATGGCCTATCACATTAGAGTAAGGAATTATGATTGCTTCGATCAACATTTGAACTAACATTAAGACCTCTATTCAAAGAGTACATTTGTCCTCAGTTTTGACAGTTACAGTCCTTTTCCTGGAACAGAGGTCTTAGCTTAAATTTTACACACTCAGATTTGTCTCATGACTGTAACATATTAGGTGTCATGCATATATAAACCTCTGGAGACTGATTTCTTGATGGTGAGAATGTATTTTGACAATTTTCAGCATGTAAAATTAAGCTCTTGCATCGATCTTCTCTGAGGTCTGACGTGGAGTGTGTTAACCCCAAATTAGAGCTAGCCATCTTCAGCATATAATAGCAATCTGTTGAATTATTAGATGTTTCTTTCTTATCTTAAAAAGAGAATCTGATGGAATACCTATTTTTCTAGACTCTATTTATTTATTTAAAATAAAACTAGATAATACTTATTTTGAAACATCATGCAATTGTTGCGCTTTTTTTCTGTTAGGCCTTTTACAAACTTTAATTCAGCAGTACCTTCCCAAAATTCTTTGGGGATTGCCACCTGATTGTGTGTAGGAGCAACTCACTAGGCTGGAGAACTAAGACTAGTTTCTTTATTTTAATATCGACATTCAAAGGAGACGTGACTTCCACACTTTTACCAGCACAACTATCAAACCTGATGGGTGTGGGAAATCATATGGTTTTGCACATGAAGACTCTCAATTGGTTTAAGCTGGCATGATGCTTCTAAGTGGTTCTGTGGTGATTTAGGCAAGCGGAGAATTTGGCTATTCTTATCTGTAAGAGGAAAACAGCTTTAAAGCTTAAAAACATGAGCTCACCTATATTTGTGCTGAACACGTGTTCATATCATGAGTTTCCAAAATTCTGGAGAAAGGTTTGTTGGCTGCTCCCCCTACTCCAGCCTTCAGTGCACTTGAATATCATCAGAAAAAGTCTCAGGCCGTGATGGAGGAAGCAGCTTATTGGCAAAACAACTCTTTGAAGCACCAGAGAAAATAACACCAGAACATCTGGTTTCCGTTTAGACGGGAAGCCCACAAAAGTTGCTTTCCACTTAAGTTTGTCATTTAGGGTATTCAAGCATCTGTTTTTGTCTGGTTTCCAAAAGAAGTGAAGATGCTGTCACTCTGTAGCCTGTCATTCTGTTCTCACTCATTTTTCTCTTCTTAATAACTTTGGAAACCGCTGGCCAACTTCCAAATCAGACAGAGAGGCAGGTGTATGAAAGATACAGACTTCTCACACGGTTCTTGAAAATAGCAGCCAAGGAGAGTCTACTTAATGCTCTCAGTGAACATAAGTGATGGTGCATGAACTCAGACAAAGATCAGAGAACTTGGGACAACTGTGTTATGAATGGCATAACTGGAGTCGGGGGGAAAAAAGCAAGGCAAATCAAAATCTTCCTAGTCATTTTTTATAACCTTTCTTAGAGATCAAGAGACTTAGAAATGATGTTACTTACAGCTGGCAGGCTGATCCTATGACATCTAATGAGGCACAAACACTGACTCAAGTTTTCCCTGTAGTTAGGAGATATGTCTTTTTGCTCCATGGACTACCCAGTATATAAAATTTATATATAAAAATTAATTTATTCAAATTCAGCTAAAACAGAAAAGAACTACTTCTGCTGGAAATTGGGATTTGGGGTGTCACATTAGATCAATAGGTAAATGTGGCTCAAAATTAAAGGGATTCCATCTGTTTGAGTATATAACCTTACTGTATGGTCTGAGGTTTGGCTTCCATTTCCTCACTCATACTAGAATTTTCTTTCTCTTTCTAATGAAAATTTCAATTTCTGGGCAAATCTGTGGACAAGATACCTATCTCTTTTCTCTGTTTTTGAGTCCTGTTTCCCTACACCTTATTATGCAGTTTTGAGGATTTAAGCATTCCTTACCTTACTGTCCTTGCCTTTTTATTCCTTCCATACGTTGTTCTCTGTGTTGCTCTGCTACAATTATTTGTGAGGCAATACACTAGACTAGGACAAAGGAAAAATAACTTTTCTGAGGGTTTTGCTTTTATCCTCTAGTTTTTTTAAACCTGCATGATTCTCTGACCTGACGCAGTGTGCCCAGCTGAAGGGACAGGCTGGGGGCAGCTTTATGTTAGGGAAGTGAAGAGACATTTAAGTCTACCTTATCTCTGGGTGGGATGTAGTCACAGTGTTAGAGGAGGACGCTGAGCAATGCGTGCCTATACTCATTGAATTTACTGAGAAAATCACTGTGAAATTTGTCCTCTCCTATGGTGAACAATATTAATTTATCCTTTATTGTATAAGTGCCTGAGATTTGGAATATGTTTATACAAAAGTGAGCAAACTGTGATTGCTCAGAAGATAATCCCAATTATTTTCTCCACTATCTATTAATCTTTAAGCTTGTCCACATTATCTATTTTGGTGTTCATGATTAAAAATAAAAAATGGGAGTAATGAGTAAAGTTTCCTGTGTATGGATAATGAATACCTGCTTTGAAGAAAGACCTCTATATTCAGATACTGTCCCCTCTGTAAAACACTCCCCATGGCATACTATTATGTTAAACCAATAAAGGGGAAAATGGTATTCCACGCACATGTGAGCTAATAACAACTGGCATGCAGAACATAAACACCACAGTGGGTCACACTAAGGCAGACTGGCAAGCTGCTGTGCTAACTAAGTTTCCAAATGCCTGAAGATAATTGCCCCAGTATATCCATGCAAAACTTACAAAGAAAAAAATAAGATTATCCCAAGCATGAAACTAGCTGGAAAATTACTCAGCAGTGTTATTGAAAACTCATTTTACTTGCTGTGGTATTTAGCTAATATGATTAGCGACATTAACACGGAGACTTCTGCTATAGTTTGGAAATAAACTCCAACCTACATATCACAGTGGGAAATTTATTTTGTTCTGTAACATATCAGCATTTCCTTCCTGCATGAAATCTCTTAGACGTCTACCTCTGCTTCTTTACATCACTAGTGTCAATTCAGTACTCATTCATGAGCGAAATATAGTTCAGAACTTCCATACTCAGTGAGAATGGTAAGAATGGTAAGAGAAGCATTATTCCAATAATTAATTGCATGCAGCAAAAGTGAAAATCTTTTTCAAAATGATTTACAAGAGATTTGCATGCACAAAATATTGTTTTCATGTTGAGATCATTTTTCAGGCTTTTGCATAGGTGAAGTCTATTTTATTTACATGAGTGTGTAAGAAATGCTGATGCCTATATTTAGTAAGATATAAAAACAGTTTTCCCTTTCTTGAAGCTATTTTCTTACACTTCTGTCCTCACTGACCATATCATCTTCCTGCTTAATTTGGTAATTACAGCTTCCTCTTTCTTACAAAGCCTATAATAATTTCAATGTTTAAAATGAAATAATGTCATGTAACTATAGCACCTGGGGCCCATGGCTGGAACAAAGACCTCATGTGTTGAGGTCTTCAAAAGAAAGCACAGAACGAGAAATTAGTTTTCCCTTTCATAGTTTCTCAAGAAAACACATGTAAAGCAGCAGATAACAGGTAATACACACTTGTGGGTGGACTGTAAGAGAAGTTATCAAGTAAGGCAGATATGTATAAAGATCAAATCGCCTCTGAATGAGGCAGCATCCACTTTGATATTTTAAGTAGTGTAGCATCTACTAATTTGAAGATCCAGAGGCTAAAACACCTTTTTGTAAAAGTGTATTTAAAATCGGCCATATAATAGATGAAAGCTTATGGATTTAATTCACAAAAGGCAGAAACTTTTCAAGGCTGTTGGTAGGTTTGCAGGAAATCTGAGGAGTAATAGGGAACAGTTCAATTAAGGCACCCAAAGACTTGAGTGGGAAGGAGGTACACAAGCTTCTTGTACCAAAGAATGGAGAAAAATAGTCATCTTGGAATAGAGGGAGGAAGTTACCTGGGTTAGAAAACAGGTGCAATTCTGCCTAAGTCTGACCAGTTGGAAGGCTGGGGATATGTATGAAATCCCGCTTACTTTTTTCTCATTTACCATTTCTAGTAGTGCTCTTCTTCATCTGCAGTTTGCAGCCCAGAATTCAGGGTCTGTCTGGGAGACAGGAACACATGGCATTTTAAAAAGGAGTGGCTCATTTGGCACTACAGTTTTTTACAGAGCATCAATATCGCCCTATGTGCCTGTGTGTATATACACACATGGAAGTTCACACTTAGTTCTAGAGACCATAATTCAGATCTTCTCATGAAAACCAGGAGATTCCTGAAATCATTCTCTCCCATCCCCTTCACAAAGCAGGCTCAGTTAGGTCAGATTGCTGGGACACTTGGCTGGTAAACTTTTTAGTATCTCCAAAGGCAGTGATTCCGCAGCCTTTCTGGGTACCCTGCTCAGGTACCCAGTCATCTCCATGATACATTTCCCCCCTCTATGTCTCAAGAGAATTTTGTCTTTTCTAACATGTGACCATCATTTCTCATGCCATCAGTGCATGAGACCTTCAGTGCTCTTCCTCTGGCAAGAGCATGGCTCTGTTGTCTCTGCATCTTTATATTTGGCAGCTGCAGAGAGCAGTAAGATTTCCCCTTCACCTTCTCCTCTTAAGGCTGTACAAACCCAGTTCTTTTGGCTTCTTCTCATATGCCACGTACTTATCTTGCCAGCTATCCTCTGGACTTGCTCCAGTCTTTCAAAACCTTTCTTGCAAAGGGGTGCCTCCAGCTGGAAAGTGCAAATGCAGCCTCAAAAGTGCCAGATAAATTGAAATAACCACTTTGGATCTGCTACAATTAACTATGGTGCACAATGGCACTGCTTCAACAGCATTGATTTGAGACTACAATTATTTTGAATAATTTGCATCCTAGTGGTTATAACATTCTCTGGGGGACATGATACTTGTGGGTTTGCATTGATTCAATAAAGGATTAATCTGAATCTCTTGTCTACATCTTGACTGAACATTACAATCATTAGGTTTTGTATTAACAGGAAGCTGTACACTTGGTGTGTGTCCTGATGCTGCCTGGGGATGCTAGGTGTGCTCTGAGAATCCTTATTGGATCATGATGCCAAAATAGGTGGAGAAGCATCTGTTATTTTTATACTGTTCTGATTTAGCTAAGAGAAATGTGTTTGTTGACTTAGTACTGTGAAGGCAGAGATGCCTCTGTGCATTCTGGACTACCACAAAAGTCCATGGATTTACCAACGGAGTCTAGGTAGTTCGAGGATTAGGCAGGATCTGAAAAAGTCTATTCAGAATAATACGTCTTTGTCATATATACCTAAATTCTGCTTAAGTCTTATTGTTGAGCTACCTCTGATTGCTTTCAGCTTGCACTGCCCTCACATATATCTCAAAACACAGCTCATGCACAGGCACAAGCTTTCCCCCAAACAGGGCGACAGACTGAAGACTGACTGTACGAAATAGTCAGTACATGCAAAAGGACAGGCAGTATTTGATGTGCATTGAGGCTCCCCAACATCTTAGGTCACTAGGCAGCATCTTTCCAAGCACTTCTTGTTGGTAATCTCCCCATCATTTTTTTTAATATATTGAACCCCACCCTCAGCCAGTTTCTGACTGGGTCTCTCTTTTCCATATGGAGCAGATGTACTTGTGCCTACTGAAGCAATGTGCTGTTGCCAATGAGTTGCAGGAGAAAAAAATGAATCTCAAGTTTAATACTCCCAATTTTGCAATCTCCTTCTTTCGAAGCAGGGATGGTCCACTGCTGGCATGTGCAGAGCCCAAGGCAGTTTTAAAAGTGATGGCAGTGGTGCCTTGGGCACATGTTGCTGTGGCTGGGGAACCTGCTGAGCCTTGGCAAGCTGAACCATTCACAGAGCAGGTGCTTAGAGGAGCAGTTGTGCCAAGGGCTCTGAGCTACTGTGGCTAGCCACATTGCTGTGCCATTTAATGTGAGAACGCTCTTTCATAACAGGCCAGGATTTTACCAGTTCCACAGTCAGCTCTCGGTCAAACTCTCTCATGGGTATGGTTGATTTGCCTTTGGAATGAATCAGGTTTGACTTCAGTCTCATGTTTTTAATTTACCTAAGACTTTATCCATATTATCACCTTAAAAAAAAGCATGTTTTTGTATGAAATTGCATACCATTTAGTCCTTTATCTCTGCTGTAAGGAAAATACTGACTAAACAGAAACAGCGGACAACAGTACATGAGACTCCTGTTGCTTATTTGTTGCATTTGTATGTTACTGTCTGGGAAGATTTGAAGGGTGGACCTCCTCTTATCCCTCTGCTTCAACTACAGGCAGGAAAGTGCTTCAGCAGTAAGTCACGTTTCTCTTGTTTACTCTCATCAAGACCTTTGTGTTGCGTAATTCTTTTGTTTTCTACTGTTGTAATCTCTGATGCACACGGATCCCAGACAATGTAGATGACCCGTATGGGATGCATGAGGCTCCCTGTCAAGATATTGTTGTTCCTCACTGGCTGTCATCCAGGTTTAGTACTAAGCTGAAAAAAAAGAAAAAAAAGAACAATGGAGATAAATTTAGATGCTGTTGGGAAAAAGAATCTAGGACACTGTCCATCCCAGCCTTTTGAAGCAACACCCACAAAGCGGTTTCCTGACTTTTTCAGGGATTCCCAGATTTTCACAGCAACTTATGCAACCAAAGCTGACACCACCTGACTAACACTTGGCTAACCCTTTGCAAACTCCTTCCAAATGCAAGCTAAGAAACAGAGCTTAGTGTCCTAAGTTAGAGCCTGACTGTATGCACACTGAGCACAACTGGAAACAGCTGGAGCATGGATGCTGGTACCAGAGGTGCCAGGGCAGATCCACTGCACTGATTTCCTGAAGGCCATTACCAGCCGTGCTCTGCAGGCAACAGTGACCTAGGCCTGATTTTAATTTTGCTAGACAAGTGCTTACACTGAGATTGGAATCTCTGCTACTAGGTCTCCTAAAATACTGTTAATCACTGACTTTGTACCCCTATTCATTATTTTGATTAATAGCTTAGCTACATGACTGTTTCAAAGGCCCCATTGAGGTATTACCAGCTAAACTGATCACTAATTGCAATTCTAGAATATTGCTGTTTCTATGTAGATGTGATGTTTAATTGTTTAAAAGGAGTAGGACACTGTATGTGCCCTAAGCCAGTTTCTCAAGTCAAATTCTCTGGGGTGGGGAAGGTCTTGGCCCTTCTGCAGCTTGTGTTTTACAATTTTCTTGCATGGCTTCTTTTTATGAGAGTTCTTTCCCTATGTTTTGAAGATTCACATTCAGTCATTGATGAAATGTTTTCCAGTGCTATTTGCATTTACACAGCCATTCATATCCAAAAGGATGCCATGACAATTTTGATCTGCTGACAGGGGTAGCCAAATGTAATGTTTACCGATGCAGTGCAAGAGCTTTAGTTCCATTTTTTAAAGTTGAAAAATTTTGCAAAATGTTGCTTTGGGTCACATCTTGCAAGTTTTTGTCTCATTAGTTAAGTTGCTTTTTGCTAGAATAATATAATTTTCTACAAGATAAAATAACTTTCATTTTAACATCATGTAATTGAAATATATACTTTTTTAAATTTCAAATAATATTTTGGTAAAAAGTTTATCTTTGAGATTTTTGAAATGAAATCACTATGTTTCATGTAAAAAAAAACCCCAATCCAGTTGCAACTTATTTTATTTTTCGTTTCATCACAAGCATATAAAAATGAATTATAAATAGGTCATAAATTTTCTTTCTGATTTAACCAGATATAACAAAAAAATCCCCCCACAAACCTACTCTCACCAGTCCAGTCATAATTTATTTGTTAATATACACTTTCTCTATGGGCAAAAGCTTTGAATTTGCATGATCGGATTAATTTTGTGGGTTTGAAGAAAGGTCATTTTTTTTTCTCCCTGTTATTATGATGTCAAACCATATCACAAAACTTTTTTCCATCATTTAGTGTAAAGATATTGGGATGGAGAATTAAAATGAAGAGCTTGAATGGCATTGCACTTGGAAAGTGAGCAAATAGCTATCAGAAGGATTTTAGCAGGAGTTCCAAGCTGGAAAGCTATTTCCGGATACACCTGTCTTCAAGGATTTCAATAGTACCATGAGATTCTCAAAATTATTTGATACATAATTTGGTGAAATTTGAAAGCTTTTCCTTTGCAGATGTTTTGATTATCTGACTATAATAACTCTTTGACCTTAACCTAAGTAAATAGGTATTGTATGTTTCTAATCAGTGTGTGCTTATGTTTTTTCCATTTTATTTTTAACTTGAATGCTGTCATTTAATAAAAAACCTATATCTTTAAAAGTACCAAACTTTATTAATCCACTTAAAGGCTTAACTGTCTATAAAAATGTACTATGTAAATTGGACTTCTTCCCTTTAAGTCATCAGGGCCAAGCACATAAAGCTTGGGGAAATTTATGCATTTTGCCCATCTCTAAATCATTAGAGGCCAAACCAATTTAAATAGCAATCAGTGACCAAGAACACCCTTTGCTCTCTGAAGGTTTGTTTTTTTTCCTTGGTATTCTGATTATTTAATTCAAGCTTGTTAGGTTCAGCTCTGCTGGATGCTTTGCAGTCTGAATTCATTCTGCCTTGTTTAATTTGCCTTTTTTCCTTTGTCATTGGATTGCTAGCTCTCAAGATGAGAACAGAGAACTAACTCACCACTGCATAATATGAACAGAAGCTGTTCCTTAAACTATTAAAAAAGATAGGATGATCCTTTGGATTTGACACTTGGGACAGAGTTTTTGTGCCTTTTTAATTGCTTTCCAGACTGGGATCATTATCCTTAAGATTTCCCACTTGTAAGACTGAACTCCTCCCGTTTTGAAAAGTGTTTAGAGGTCTTAAAAAACCCCAAACTAACATATGAAGTTTCCTTGTATTAATTTTTTGCTGACCTCGGCCGAGTCAAAGTTTGTCTCTAAGATATCCGGAGGTGATCACAATGGAAATGGGAAGGAACTCACAACAGATCTGAAGGTTATTTTCAGAAGTGGCATCTCAGAGTGGACTGGAGGGACAAGCATATTATTCTCAAAATCTGTAAGAAACTCAGCTCACTGAAAGGCAGCATTTTCCCCAAGCTTTTAACAGTCTGCCACTTTGGAAAATGCACAGGTTTAAACCCTCCCAATCATGTTTATTCTGTCTGACACCTTGACAGAGGCATTTAACTCTGGTGTGGCTTTTGCTATCAATTATTATGTCTCTTGTGTAAGATCTGGTCTCTGAAGTCATCACTAGGAAGAGGTAGAAAAAAATCTAATAGTGGGCAGATTTTTTATGTCTGTGTCACTCAGATTTATGATATTACATCTTCTCTATGCAAAAGATGCATCTTTTATGGCAAGATAGCTCTTCTAATGTCTTGAAGTGTCTTGAACTCATTACAGCTTTTTGGCTTGTTCCAGCCTTCAGATTAAAATGGTTCAAGTTACATCATTTTAAACTGCACAAAGGGTCAAGAGACCGTATCATTTCGATGAGGCCACAGTTCATTTGCTTTGGCTCAGGAAAGCCAGAGGATGAAATACATATTAATACTCACAGTTTGAAAGAAGGATTGCAGCCTTGGTATTGCAATGAAGTGAAACATTTCATACATGAAACAGCCAAACAGTCACTGGATTTTTGCCAGTTTGAAGGAGATGGGGAGGAAGAGACAATGTAAAAAAAAAAAAAAAAATTTTTAAAAAATGCACCTGGTACCTATTTTTGTAAAAAAAGTTTTTGTTATGGGGGAAAGCAATATTTGCTTTTTGCTTCATGGAGTTGAAATCACTCCATTAAGAGGGTGGGAGAAAAGATTAATAGATAAATTCAGCATACTGACTCCTTCATATAGTTAATGTGCTTCATTTTACCTAGGTGATGAGCTGCATTTACACTGACAATGAGTGGAAAGGGAGGAAGAGAGGTTAAATATGTGGTATGGGGAACAAAGTTAATGAAAGCATATTACAGAATTTTACAAAAACATATATTACTCTTCATTTAATGTAGTCCTTGGGACAAATACATCCCTGGTATAATCTCATTAAGCTAATGAGATCACATCATTGATAAATTTGGCTCTTGTATTTTAACTTTTAAAATGGTGGTGGTATCATAATTTTCTTCTCTGCTTAGAATGCGAATGAGCATTGTAAGCCTGAGAAAAAAGAGAATTTTTGAGAGTGACAGAGACCAGTGAGACAGGGAAGATGGAGAGTAGAATATTGAGCTCATTCATTTTTGGCTCTCAATTGTCCTTGTCCAAACATTTAAAGTTTTGAGCTTTGCACTTCTGTATGTGAAGGAACTGTTTCCGCCTGAAATCCAGAGTCTTAAAGATGTAAGGCACCTGCCTCTCTCTAAGTGGTGCTGAGATTCACCTTCAGCCATGGCAGACACCTTCAAAATCATCCTCATCTTCGTTGATCTTAACTGAGCTTTAATACCTTGTCACCATTTGAGTGTCTAAGATGCACACAACTGGGATGGTGCCTCAGGTAGCCACTGTGACTGCTGACCATCCCACAGCAGGTTTCCCAACTGAAACAAAAGCTTCCCATCCTCTAAAATATGACTGCTCAAATGCACCATTTATCTACTTATGCCTCCTGTGAATGTGATGCATAAAATACACATAGCATACTCTTCCTCTGTTGACTCCTGGTTTTTGTCCTTGACACTGTTCCACTGTAACAAGCTGTATCCAAGTCCTTTCTTTGATGGAAGGATTTCAAACTGAATGTGAGAGCTCCAGCCATTAAGCTGTTGGATTTTTATTTTACATAATTGATGAAGTAGTTGTTGGAGCAGTTGTTGGAGCTGAGACTTGCACCAGTATCTCTGGTACGTGTCTTAAGAACTGGGAGACAGCAGCTCCTTCCATCTGTGGTCTAATGATGAGCAAAAAGTATTCCTCTAACTGGGAAAATGACTTGAACCAGTGACATAATATTCAGCAGCAAACTGCTAAGGGTAATCTCTCTAAAGTGAGTTCAGGTTACTGCCTCTCTGAAGTTACAAGAGAGATTAGATTCAAGACTCTAAAAGCACATGTGAATGACCCAAGAAAGCATCTACTTGATGGCTTCTCTGTCTTCCTGTGGCTTCTCACTGACATAGAAAACTAGACAAAAATGCCCTTAGAGTAAATTCATGGCTGACAATCTGTCTCACTGCAGAGGAACATCAACCCTGTGCTTCACATGGATCATGTCAGTGTGACAGGACCATCAACACTGATTTTCATTATTACTCTGAAAGACTGTGCATAGTCCTCCCTAGCTAGTTTTTGAGGTATCTGACTATCCGCATGTTTAAGGGAAAAGAGTCTAGATGCAGTGTAGTAATTCTCTGATTATTCCTGAACCAAGAAGCAATCCAGAGATTTCTAAGATTTATGCCAGGAAATCAAATCTAGCTTTGGGGTGAGCCGAGTAAGATTCCACATAAAATAAATTACACTTCTGTGAAATTTATCCTAGAACCTGCAGAGTAATAATTCTTCACTATTTTGTAATTACCCTACATTGCTTCTTTTTTTCTCAATATACTTTTTAATGGTTTAAGAATTCCTGCAGGGGCGGTGTTTTTGGTTTTGTTTTTCTTTTTTTTTTCCTCTTAATATTTTCCCTTAAATATTTACAGGAATTTTCCAGCTGAGATATCATAACATTATTTTCTTCCATCCTACCTTCTTGTTCTACTCCAGCAGTCTCACAATGACCTTGTTCTCAGAACACACACCCAGCTGCACTGTCCTTTTATTTCTTATGACAGTCTTCAGAGTGCATGGGAGACTTTTTTTTCCTTGACCTTATTCTTCATTCATGATGACAATAACACAATGCTCAAGACCTTAATAATCTTAATTTCATTTTTGCTATCAATAATAGTTCAGACACATTCTTTCCTCCTTCCACCCTGTCCTCACTAAGGTGCTTTTCAATTTTTCAATAAGATATGTAAAAAGGTAATTATTTTTAATTTTTATCTGTTATTATAATTATGGGATATTAATTTCTGCTTCATTTTAGTGCCTCTGCTATCACAATGAGGTGGGTTATGTTATATATTTATATCTATATCTATCTCCCATTTTTCTATTCAACTGTATTTTGGTCTAGAGTGAGGCTGATTAAACTTATAATGTCTGTTCTTTGGTAAATATTGAGATTTAATTCTATTTTATTATTAATTCCAAAATTGACTCAAGTTTTTAGCAAATATTTGGAGACTGATGGATATGCTCTGCCTAAAGATCATTGAAATATTGTGCTCTGATTCAGACCTGTAATTTTTTTTTTTATTCTGCTTTTAATTAAAAAAACTTTAGAAATTAAATACAGTTCTGAGATTATCAATATTTTGTATCCGAATTTTAAAAACAAAACAGTCTCTTTACCAGGGCATTACCTCACTTTTTTTTTTTTCCCCATAGAAACAATGTTTTCTAATGTAATAACATTATTATTGGAAGCTTCTTACTCTACAACAGAACTAGTAAGGTCTTGTAGAGCGTAGCATTTAGCTGAAATTAAAGATGATCCTAATCTTTTCAGGAAGAGTCTTGGCCCCAGGGAAGACTGGAGGGCAAGAGCAGGGATACCCTGGTGCTCCTCTACAGGCAGGAAGGCTCCTGCCTGGACTGAGTGGTATCCCACCTGATCACTGTATCAGGTTTAAGGTACTTAAGTGAAAGAAACAAACAAACAGAAAAAGAGAGAAAAGGGCATTCTTGGAGCTCAGATAGTGATGAGAAGGGGAAAAGCATGCTATCACAATCCTGGGGGAGATATATGGTTACCCAAAGGTGGAGGTAAACAAAAAGCCTGGGTGAAATTTGTCTCTCTTTGAAATGTGTTTCTTCTTTTTTTTTTCCTTTTGACATGGGGGCCAGGGAGTTAAGAGCATGGGAAGGCTTTATTTTGTCTTACTGAATTCAGCAGCGTTTGTGGGTTTAATTTCTTCACATAATAGATGCTCCATTTTAAATGCTTTAACATCTACAAGGCTTTCAACGGTAGATGAATGAACGCTGCCATCATTCCAAGCACATCACTTTTATATCTTGTCAGATGGTTACAGTTATTAACAGCAGCATTTAAAATTCACTTTGTTCCTTGAAGAAAGCCACCGCTATAAGACAGAACAAATTACAAGTAGTATGTATAGCGCAGCAGTGCTAAAACTGCTGTCAGCATCCCAACGTGGCCATATGTCTGACATAAAGTACACAAAAGAAAGTGTTGAGGATTGGAGCACAGGCTAATGATAAGTAGGCCGGTTAAACAATAAGCCTCTCAAGTGAGCAGTATACATTCTGTTCTGTTTTTCTTACTTTGTGCTGCTTTAAATCAAAGTCCACAGGTCTTGTATTGCTGGGAGGTTGGACATGTTGTCTGCCAGTAAATAGGCCCTCTGCCAAGAAACTAGAGCTCACTCTTGGTAAAGGAAGAACATTGTTCACTAAAATAGTTTGTCTTTTGATGCCAAAGGAAATCAAATTGTAATCAAGGGCTGAGAACGGACTGAAGTCATAAAGGCTGGCTTGCCTCAGACTTTGGCAGCCTCGCTTGTTCCCAGGCATATTAAATATAATTTACGTTTGCAGAGGGGAGAGGCTTTATTGAACTGGAAATTTGTTTTAAATAACACTTAAGTGAAACACTGTCAGAGGCAGCCAGGGACACATTTCTACTGTTATTTAGACTGCTGAAAATCCAGAAGATGTTCATGGTCTTCACTAGATTTCTTCTGAACGTGCATCTGTGCAAACGGATATTTTTTGGTCAATGTTGATGAAACAATCACATTTCCTAGGTTCTGGTCACCCATGCTGAGTGGAAAATTCATGATGAAAGGCTTACCTCACTTAAAGAAAATATTTATAGGTTTTTCTTCTATTTTATCATGCATGTGAAAATTCAGATTAACTATAAATAACAATATTTGGATGAAAATGAATGCACATAGGACAGTGGAATCAATTATATCCTTGATCTGCAATGTATGGAGTGAAATAAATTATATTGATAATTCATGTTTAAAAAAGTTAAAGTTTAAAATATGTACTTTATGGTTTCAGAAAGTAACTTAGAAACACTTCAAAAAAAAAGAAAAATATGATGTTTATTTTTCTAAATGAAATTTATCTTTTGGAATGGTAAAACTAGCTTTTATTTCACCATGGATTTAAAAAATAATTTAAAAATAGCCTCTCTATGAAGTGATAATTCTACTTTTCAGCATCTTGTGCATAAGTAGCCAGCTAAAGGGAAAATGTTGTTTTAATTTTTTGCACACTTTTGGATGAGATATTTTTCTTCTAACCCGACACAGTAATGTAGGTTACATCAGAAATGTATTTTACATCAGAAATGTATTTTACAGATTTATACTGAGTCAAAACAATGGAATCTCCCAACTAAAAAGCAAAAAGTCTTCTATGAAGATCTCATTTAAAATCACATTCACCCCTTGGTTTTGCAGCTTTGTCACACTGCAAATAACATTTGTCAGCAAAATAGTTTTAGTTGCATATGTACTATGTAAAGAGAAACTTGGCCTCAGGGAAATCATAAGGTATAATTAAACTACCAAAGAAATGGTTGAGTAGCTACTTCTTTAAAATGTAGGGTATTTTTTTTGTTTGTTTGCTGTTTCAATCTTTCTGCTGGCAATACTATTGAAACACCACACTTCCTCCTCAGAGTGGAAATATTTAGATAAGTTTGAACAGCTCACCTCTCTTCAATTGGCTTTTGCAGCAATTTAAGGTTAATTCTGTCAAAAGACTAGGACAGATCATAGACCTTGACAACCAGTTTAGAGGTCTAAAACTATCCCTTGGTGCTTGAGGGACCAAACAGGCGTCTGTCTGATATGTTTCTTAAAGCTCTGCCCCTGTTTGTGTATGTATTTTTCTGAGCTTTGATAATGTGTGACCTATAAATGACTAGCTTAATGCCCAAACTGTTTCACCTCAGAGTAACCTGTAGCCTCATGACTAAGCTTTTTCTGGAGGCTCTTTTGAAAGTGCATGTTGTTCATGTCTTCTGTATGAGATATCTAATTTGATTTGACTGAGTGCAGTGGGGCTTACTAAGAGGCAAGATGTTTAGGAAATGTGACCTGCATTTCTCACCATTGCCTGAGTCCGTGTGTGAGTCTAACCTAAGGCACCTAAAAAACCTGTGTTTTCCTGAAGATGGGACTCTCCCTTTGCCAGAAAAAGAAGTGCTAAAATTTAAATGCCTTATTTTCTATTCAATAATTTTACAGCAAAATATTAGTTTGGTTTGTTTTGTTTTGTTTTTAGTGAAGAAACGAGACTGCAGAAGTTCTGGAAGTACCCTTACTTATGATATCAATGGTTACATTGCAGCATAAAAATACCAGGACTATCAGCTGTAACTCATGGCAGCCCTTTTTCCCAGCTGTAATACACTTTTAGAAGATATATGTTGAGGGCCAAGAAACTACAAAAGACAGAGAAGGGCAACTGAAGAGGTAAATGCTATGACACTCAGACACCTTCTAAGCTTCCTGGCACTTTTGACAGCCACAGGCACTCCCGAGGATTTGACAGATTGGTGGGTGCTTTTATCTAGTCCACGTTGGTGAACAATACCACGTGGTAACTGAGCATGGGCTTTTGGGACTAATTAAAGCAGGACATTGCTACAAAATACAGTCAGAGTAGGAAGTAACTGAAGAGACCTCAGTACATGTGTTCACTTAAGTGCATGCAGAAATTACAGTGCTATGTGAACTTGCACCTGTGGCTGCTGTGAAGATCTGCAGCTCAGATTCTTTTTGAAGTCCTAGAGGTACTCTGAGACAGCCCTGCACTCCCTGAAGAAGACCACATTAGGAACCTTCCACAAAATTGCTTCAGGATTCAAGCTCGCCTGTAATATTCCCTTCTCTAGCACAACACAATGCTGTATCAGAGTTTTCAAGTGTTCTCTAACTTTCTGTTCCTTTTTTCCCTTCCCTTTCAGTCAATGTGACATAGTGTATTCAGAAGTTAACAAAAACATTTGTTAAAATAAAAAACATTTCTTGAAATAAAACATTTCTTGAAGTAGGAACAAACAGACTGCTTTAAAAGTTTTTACATTTATATATACGTAAGTGCATAGAGATATTTATACTTCCGATATATTTTCTGCTTTCCCTTTGTATTGTCTTGTAAACACATCATGAATATGATCCTTCA
This sequence comes from Illadopsis cleaveri, assembly GCA_013399915.1. Lineage (NCBI taxonomy): Eukaryota > Metazoa > Chordata > Aves > Passeriformes > Timaliidae > Illadopsis > Illadopsis cleaveri. The sequence goes on along the minus strand of VXBB01004688.1, from coordinate 117,579 downwards.
TTTTTGAAAAAAATAGGAGCTGGATGCATAATTCAGGGGAAGCAAATGAAAGACTCATCTCTATTGTTGCAGTTTTCTTAAATAAGGGTTTATGCTTTTGAAAATCTTCTTTGAAATACACATATTGCAAACAGAATAGAAGCAGAAAGAATATTTCCATGCCTGAACCATCCCATCCACTCATAACCAAGCTGACACTAAATAAATGGCAGACAGATATGAAGACAGCTCAGCTGAGTGTGAAAACAAAAATGTGCGAGAGGTTTGAAGCTTGGTCTGATACTCCCACTGTCTCACCATTACCTTGTCTGTAGATGCTTACTGGCAAATCAAGCAGCAATAGCCCATCATTTGTTTGGGAACTGAATGTCATAGAAGGTTCTGCAGTGGGAAATTGGTCCTACTACTGCTGAAAAGAATGGGCAGCCTATTTCTATCACATTACACTCTTCTGTTGGGCTTTTCTTTTTACTTCTCAGAAGACCCAAAGCTGGTCAGGTCAAAGTTAACAGCTGTTGAAATTGCCATATGCTTTTTAGAGGAGATGTGAAAATGTGTGCCAGAATTTTGGTTAAGATTGCGATGAACACATTTTGACAAAGAGATCCTCCCCCTAAACTTATTTCACATGCTAAGAGTTGGCAATATGGGAAAAGAGGGCTGATGGGGGTAGAATTACTAGCCTGTCACCTTAACAAAAGACTTTTGGAAATGTATTGCCTCCTTGGGAAAGGGATTGTCCTTCATGAGGTTTAGTGTCAGATAAAGTACAAAAGATGGTTAAACAGAAAAAGTCTGTAAACAATAATATTTTAAGATTTGCAACAGTCATGTTGATTATTCTGTATTTCTAAATCAGTCATCATTCCTAATTGAAGAAACTATTTTTCAGCAGTCAGGCAATCAGGTGACACAGGCCCTGTAGTCATCCCTCTAATTAAAACCATCCAAAATTCCTGTGTGGATATATATTGGTGTAGATGGGCAGATATCTGTAGTGTGCCTAAAATTAAATACCTCTCTCTATAAACATCAAATATAATTTAAAATATTTTTTCTTAATTAAAATACCATTCAAACTAGACAAATGTCTGTTTCTTCTGCTGTGGGAGCAAACACTTCCTTTCCTTGTGTTTGTCTGAGCTGGAATTAAGTTAAATACAACATCTGAAATAGTCTGCACTCCAAGTAACCAGTTCATACAATCTATTGAAACCATAAGCAGGCAAGTTTTGGTTTTCTAAAAATCCAATGCCATGAAACAATGAAAAAAAGAACAGCCTTACCATTCAATAATACAGGAAGCAATCATCTTGATCACTGATGCAAATAATGGCATGATTTCAGTCAAAGTAAATTTAAACAAACAAATAAACAACTCAAATTTAAAATCCTTACTCCAGATCAGGTGCTTGTTCAAGGAATGTCAGAAACCATGTCAGACAAAACATAAAAAATTCAGGAGACTAATTTTGGAATATGCTGTCAAAAGCAAATATGAAAGACTATTCAAAGGCAAACATATCTGTTAACTGTGATGCATCATAATACTGGCTATTCAATTTCTTGTTCAAGCTCAAAGGCCCTAAAATAAAAACCTAAACTCAATGCTGATTTCTTTGCTCATAAACATACAAATAACTTTAAAGACACATATTGTATTCATCCAATCACTTTCCCATGAATATTTTCATTTCTAAATGCTATTGTTTGATTGCTCACTCCTCAATTGTGATGAATCTTGGTGATAAATAGAAGTCTGCAAGACAAGGGAAATTTTAGTAAATTTGTCCACTTTTGCAGTTGCAAAAGATAAATAATATTGAAGATCCTTTTAAAAAAAACCCTAACAATTAATCCTGTGATCCAAATGTTAATGTACAATTAGTAGCAGATTTAGGATACTAGAGTCAAACCCTTGAATGATATCCACGGATACTTTTTGCCTTTCTCCATGATCATATAGACTTTTGAATATCTTCTTATTGTGTAGAAGACATTTGTAGTTTGCCTTATGCTCTGCACTTCCACAAGAAGACACAAGGGAAAACAAGCTCAAAATTCAAAGAAAATGCATAGTATGTTTTTTCTACTTTACCAAGAAAGGATGAATAACTTTTGTGTACCTAATATGCAGAGACATCTTCGTATAACAAGATACAGCTTAACTCCTAGAGTCCTTGTTATTTAATCCATTTAGTTCTGCCCAGGGATCACATGAATTTATGGAAACCCCCTGCAACCCTCTTTGTTGACTTCCATCCCTGCTGGGAGATTCCCATCTGCTGGGAAGCAAAAGTCTGTTCTGAACTTTACCTCATTTAACAGAGTGCCACATGTAAATCCAACTTCTTCATTTATTACTTTGACAGAGCAGATGGCAATGGGCTTTTAAAAGACTGTAATGTTGCTTAAAACTAGCTATATTTGTAGAAATAATAGTTGTAGCTGCTTGGATTCTAGTGCCTGACTTTTAGGAAGAGAATCTGACACAGGCAATTAAATTTTTGAGCCATCAGTACTTAGTGATGCATCATAATTTAGCTGTTTTCAGAAAATCATATTGTGACCAAATAATCATTCATTTAGACAGAAAATACTTTTTTAATGGAAATTTGAAACTTGTGTTTGGTGGCTGATATGAGTGACTAGTTTTCTAATAGTCTTAATCACTGGAGTATTTCTTTACTTGTTCATTTAAGCCCATTAATGAAAACGTATGATGTTAAGTCTAATATCTACTAACCCTTGATGACTGTTTTGACTTCCAGCATTGTCCTATAAATAACTGTGAATGACATGCACTGAAAATCAAAGAGTATTATTTCACTGTGATTAAAGAGAACAGGTTCACCCAAGAGTTCCTTTTCATCCAGTAAGACAACAGAGAAATTCATTGTTATTTTGAGTCAGATGTAATGTACTTCAAAATGTCTTGTCCTTAAAAATCTTACTTTAAATGCATAATGCAGGCTTTAAAAATAACTTGAGAACTCAAAGCCAGCCACTGGGTTTTCTTGTAGGATGCATGTAATGGGATAGGGAACATCAAGCACAATCATAGTACCCTGGGCTTGAAGACTACGGATAATATAAATTACTTGTCCTCAAGATCCAGTCTAGTGGTTTGTGTGTTTGTCTGTTTATAATTGGTGACATGTGAAAGTTTTTTAAGCCCTGAAAAAGGGAAGTAAGCCTTACATGTCCAGTGCTGACTGTGCTTTTCTAACTGAGAATAGCAGCTGACCTGATGCTCCGTGAAATCCAAAGAGCCATCTGATACAACCGGGATCTTTGGTTATGTTCACCTTGGGTCTGAAACTTCTGATCATATTATAAGTATTATGGCCAAAGGGCACTGGTTGTTTGTGTGACATTTGTGGTCTGTCATGCAATCATGTCATCTTGTGTGGCTGCTTCAGGGTGAGACCTCATATGAAGTGAACAATGTGTGTTCTTTGCTCTGAATTAAACAAATACCTCTAATATGCACTTCCTTAGTTCAATGTCAGGTGTTTTAAGGTATTTCTTCTTGTGCATATGCTTAGGCCTTAATGTCAGAAACCATGATTCATAATAGGTTTTTGCTTTTCTGATGATAAATTGCGCTGTTTAGAAACAAGGCTGTCTGTCCCTAAAGGGCTTTTATAATGAACTGCACAGGCTTCCTCTGCCACTCTGCTGGTCAAACTTCTGTGATACAACACATGGCTTTTATTGATCATCAGGAGAACATTATACCAGGAGGGGTTTGTGTCTCAGTGTAATTTCCTTTAATAAATATTGTGCCATATTTAAAATTTTAGTTCAGATAATGGAACTTTCTTAAACTTTATTAGCACGCTGATTTTTCTTGAGTGTAGTTGCAGAAAATTTCTAAGATTCTTGAGCTGAAGTTTAAAACCTAAGGTTCATCTCCTGCATGAAAAACTCAGGAAGATAACCCTGGTGGCATATTCCTTTGCAATTATTTTCTGCAATAAGATATGTGGAAAAGTTATGCATCAGAGTAAAAGCCTGGAAGCCTCTGTCCTTATTTGATAAATCCCCTGAGGAAAATCTAAGAAAAATTGGAGTCAGCTGTGGCTATTCCTGCTTTGGCCATAACCTCAGGAACACACCTCCCACCTTCCAAGCAACTCCAATGGAAAAGGACAGCAGTGATCTTCTCTGCCAATAAATGTGATAGGAAACAACAGGATAATTAGTGGCTCTATATAACATAATCCAGTTGAGAAACTGGGCTGCATTTGGGGCAGTTTGGGTAGCATGAGGGTCTGAGGCCCAGGAGAAGAAAGCCAGCCAAGTCCTGCTGGTGCAAGCTCTGCTGGTACTTACATACACATGGCTCTCACTGGTACAACATAACTGTGGGGTGTTTGAGACAGAATAAAAATACTCATCCTTTCTTGCATTTGTGAACCTACAGATGGAACTTTAGAAGAAAAATGTTATTATCATAGTCAAAAAGAAAAAAAAGGTGAAATCAGGACTTTGTTTCCTAAATTGTCCAGGATTACACTTGTCTCTTTGTAATTAGTACTTAAAGCAAATACAAAACTTGTAAAACATATTCTTTACCTAAAAGGAAGAATATAATCACCCATGAAAGTTAACACTGCATGGAATTTAAAGAAAAAAATAAAGAAAATCCCCAATATGGTTGCACAAGAATTTGAAAAAAACCTCATGTTGGTAAGCCAGATGCTTCCTTTTTTCAAAGATTGTGTGTAGGCGATTTATGGTATTTCGGTAATTCTGACCTTTGTCTGGCTATGTGGCTGTGTGTCAATAGAACTCTAAACAAGGAAAGCAATCACTCTGCTTACAAGTGGTTAAAATTCATGGCTAGCAGGGAGCAGATTGCAACAGGAAAGCCCCCAGCCTGTCCATCCACCAGTACCCTACCACCAGCAGAGCTCCTTTTATTCCAGCTTCTCCCTATGGTTACCTTCAATTCTTTTGCAAATCTTTCTCTCCCCTCACAAATTTATGGCCCATTGATGCCTTTCTGTGGGTGGCTTGAAACATCTGGGTAACAATCTTGCAGTCTGTGTCCTGCATCCTTCCCTGGAACAGTGGTGGGTGCAGGGCTGCCATCAAACCCAAAGGAAGAATGGAGCTGGTTAACTTGTGACTGTTAACAGGGGGTGAGGGAAGGTGAAGGAAGGAGCTCAGGGCGTTACTTTGTCAATCTCAGAAAAGTAGTTCCAGTGATTGTTACATCATGTTTCATTAAGCTAATTCGGTTTGGGTGATGCTGATTTCCTCCTCCTCGATGTCAGCCCCTTCCCTACCAGCGGACACTTTTATGGGAGGTTTTGCAGTAGGTTCAGTCTGAGATGGTTGAGCTCACACATATCCAGTCCCTCAGTGTGGCAGAGCAGGAAACGTCTCAAAAGGGCACAGACAATTAATTTACAGGAGTTTTACATTTAAATTAACTTAGTGGATTTTAATAGACAGTACAGCTTTCCCCCAGAGTTTTAAAAGAATTAGCTGGGATCAATCTCCCTAGTGAGCTCTAAATTTAGATATTTTAGAATAAATGTCTGTATTTCATTTATCTGAAGACTTATGCCATTTATTAGAGATTTTTTCGGTTTAAGATAACCAGGAGAGAGAAGAACCAGTGGAAAGAACTTTTCCCCACTTTTTCCTAGGTAGGGCAATCATTCTAGGAGATTAAATTAGGAGGTCCATGGTTGCAATAAATATTGTTTGGGGTTTTCTTGTGGTTTTGTTACCCTTATATATGGATATCTGAGGGTTTAGTGATAGGCAAAATAAGAGTATAATCTCCCTTTGTATTTATGTTACTCAGTCTGTAGCAATGTGTTGCTAAACTATACAAGCCAAGTCAGAGTTACTTAACCATTTTACTGAGATCTCTCGAACCACCAAAGTTCAAGTTCAAACTTAAGCAAAGTTTAGTTTGTTTAACTTTCCCTTTGCTAGGCCAGCCTGCCATGTTCTGTATGCCGTGTTCTTCCTTGCAACCTGTGAGGGCAGGAAGTGCCACAACTTAATAGACCTTGGTAGATTCTTGTCAAAATTTTGCTCCTGATCTAGACTAATACTCCCTTTTCCATATATCAGGGTTAAGCACTTAATTTCCATAAACAATGTTTGTTTTGTTGACATTATGTTCTATTTTCTAGACACTATCTTAATTTTTGGAAATTTTGCACAGATATAGAGACTCAAGCCAAAGATTGAAAGATGTCAAGAAACTTATCAAAATTTGCTCATGCAGATGGGTTTTCTCTGATACCTTTTCTACAACTCTCACCCTTAAAAAAAAAATAAAAATAGAGATGACAGAAAGCTGCATCTCTCACTGTGTTGGATGGTATTGGCCCTTGCTGAAATTTCTTCCTATCTTAATAACATATCGACACCAGGGTGATCTGCTTCATGCAATAGTGCTGGGATAATAAGTCTGTGACCTCAAATGACATGCTTCAGATACACCCAAGTGGCAAAGCAATAGTAGGATGACATACTAATCTTTTATTTCCTGCAGAACAGTAAATATGTCAGGTGATGAGGTTGATTCACGGTTGGTATGGGCGGGACACGAACTTGTGGAAAAACATATAAACGTCTGACCCATTAAGATATAACTGCTTTTCTTCAGTGTGTGCTAAAGAACGGTGATGGCTATTAGTCTACTTTTATTGAGAGGACTACTGGCAGGTGCTATAAGTCTCTCCAGAGAGCCTTGATGCAAAAATGATTAACTGACTGAGGCAGGAGTTTGAGCACACATACAATTAGTGTGTGTCACTGCAGTGAAGACAGTGTATATAATATTACTTGTGTTGGAGAACTGCTTCGGTATCAAGTATTGAATATGGAGAACAAAGCATTAAAACTCATTCTGAAGTTCCTTGCTTTCAGAAAGAATGATCAGTTTTCAGTCATTCTCAGAATGTAAAAATTTACTGAGAAAATTGTTTGTCTCTAAAGAAAATGTGCATACACAAATGTTAAGCAATGCGTTACTTTTGTGGAGAGTAGAATGGCATTATGATTGAACAAAATGTAAGTCATATTTAAGAACATGATAGAAATTCTGATTTTTAAAAGTACTTTTTATAGAGGTATGTTTTCACACTTCAATATTGTCATTATTTTGTCAAAAACACCCAAAAACAATCCAACCATGACAGGCGTTTAAATTAGATTAAGTATCAATTTCCAGCCAAAACAACTCCTGTAAGATCTTACTAGCAATATATTTTTAGTGCTAATCAATTAATAAAAAAATAGTTTTCAAGGTGTATAATTTATTTATTTAGCAGCTGTGAACTACACATGAATGGATACATCTATTAAGAGAAAGAAGAGGTATATGTTTTAGTACTGTATGGAAACTCTTCTCTAAATTCCTGCAGCATACATATTTCATTGATTGGCATCTGTCTGCACCTAACACAAAGGGGAAAACAAAGGCGAAAGAATTCCCTGTGGCACATCCCCAGAGGACTGGGGAATTTCTTTCTTTTATCTATTGTGGATGTAAACACTACATTTCACCCTACCAAACTAAAGCTTTTGCTCCTGAAATTAGAGATGCTTTACGCTTCTTGTCACATCCCAGCTCTCTGTGAAGAGAGGTCCTCTAAGGAGCTTCTGCTTATCTTGTTTTACTTTGAAACCTGTTCAAAGGAAAGAAGAAAGATCCCACTTAGCCTAGTTAGCCTGAGACTAGATCATTTGCTTTGCTTATGGAAAGGCTTCCCTTTAAAGATAAGAGCCCTTAGAATGTATCAGATAATTTGAGTTAAACTTTTGGGTTGTATGTCTTACTGTTGGTCTAAGTACTTCCGTGGCTGTCTGCTCTAGCATGTGAGCACATCACAGTTACTCAGTTTTGTCATTGTAACACCCCAGTGAGATAAGAAAATGTCTTTATTTTGTGCCTGGGGAACTGAATCACAGGGTAGGTGAATAATCTCGCCTGAAGTCAAATGGAAACACTGTGGGAAGCTCAGTGGTTGATCCAGGGCACTAAAACTAGGTCGGGTGTCCCAGAGCTGAACTGTCTCCACAAAAACAACCTTTCTCTTTATTTTTGTCAGCTGCACCAAAACTTAGTATGTGCTTTTTATTGAGAATTGTGATCAAGTCATGCAGAGACCAGAATGAGCATCAGTGCTGGTTAAGCATACAGCATTTTTAAGATACTATTCACAGTATGTACATGCACATTTTTGTAAACAGTGCATTCTTTAATAATGTGCCTACATATTAAAGGACTTGGACACATGAATAAATTTTCAAGGCTTCTAAGGCAAAATAAAATCATACATTCTTTTAAAGTTCAGATAAAAAAATGATCAAGTGTTTTTCAGATTTTTGAGCTAAGAATATGTAATGATTTACCATGATTCAGTGGATTCACTTAACTTATATTGCAATCATGGGGTGATTTTATTACTGAATTTGCACTGTTTTAATACATTGAAATGCATGGTCTTTGCATTCTGGGGACAAAGTGAAAGTATCTTCTCTAGTGAACAGAAGCAGGATACAGAGTGATTACCCTGTCTGCCTCCAAAAGACAGTGATAATGTGATTCTGGACTAACCTTTTGTGTGCACTTAGCAAAAACTAGTTCAAGCTAGGATCAGTTCTTCAGTGGAGCAGATCTGGGGCTTTTTTGGTTTAAATAGGGCTTGGCCATAATCTCTGGCAGTCCTTGAATTCAGTTAAGAGAAGGTATCTGACGCAAGTTCTTTGTTTCCCCATGTCTGCTGCCTGCAGCTACAAGTAGCAGTGGAAAAAGGAATGACAGGATTTTTACTGAGATATGTGACAGCAGAGCAACATCATAGTGCAGAAGCCTCCTGTCTGTGTAAGTGACATGGGGAGGGGGAAACTGCAGTCTCTGTTCCCTTCTGGGGTACACCTGGGGAGGTCACCAATGTCTCAGTGTGTGCCCACTGTGGCTACTGTTGGTGCCTGTGCTTGTCACACTACTTACACTGCTTGCACTATGGTGGAATACACAAAGTGGTACCCAAATGTGCAGGCATCCCCGTGAAAGTGTCATAATGCTGCAGGAAAGGCTTAGAAGCAAAATTAAGTGCAGGCATTTCTGTTCCAGACTGGGGAAGGATTTGGAATCTCCATCATCAGAAATGGTGGTACCGTTCCATGGAAGCAGCACAAGTGTGGTGATGCTGGCTGAGGTGTGCACTAGGCTTCATGTACCTGTGTATGTGAATGTATAATGTGTATATTTACACTCATATGAATATTTATAGATATTTATATATGTTGAACTGTACTTTATTTTTCTTTCTTTACTGTTCTACACTTAGAAAAATAAATAAAAAATTGATAGAAGATTGATGCTTTTGGAATCTCACTCGCTCAGGTTAAAAAAAGTTATTTCATAATAATCATGGTAATAAGATAAAAATGATTATTTCATAATAACAATAAGATATTTCAATTGTAAGTGAAGGCACTTATACTTCAGGGTGCAAATGAAACCACCTTTATCCTTTGTTTTTTCTGTCACGAGAAAATTGTTTCGTGCTAGTAGACGTTCCAGTTTTTTAACATCCAACAGACTGAATGTGACAAGGGTATTGTAAATTTTTGATTAATGAAATACTGCTTTCTTAGGCTATTTTTCTAACATTAGGCAATGTGGTCTTGTTCCTATCCTTGCCTGATGGCCTGAAAAATTTATTGATTTAGAATTTCATTGTCTAGTGTCTTATGTCTCATGTCTAATGGCTCCTATGTATTTCCATCATCTTTCTGGGACAGTGTAGAGGACACAAGCTGAGTTTCCTAACATGGTTCTGAACATGGCTTAAACTCAGCTGGTAACTAAGCACCACACAACTCCTCACTTACATCCTCAGTGGGATGGGGTGAGAAAATTTGTGGGCCAAGATAAATACTGTTTAATAACTTACAATCAACAATTACAATGATAATGAAGAAAAAAGTAAAAATAACAAAGACAGATAAAAATAAAACCAAAGAAATACACATTATACCATGAAAACAGTTTCTCGCCACCAGTTGACACATGCCCAGCCAGGCACTGAGCAGTACCCCCACCATCCACCAACCTTCCCACCCAGTTTTCTTGCTGAGCACATCATCGTATCGTAAGGGATATTGCTTTGGTCAGTCGGGGTCAGCTGTCCCAGCTGTGTTGCCTCCCAGCTCCTTGTTCCCCCCCAGCCTGCTCGCCAGTGGAACCATACAAGATGTAGAAAAGGCCTTGACTCTGCTCAGCGATAACAAAAACATCCCTGTGTTGTCAACCTGTTTTCAATATAAATCCAATCACAGCCCTATGCCAGCTACTATAAGGAAATTTAGCTCTATTTCAGCCCAAACCAGCACAATGGCCTTTTAAGCAATATGGATACACCACATGAAAAGCAGAGATGCAGTGACTCTTGCCTCAAGGAGCTTTAACTTTTCATACTGTTATAACTTCCTCCACAATCTCACCCAAATTCTTCAAAATACCATGGGCTTTGAATAGTTTATGATTGCATCATTATGTCTCACAGGACTTCCCAGGTAAATAAACTTACCCACTACAGACAGTGAATAATTATAACAGGTGATACATAAGACTTAGCAAACTCAAACACTTCGAGTGTAACAGTAAGACACTATGATATTTCTGTGTACCTCAGGCCTCAGTTCTGAATTATCTGAATTACAGCAGGTTTTTCTCAAGAGTGGGAGTTTATTTACTGAATTAACTCTGCCCTGGCTGCCTGATTTTTGGCAGTGTGGAGAAATTTACAGTGCCGTCAATGAGTACAGGAGATTCTTATCATCTTTAAACATGAAACATTTGTGTAGGCCTTCAAGTTTTTAAACATATACTTATTTTTCTCTCCTACATCCCCACTATCAAAATAGATAATAGACTATGTATTATATATTGACATGATAAAGAAGACCTGAAAATACCATTGCAATATGCCAGTTTTACACTAGTTAAGGATCTGATTCAGCAAATAAAGTAGAAAACATAGTCTGGAGGTAATACTCAGAATCATATTACTTTTCAGAGATATTTCTGAACAGATTTGTTTAACCTATTTTGTGTCTAAAAACTTTGCATAAATATTCAAAGTTCTGGGAGGATGGAAGGGAAGAGTTAGAAGGGAGGCTTACCCAGCACAAAAGAAAAATGACACAAGAATTCCTCCTGTGCAGTCATTAGATACCAAAACTTCTCATGCAACAGTGATTTATTGTGGGAAAAAAATAAGAAAGATTGTGTGTATAAATCAGAGTGTTAGTTGAGTTGTGGCTCAACTTCAAAGCCTTCACACTTCCTTTCCTCTACTTTTTACCTTATTCGACAGCTTCTCTTGCCAGTGAAAACTGCCTTTCTCCTTCATCTGTGTTTTACTCTGTCTTGGGTAGTTTTAAATTCCCCATATCAGAAGTTTTTGATCTCCTGTGCTAGATTTTATGTCATTATCAATGTCTTGCTTGGGACTGTTATAGATCTTTGCTGTGCTGGACTGAAAAGTGCTGAATTACTTTCAGAGGATGATCTCCATTGTCCTGAAACAACAGAGGGTCATACGGTAGTGTAGGCATTAGAAAAAAAAAACCACTAAAGAAAACAAACTAAAAAATTAAGCAAAATAAATAACGTAGCTTCATTTAGTAACTTTGCTGCTGCAGATGGACTTGGCAGGATGCCCAAGCAATAGTCGCCAAAAAGATTTTTCTAGCTTTTCTTAAGTCAAATGAACCAGCTACTATAAGAAAATTGTTCACTTGTTAGAGAACAACATCAGAATAATAAAGTGGGTAATATCATGATAAGCAAATATGATTTTTTTCCCCCCATTTACATCTTAATAGACTTCAACATCTTCAAGGTTAGCATAGGGGAATTTTTTTTTTTTTGTTGGAGGAGGAAGCAAGTTGAGAAAGACTCAAGGCCTTTTGGAGATGTGAGAGCATTTTCTGGTTTTTATCAGTGATTCTTAGCAAAGGACAAACTAATGAATGTGTAAGCATGCAACCATGACAACAGTGCAAGAAGAAAAAGCCTCATTACCCACAAAATTACTGAAATTACTGTTCTCATAGGTTTCAACTGAAGAGATGCTGTTTTCCCTGGACTCAGCTTCTGTTATTTGCTCAGACTGTGGACTTTTTATAACTTTTCTTCACTTTTCTAATAAACACTTATCCAAGTAGCTATGCCCATCTTGAATCTCACATGAAGGATTGCAAGGAGTAGAAACCTGCTTTGAAAACTTAAATTGTTTGGCTACTAATCCTGGGCTTTGACACCATCTTCAAAACTCACTCAGGATGCTGTGCCAAACTGGGAGCCATGCTGGTGTTGGTTCACCATTATTAATCACCAGCCTAGCCTGGCAGAATGGTTTCAGGTAAGTCTGCAGGGTGACATGATGTCTGCATTGCACTATAGGCATGTGCTTTACTAAAGTCCTGCCTGCACTCTAACCACTTCCCAGTATGAATGTGGAGTTCAGAGCTAAATGTAGCACTTAAGAGCTAAATGTAGCACTTGTAGGAAATTCTATGAGGATACATTTCGAAGACAAACTGTTTTCTGCCTTTTTTATTTTCCTTGTCTTTTCTTCCTACTTATCTTTTCACTCTATCTCTACTCCATCTCCATATTTTCATTCAGCTGCATTGACATTGTTAGACTTTGGTATACCTTCATCCCATCTTAGTCTAATAATTCCCTGGCTGCCTGTACTCCACACCTGTGAGCTGAATTAAGCATATAATCTTCCAGACTATAATTCAAAACCTTAAAAAAATCTTTGAGTAGTAGCGATCCCTGCAGTAAATCACTGTCCTAGTCTCTACAGGATAACACATTGTAATTTAGCATTAGACTTTCTTTACTGTATGGACTGCTCCTCATTTGTACCTTAAAAATCCCATAGTTCAGGCTCCAGCTGTCAGAAACGAGAGTTAAGACATTTAGCTCATTGCTGGTCATCTCAGTACCTTCATGTCTTTCCTGTAAATGGCTGCCAAAAGAAAAGGTTAAGAGTTGCACAGTAATAAGGTCATAAGACACATAAGGACAGCAATACAAAGGGGAGGAGAACAATAGCAAGGGCAACTGGGATAGATGAAACAGTAAAAGTTTGCTTGAGAGAATAACATCACTGGCAATGACATCAAGAGGAAATGGGAAACAGTCATGAAAAGAGGAAAATAGATCATTAGAAGAAAAAGGCAGTGTTGGGCATAGAAAAAACACCAGTATGTTTAATTAAACCTAGGTTACACATCTAGCCAAGATATCTCTTCAGAAATTAATAAAAAAAGGAAAACTGTTTAGATATCTGCATTTCACATCTGACATTTTATTCCAGTTAAAATTACACAAACAAATCAACAACAACAACCAAATAAATCTCTTGCATTACTGTTTTGCATTATAGGTTCTGGTTTACAGAGGTCCAATAGATCTCAAATGGAAGAGTACCACTGTATTTTACCACAGGCCTGAGCAGGGGTTGTGATTGCTTAATGTAGATAATCTAATATTGTGAACTGTATTGAAGATATTGTGGGATAGGTATTTAAGGAGAAGTTTGTGTAATGACATTTGTCACTGTATTCTGCAATATTAAAGAAGAGGTATATTTTGAATTATTATGCTGTAGTTCTCTCTTGAGATACAAATCAACTGAAGTTTCAGTTCAAATAAATCTTCTCCAAAACCTCTAAGGGCTTGTCTGTTCCTCCCATACTCCTCCGAATTCAATTCCATTCTTGATTACCCTCCAAAACCTATTCATTTATGCTGATAGTTAAATATCCTTTCCCCATTTACACTGACTACATCATTATCAGCCTTTCTGCAGCAGGACCATTTATGTTTTCCTTTGCTGTGCTTTCACATTACCATCCCTCCTCTCCTCTGACCACTGACCTTCACCTCCTCCAATGACTCTGATCACTTTTCTACTGTCAAAAGTTCCTTCCCTGTTTATTGCTACCTGACGTAATTTTGATTGGATTTTACTAAACCTTTGTTAGGTGTCAGGTGAACCTGAAGATTTTCTGTTAGTGAATCTTTAAAAGTTCCTGAGTCCTTCTACAGTGTATTTGAACTTGGAAAGAGTGAGAAAACTTGAGGAATTTTCTAGTTTTTTATACTATTTTGATAAGATTTGGAATTAAAAGTCTTGAGAGGGGAAAAGTACAGGAAAATAAGATGAAAGTTCTAAGGTAAAGAAGTGAAAGCAGGAGGACATTTACTTAATTTTGTTTTGTTTTGTTTTTGTTTGTTTGTGGTTTTTTGCTCTGTTTTGGGTTTTTTTGTTTTTTTTTTTTTTTAATTTTATTTTTCTCCCCTTTCTTTTTCCATGTTCTCTCAATTTTTCCTCACACATTCTTTTCCCTGCCATAGAAAGTTTGAATGAAGTGATGTATCATCATTTGGTAGGTCACAAGGTTGGGAATCCAGATCCTATCAGATTGCAAGTATACTGAGCTTCTGCCAGAAATGAACAACACAGATTTTCCTAAACATGCAGTTACAGCAAGGGGATTTGGGGACATCTCTGTGGGATGGAATGATAACTTTCTCTTCCAAATAACTGTCTGAAGTTTTTAGCAGTCTTGAAAAGTTAAGAATGGTTTTGCTTAGGAAGAAAAATAAAAAAGATTTTTTTTTTCTGCTTCCATCTCTTTGTCTCTGGACAGAAAATAGGGGAACAACTGAAATTTTTCTATACATAAGGCAGTATGGAGTCACAGGGAATCCCTAGGTTCCAACAGGATGTGCAACAGACTGGCATATCCAAGCAGGGTGCTTCTACCCTCTAACTCTAAAGGACAGAGTGGGAACACAACTGGATAGTGCAGGAAAGCATGGGAAGCAGTTGTGCTCACCCTCATAATAAAAATGGAAATGAAGGAACTTTTCTTGATCCTTTCACCTGAATAGGGACTAGCAACAATTTTGCTTTATATTTTTATTCTCCTACCAGTGCATGAAAGTCCCTTTACTCCTCTGTTCAGCTTAAATCAAGAAGCTGGGCAAAGGTCACCAGTTTTATGAACTGTATCAATCTTAGAGGGCAGACCTCTTAGGTGAAAAAAAAAAGATTGAAAGCCAACAGGTGAAAATAATCAAGATTTAAATCCTCTCTTAATGTGGTAAATTCAGTGGGTCAAGGTAAGGCAGCACTGAAATGGGCAGACGTGGAAGCTCACATTTCCCCAGGGTGTGACTAATGCAACTCTAAAACAACACACATGATCCCAAAGTATTAAAGCACTCATAAAAGAGCACTCCTCTGAGTATATGAATACTGTGTGAAGTGTGTGTCTACTTTATGGGATGTTGTTTCTTATTCAGACTGCCTCAGTGTGGAATATCCTGCTGCTAATGCACTTCTCTCTTTCCTTTTCTCTGGTCTGCAATGCAAATTTACTAATCTTAGTGGATTATCCCCTAGTGTTTTTAGATCTATGGGACAATATTTTTATTCAGCTGTTTTTTCCCTGGAAATAATAAAAAGACTATCTGAGTGCTCCTTATTTGTCTATCTGAGCGCTGACACAATGCAGCAAGAAATACTGCACAAGAAATAAGTTTGCAACAGGAACATGTGGTACTTATCTGTCTCTAGATAGTTAGACACTGGTTAATTGACATGATATTTCACAAGAAGCTGAAATTACCAGACAGATTTGCTTCTGACCCGTGAACTGATGTTTCAGGTTTTCCTTCCAGGTACACTGAAGCTGTGACTTTGAATTAAACAGAGTTAGCAGTGTGTGCATTAAATTCAAACAGCAGTCCTTCACGTTTGAACTAAAAGAGGGAGCACAGGTTGGTGGGAATTTTGTTGAGCAAGGAAATTAAAAAAAAAGAAAAAAAACCCCAAAGCTTGGCCTTGCTGTGTAAAATTCCACTTCAAAAAAGAAAACTCAGAAAGTAAGTAGTTTGTTACAATCAAGCGGAAAGTCAACAGAGACTCTTGAA
Organism: Illadopsis cleaveri; assembly: GCA_013399915.1. Taxonomy (NCBI): domain Eukaryota; kingdom Metazoa; phylum Chordata; class Aves; order Passeriformes; family Timaliidae; genus Illadopsis; species Illadopsis cleaveri. Next base: position 101,567 of record VXBB01004688.1, on the reverse strand, counting down.
CTTTTCCTGTTTTTGTTGTGTCTAATGTCCAGCAATTGCTTGAGACTAATAGTCAGTTTCTCAGGGTTACATTAATACTTCAAAGAATTTGACCAAGCCACAACTGAAAAATGGATTTTCCTTTTTAAAGTGTTGATGGCAAGTTTGATTAAAACCTTTTATTCTTCACAAACCACTTCTACAGTTAAATAAGCCTTTATTTTAGACTTGTTTAATTTATTAAAGTCTCATCTCACCTGTTTGCTTAGTGAAACCATTTCTTTGCAAATGTTTGATACAAAAAGGAGTCTGAGATGCTTAAAGGCAAGTAAACATCCGTAGCATGAAAACCTCTGCATCTTCTCAAGAATGAGCTATTATTTTGACCTGAACATTTACAAGATGTTTAAAGGAAGACAGGATCCTTCTTGTCTATAACATTTTTGTAGAACTACGAGTGCTGGAGAATATTCGTACATAATGAATGTAGGATGATTCACTTCTCCTAGCATATTATCTTCTCTGGGCAAGGTTGGGGTTTTTAGACCTGTCTCTGGACTTCCCTGTGCATACTTTAACTCCTTACTGCCTTTATATGTAAATACAAGACTCCAGTACTTCTCAAGGAATTAAGTCCTGCCTACAGAGAAATTTTAGCAGCTGAAATGTGAACTATGATAGAAATTATTTTGAAAAACCTTGTGAAATTGAATACCACAGTATTAAAACATTTTATTTCCTATGGTTTGTAGTATTACAAAAACTTTGGGAGAAAGAAAGAAAGAGAGAAAGAAAGAGAGAAAGAAAAAGAAAGAGAGAGTGAGAAAGAAAGAGAGAAAGAAAGAAAGAAAGAAAGAAAGAAAGAAAGAAAGAAAGATTGATTAATTTAACCTGTAACTTACTGGGTGCCTGCATAAACATTGTGTTACCACAAGGAACAAAACAGCAGGAAAGTGCAAAGTGGTGACTGTGGTGATGGTAAGTGAGGACTATTTTATTCTCTGGAAATACTGGCTGGAAATGACAGTTGAATTACCATGTAGCTTTATTCTGGTTTGAATATTGGCTGTCCTCCCACAGTCACTGTAAATCTGCTATAATAAAACTCTGTATCAACATATGCTAGCTAATTTAAGAGAACTGTGTGCATAAATCCACACCTGATCTAGATAAACTAGAACAATATGTGACCTGGCAATTCACAGCACTGATACAGGTGGTTTTGCAGCCTCAGACTTTCTTTGTCATTGGTATCCTCAGAGATCAGGGCATGTAAACACACATTTGGCAGTGGTCTCTGTCCCTCTGCATGCACTGGGCATTGGATGAGCTGAGCATCCTGCCTGCAGTTTTGTCTAGATTCCCATGCTGTTGCTCTAATCTAGAGCCCCCTTCATCCATTAATGTCTTACTGACAAGTGATACACAGATTCAATACAGAGCAAAAATAATGAAGTTCAGTTTTTTCTTATGCAGAGGTTTGTCACAAAATCATTCCTTTGGATTTCATCCCTAAAATATCATAGCAAAAGTTTTTTATTCTAGGATAGTATATAGCTGGCCTAATTTCAAATGCTAATTCTATTTTATTTAAGCTCTTGTCAAGCTAATTCTTTGAGTAAGTTACAGTGAGTAAAAGAGAAATATAAAATCCAAATATAAATATCCATGTAATAATAGAGCTGTCAGAATGATTGGTTTATGAAAGCAAGCAGTCTTCCTGACATTCCTAGACATACCACTCACTTTGTTTAGAGTTTTCTTTCTCATTCTTGTGTCATTACATGGTTTCTGCAATGCTGAGAAAAAAGACCTAGGTTTTTATTTTCTGAAGAACAAGCACTTTAAACCCCTCATACCTTATAAATTGGACATGAATATAGGCCTGGTGGTGAAAAGCTTTGGGGTATTTAAATCATATCTGCTGCTTAAATTTAAATACTTTCTAGTGATCTGCACTCTGCTGACTTCTGGATAGAAAATACCTCTGTCTGAATACATCTTATTCCCAATATTGTGAACAATCACTTTGCTGTTTCTTACAATTTTGCTTTCACCATATTGCTCTACTTTGATTTCCTCCTATTTTTCATCCTGGCATACACACATACTAATGATTGTTAATATCCTTTCTAGAAACTGATTCCTGGTTACATTGCTCTTCAAGGTAATAGCTAGGGGTAGGCAGGCAAGGGACCATAAAAATACAATCTTTAATCTTAAGGACTTCCTGTTCAGGAAGGACTAAGTGCAGACCAAATGGCACCAAGCAAACAATGTGACCTGCTCTGACTTTTAATGTGAATAAACAAGTCTGATTAAGAGTTATTCACTGCTAGATATTCTCAGCAATTCCGAAAGAAAAATAGTAGCTCTGCTAATACTAAAATTTCACTTGTTTCCAATAGAAGCAAATAAGCTCTATTCACTGGAGAGCTAGAGTGTTGAATTTCCTCTCCTTGGTTAAAGGAGCAGAGTAATACCTTCCCACTCCCTCACACTTGCACCTCCTGCTCTCTCTGTCAGTCACATACACAAGCACCAGCACCTTGCTTTCAGCTTCTATTATTAGGCATACTCACAGAGCCAGAGTACTACTGTCATCATCCTGAGAAGACCCTCCTTTGGGAGCTCCTCCTCCAGAAGTGGCATTTGAAGAGCTGGATCTTTAAACTTCAAGCCAATTTATTATTATTATTACTATTATTATTATTATTAATAATTTATTTTGAGTCACTGAACTTTGCCAGATATAATGCTGGGTGTTTTGTTTGGAAATCAGCTGAAGATATAAAGTCTCTTTCATGATGCTCTGTTGAGGTGATGAGCACCTGTTTTTTTGCTAAGGAAAAACTGGTCTCGGTAGCATGAGGAGAAATCTCTACTTTTGTCCTGAATAATGCATATGTTGCCTTAATTTCTGCTAACAAAAATATGGATTCTAACTGGATGATTGTGGTATTTTAAGAGGTTTTTTTTAAATCTGGGTTTTTAAAGGAAGCAGGAAAATATGGACAAACCTTTGTCAAAATATAGATTTCATGCCTCACTAACAGTTAAGGATAGGTAGAATATTACAAAATAATTTGATCCCATAGTTTAATTTTATAGAGCTATCTTTCTAGCCAACTGCTGGTTAACCGATCAGTTAAGAACTTAATTTGCTCAGCATTTAGCTAAAACATTCAAATACAGTGTTTTTATTCACACTGTTATTCAGGATAAAGAATAAAATTTCCTTTCTCTTTGTAGCTCAAGTCTCTCCTGACAATGTGACATATCTTGAAAATATGGTGAAACCATATTTTTTACATAGGTTATTAAGACCTGTTCTACCCCCTGCTCCCCCTTTTTTATTGTAAATTACAGGGTTGCATGTAAGTTCAAAGAATTACTGACATTCCTCTGTGCAAGGGTTGTGCCAGTGTTATTGCTTAGCTGTCTTGCCATATTTCAGGCTACAAAATAACCAGGAAGGCAGTTACTTTTCTGCCTGCAATGGATTTTGTTCAAAAATAAAATCACCTAGTTTTCAACAGGAAAAAGAAAATCGCAACAAACCCATCTAAGAAACTTAAAAAGTAAAGTCCTCAGAACTAAAGTTGGATAGAAGACTTTAGGGCTGCTACAATATCTGCCAATTTGCAGGCATGCTGCAGGTATATTTTTGGTCATTCAGGGCTGCACACACAGTTCTCAAAGTAGGACTGGATTCACAGTTGCTTTGAATTCCCTTGGTTTTTAAGGGATTAAATGGAGCCTAAGCCTCCACAAAAATATTTTCCCAAATCTCCCTGCTCTCAACCACTTATACTTGTAGTGCATGAAGCACTAGATTTAGTAAAAAAAATTGTTTTCTATTTTTTTTTTTTAGTTAATTTGAAAGGCCTAAACAGGTATACAGTCCATATGTACCATAGTTTTAATGGTATAAACATAGTTTCAGGGATTTGAATACAATCTGTGATTTTACATTTCACTAATTTTAAATATTCTCAGGTTTACTAGTACTTTCAAATCTGATTAGTATCTCGGGGAAGTGGAAGGATGTTAGTAGAAAAAAGGATGAAAAGTGCTTAACTTAGCTTTCAAAATTAGGCTCCCACCACTATTTGAGCTGCTTTTGTTTTTGTTTTTGTTTTTGTTTTTCTGCGTGTTTTGTGTTAGACAAAACCGGTTTCTTTTAAAAATAGACTGTCCTTGTTCAAGTGTTCCCTGATACACTGAAAGTAGCTTCCTCTCAATTTAGAAAAGCCAAGACAACACTTATGAGAAAAGAGTTAGTTAGGCTGTGTGTTTTCTTCTTTGCTTGGGTTTTGTGAGTTTTTGTTTGTTTTGAATTTTTCTTTCTTTCTTACAAATAGCTTGCTGTAAACAAGAGATAACTGTAATGCCTCTGATAGGGAACAGGTATTCACAGGGCAGAATAGATTTGGTAAAACTTAACAAGATGCAAGGCAGTTTTAAGACTTTAAATTAATTCAGTGGATGAGTTTTGCTTCACATAAACAGAAGAAATCTTTCCCATGCAAACCACTGCCCTGATGCTTTAGAGAAACAGGAAGCAATTTTCACAGCCCATTCACACAACCAATGAAATGTGAAATAGGTTCCATGGTTAGGTGACAATCCTGGATGTTCCCTCTATCTCTGGGTAAGGCAATCTTATTTCCAGGGCATTAGGGTAAGGAGATAAACAGAGAGGAAAAAGTATTTATTAAGACCAATGTTACTGTCTGAATAATAGAGAGAAAATGGAGGATTACCCACAGGTTTATATTCTTATTTACATCTAAAAAGTATTACTGAACAGCTGTTTTGCCAAACAAACAGACAAAATAATTGTTTTGTTTCATCCAGAATCTGAAAAAGTAATTTGATGTAAAATCAGTGGACATAGATACAGCATAGAAGATTATAACAGTTATCACCTTCTGTATAGGAGAGATAATCAGAAGACTACAAAAATTCATGCAAAACTGGAGGTTGTTGTTAGTGCCACTACAACATATAAATACAGTGGAAAAATACATCTCTTCTTACCACAATTTCATTGACTTAAATGAAGCAATACAAACCATACAAATGCACAGAACAATCACAGGATGAAAGCTAATTAAATTTTAAAAATTGTTCCCCCCACCCCCCACCCTATAGTCAGTTTGATTGACACTTAATAGTTAAGCCAGTCCATTTGTTTCTTAAGAGTGAAGTTCCCACAGCAAAAAAACCCACAACACAATAGTCTGTGCTGGAGTCTTGTGGGCAAGTGCAGCTAGCATGGAGTAGCTCTGATGAGTCTATTGAAAAAGCAGCTGTTTCTGCCTTCACTTCTGACCTGGTAGTGCACTCCAGTTATAGCTGTGCTCAACACCCTTTCACTCCTTACTCAGAGCTGCTTGTCATTCAGTGGGACAGAAACGAAATCTTTACATTGGTTTTAAACTATTTCAAGAAGCAGATGCAGCAATTATCTTTAAAAGCAGTAGCTAGATGGACCCTGAATGATGGCTGGTTTTTATTATTGCTGTCTGTCCAGGGAGCACTTTTATTGCTAGCAGTCAGTGTTAGATCTTCAATAGCAGCTGATCATTTTTGCTTCAGGCTTTTGTGTGTCCATATGGCCATGTGTGGAGAGTGCAGAGACGTACTGGGTTTGTGTGGCAAAGTTTTGGTAGTGAGGGCTGCAGGGGTGGCTACTGTGATAAGCTTCCAGAAGTTTCGTCCTGTCTGATGGAGCCAATGCCAGCCAGCCCCAGGACGGGCCTGCCTCTGGCCAAGCCCGAGCCCATCAGCGATGGCTGTATTCCTCTGGAGTAACAGGTTAACAAGGGGAAAAAACTGCAACAGCTACTACAGCAGGAAAAAGAAGTGAGAGACAACTCTACAGACACCAAGGCCAGTAAAGAAGGAGGGGGAGGAGCTACTCCAGGTTTTGGAGCTGAGATTCCTCTGCAGACCATGGAGAGGCAGCTCTGGCCCTGCAGCCCATGGAGATTCACCATGAAGCATATACTCAGCCTCTGGAATGTGTCAGAGCAGGGGGAAGCCCAAAGGAGGCTGTGACCCCCATGGGAAGCCTGTGATGCAGCAGAATCCTGGTAGGAAGAGAGGAGCCTGCACTGGAGAAGGTTTGCTGTCAGGACTCATTATCCTCAGGTTGCCCACACTGGAGCAGCCTGTTCCTAAGGGACTGCACACTGTAGTTTGGACACACACAGGAGTCNCTGAGATTCCTCTGCAGACCATGGAGAGGCAGCTCTGGCCCTGCAGCCCATGGAGATTCACCATGAAGCATATACTCAGCCTCTGGAATGTGTCAGAGCAGGTGGAAGCCCAAAGGAGGCTGTGACCCCCATGGGAAGCCTGTGATGCAGCAGAATCCTGGTAGGAAGAGAGGAGTCTGCACTGGAGAAGGTTTGCTGTCAGGGCTCATTACCCTCAGGTTGCCCACACTGGAGCAGCCTGTTCCTAAGGGACTGCACATTGTAGTTTGGACACATACAGGAGTCCATGAAGAACTGCAGTCCATGGGAAGAACTCATGCTGGAGAAGTTTGTGGAGAACTGTCTTCTATTGGATGGAGCTCACTTTGGAGCAGGGGAAGAGTGTGAGGAGTCCCCCCGCCCCGAGGAGAAGGGAGTGGCAGAGATTAGGTGTGATGAGCTGACCGAAGTCCCCATCCTCTGTCCCCCTGTGCTGCTGTGGGGAAGGAGGAGAGAAAATCAGGAGTGAAATTGAGCCTGGGAAGAGGGGAATGATAGAGGGGTTTGGTTGGCACCTGGTGTCCAGCCAAGCTCAACCCTCGACAAAAGAACAAATTTTGCTACTGAATAAATAGTTTTTGTCTTGCCTTTTAATTCTACATTATGGTCCATTGTCTGCATACCGCAAAATGAGAAAATAATGTGATTAATCCATAAATGGTAGCCAAAGTGAAGGAATGCCTCAATCAAATACTACATCTCTGGACTCAAAATTATTAACGTGGCAATTATAAAAGGTCTATGGAATTGCTGACGCACATGGCTTGGGAAATAATGTATAGTTACCAAAGTATAAAATGATCCCAAACAGTTACACAAAGGGTGGTACTGATTTTTTCACTTCTTAAATTTGTATACACAATTGTTAGAGCTCAAAATGATAGGGTTATAAAAGTAGGACAGGTATTAACAAGTGTACAACCTTTTTCTTTTAGCAATGTAGCTATTACAGGCTTTTAGGTAGTCAAGTATTCACTGAAGATACAGCATACTCACTTGAACTGATGATTTCTTTTGGAAAATTTCATAGATAAAAAATTGCTATGACCCATGTTCATGACCCATACATACTCAGATTCAAACGTTTTGACTGTTAATTTTTCAAGTGGCAGGAAGCACCTAAGATTCAGGACTACAGATATTAAATACAGAATAAACTCGGTGGTAATTAAGACCCATGTAATTAGATTAATTTAAGTGAGCTTTCTCAGGTATGCAAAAGGCTGTGTGTGTTGTACTATAATTGTCTTTGTCAATGCTGATTGTTAAGAACTATGATATATCTTTTCATTTTAATAAAAAAGTTCTAGTGGGGTTTATAGAATTTTTAATGTAAAAGATAGTTGCTTTTTTGGGGGTATTATGCAAGGCTGATCTGCTAAAATAATGTGAGTGATATGTTATTAATCAAAGTTCAGTTCTCTAGGAATTTCCAGGAACAAAAATCCAAAGCCCCAAACTATACTGTTTATTTTATTTTGTAACTGATCTTATAAACTGCAACTCATAAAATATCTACTCCAAAGAACTGATCATCCCAGTTTTATTGTTTCCCTTATTTACCCTTAGCTGCAATCTAAAATAAAATTACATATGCTGTAAAGGTGAACAGTCAAGAGCAACTCAGTCTTAATAATGACGTATGTATCAGTGTTGAAACAATAATGACAAATGGTGATTTGTGGAAACACGTTACCTTGCAGATGTTCAAACCAGCCATAGGCGTAGCATTACCTTGAGTTGCCAGTGATTGTGGAAGAGATTCAGAGATCCATCTTTTTCTTTTAGAAAATTGCAGTTTTGAGAATGAACTTGTCAGAAAATAATTTACTGAGGAACAGATGGGATCTCCCCAGTTATGTACTGAATCTTTATATATACTACTTAAATTGCAGATAATTTTACTCTTTCAGAAATGCTGCTTCTTGAATTGAAATATTCAGATCACTCCAGTGTGGTGAAACAATGGTGTAAGAAGGAACTGAGAGCAAGCTGTGAAGACTCAGAGGTTGCAAAGCTGTTGGAGGAAAAGAATTTTGTGGGCTGTTACTTTTCCATGCAGGGGTGTAATATGCACTTGTGACTAAATCAAGGTATCTTTACAAATAACCCAGTTTCCAGATGTTAGAATATGGTAACTGGTTTTGCAGAAGACAAACAATTTGATAGTGGTCCACATCGTACACATATTTAAAGAGACTGAACAAGAAACACCAGTCTGTGTTCTCCACCAGTGTTGTCCAAATCCCAAATAGGGCATAGGATTTTACATCAATGCACGCTCTTTTTTTGAAATCTTTGAATTATATTTGTCACAGTGATGCTTAGTAGGCATTGCTTACTCAGAGGCATACCTTTAATCAGCATTAAATAAACATCAAATTTGCAGTGCTAAAATTTGCTATAGTAGAGTTACTGAAAGCATGTGTGAAGGGTGGGGAAGATTATCTGAGCTATTAATGACTTGGTGCTAAATTATCCTTTTGAGTTTCTGGGAGTTAGATTGATAAATATATTTCCCCTGTAAATTACACCCAGTTTCTAAAATTTTGCATTTTTCAGGAGGTGATGCCAAGCAGTAAGCTTTCCCTAGTTTATTTTGTAGTGAAAGACTTTATGTGGGCTCTGAGTTTAAATAACTACTTCTGCAAGTAGACACAAACTTGTATTATAATTAACCCACGATGAAATTTACAAGTAGAAATAATTGATAGGACCATGATTTTCAGTATTTCAAAAATCATGACCCTGCTGTTTAGCGGACAAGAGAGGACTGATTTATTTTTAAAGAAGCTGTATTACTTTAACCAGCTAGAAGCTTGGTCTGTGGGGTTTTTTTGTATTGTAATAATGTCTGTCAGCTCAAGCAATTTCCAGTTGTGTGAGAACAGCTCAAAACAATTAGTTATACAATGTTCCTGCCTTGAAAGTCTGTACATCTAGATAAGCAAGAAAGTTTAAAAAAAATACAAAACCAGGCATCTGGATTTTTCAACCATTACAGTACAGGCTGTGGCTATGATAAGAAAATGAAATTCTCAAGGTAACTTTGGAAAGTAAAAAATCAGATTTTCTTTTTCTTGCAGGTTGTTCTCAATGGTGTATTAATATCTCTGTAACATGCAGCTCTACGTCTTTTCTCTCAGAAATTACATTGGCAATATGACCCTTTCCTCTCCTGTGGAGCTTGACTGACAGGCTGCTGCCAAGGAGGGAAAATGATTTTCAAAGTCTGACCTAAGTAAAACCATTTCTTGCACTCTCACTGGACTTTTGTTGCTTCAGGTGTTACAGGAAAAACAAATCAACTCAACTGCTCTGGTTCTTAATAAGAGTATTATTAAGATCCCTAAGCATAGCTGATACTGCTCTTCCAAACAAACCCAGGAACTTCATTCATTTATTGATGCACCCTCCATGAAGGGATTATGTTTCACTTTGTTTGAAGGACCTGAGAGCCCTTATTATTTTTGTTTGCAGAAACACTGTGGTGCACATGAAAAGGACACAGAGGAAAAAACCCCTTTTTTTTTTTCTTGTTGGAGGGAGAATGGCTGGCAGTTGATTGCCTCTTTTTTTTTTTCTTTTCCATTTGAAAAAGCTTCTTGGATGATTGATTTCTGATTAAGATTACCACCTCCTCCCTGTTGTTCCCTGCTCTGTTTACTGAAATTTTCTATCTGCCTTGCTCAGCGGACATTCAGGATATTGATAAGGTTAAAGATAATGACTGAGTTGATGTAGAGGCCAGGTAGAACTCTGAGTCAATCGTATTGTGATATAGTCTTTCCTTTTTGTAGCCAGTAAAGACAAATACTTACCTAGAATTAAAAAAAAAAAAAAACAACCAAAAAAACACCCCCAAACAAAAACAAAAACAAAAACCACAACAACAAAAACCTTGAAAATTTCACCCTCTGTCTTTTATATTTCTCTTTCCTGTAGCTTTCATAACTCCTTGTACAACAATGCTTACCACGGAAAACAAATGTAGCACTTGGTGGAAGAGTGTGGATTTCATGAGGCATCTCATACATGTGACAGAAAACCCACAGGACAGCCGTCATATTTGTCTTTGCAAGCAAATATGCAGTTCCTGGGGTTCTCTAGTACATGCCCTTACAGCATCCAAATACCAAATGAAATCTGTAGGGAAGGGGTGAGAAAAGGCTTATGGGAGGTTTACGGGATCTAAGAGGCTGCAGCAATTAATCAGATTGGGTCCGCTGTGCTTTTAGTGAGCCTGATTGACTTACTAAGCCTGAAAAATTGTCTTTTCCATGTCTCTGCATGCCTGTACCCTGATTTTTCATCCCATTTTGAAAGCAACTGAATGGAATATTTATGGCCTGTTCCTTTTATCTGCACTGAAGAATTGAAAAATCCAAATTAGGGGCTCCATTCATTTGGCGTTGTCAGAAAACCATTATAATAAGGAGAATGCTTTTCACACTAGTACTACTGAAGTACAGTAGTTTGACTCATCTTTCTTATATCTAATTTTAACTGTACTGCTTTTCTTTGTTCTGCCTTATTTCCCAGCGTGAGTCAGCTCTGGACAAACAGTTAATGACAGCTGAGCAGGATTTAATGTAACTGGAGAACAACATGTGTAGCACAAGAAATTATAACCTTTGCACCGTTCCACCTCTGTGTCTTGGCATGAAGAGGTATTTACATTTTTGCTGCGTGTCAGCAAAAGCTACGGTCTGCTGACAACTGGGGAGGGCTAGGATGCTCCTGCTTCCTGGTCCTGTGGCCCCTTCAAAGGCACCCACTCGTTACATCCAGCTGTGGATTCCTCTGTGGATACTTTCATGCTTACTTTCTTTGTGGCATAAACTCTACATGCAAACCAATTTGCAAGCATGGACTTGCACAGTAAAGCATATCCTTGTATTTGAAAAGTAAAGGAGATGCTAATTATATCAGTTGTGCTAGATCCCCTGAAAAACTGAGGTGAGGTGTAAAACTTTCAATCTCTGCCACATACTTCTAGTGACAAATAAAAGCAGAAAGGAATAGGTTTCATTTCACAGGGAAAATGCAATAATTTGACACATCTTTTAAGACTTCAGTGAAAAATAAAACCACCTTTTGGGTTTTGTGTATATCACCTCATTTATAGTGCAAAATATAAACTATTGAAACATTCCTCAACTTACTAATGCTCCAGGCCTGATTTTCCTTTATTTTCCTTTTTAATGGATATAGGTTTCATGGGTTATCATAGCTTTCTTCTGGATTTACAGTGTGTAATATAGTATAGGGTCATGGCTTTTGCTGTAAAGAGTACATTTGCATTTAAAGGAAGTCTTTACAGACAGTTATTAAGCTAAAGGTTATAGAGGAAAAAATAGTGTCTGTTGCTTCAGCTATAATAGGACCACAGCAAAGTGGAAGACAAAAGATATTTTTAGACTCTGAACTGTTTCCTTTCTTTCTGTGTCATGATTCCTGCTACTGAGACCTGATGTTTTAGACTATGTGACAAAGAGTTTTTCTTTTTTTTCACTGCCATTTTTAGAGGGCTTTTTTTGCAAGGTAAGGTCAACTTATTCCTGCAGTTACCAATTTTGATGCCAGCCTAGGGAAAAGCAGTAAGATATGGCAGCATTATAACCTCACTTATATTTTTGAGGATTCCTATAAAAATAAAAAGGGACAATTTTTTTCTGCTCTTTTCTTTACAGTTTTTTACTTTTAAATCCAAATGTGAGACACCCTCCCTAGTTTGGAAAGAGTAGAGGTAGTTTTGGAATCACTAAAAGATAATGTTAACAATAATAATAATAATAATAATAATAATAATAATAATAATAATAATAATATGAGATAATATTTTTGCTTTTCAGATCAGGTTCTGCAATGCTGAGTTTCCCTAGCAATTATTGAAAACTTCTATATTCTAATTGATATTTAATGGAATTTAAGATGCTTACAGCTCTTCCTTATACCTTTAAAGATCATTGTAGACTGATACTAATTCAGAAGTACTAACATTCTGTTCCAGTTCTTTATTGTAGATGGCAGCAAAAACATCAGATACCTAGGGAAAATTACATGGGAAATAAAGATTTTAAAATAATACATGAAGTAGAGAATTTATTTTGTGTGAATATTATAATGAAAAATATCAACTTTCTCAGCTTGATGTATCAATCTCTTCAAAGCTGTGACAATTGTCTTAGATCCTGTCATATCAACAGTACAAGGCTAATATACAACAGCTGAGTCTCTCTTGAAAGAAAAAAACCCCACTCTTACACTGAAAAATTCACTTTTCTGCAGAATGATATTTAATAGACTATTGTTTAAAGAGCAAGCCCTTTGTTTGAATCATATTCTGACTTTTGTTAGAAAATATACTGTGCAAATTAGCTTTCATATTGATAAACACTTAAAAGAAGGTTCTCATTACTTGAACAACAATGAATCCTTTTTTGATCTATCTCCCCCTTTTTTCAAGACTGGTTGTGTTCAGACTTTATTTTTCAGATCTACTTAATCTGATTTAATTGTATAGCATTCAGCAGAATTTAATATAACTATCATTAAAGAAAAATAATTTCACTTTGGGCTCTTTCATTATGGATATTTTGCCATCTAAATGTTCCAGCTGATGCAGTTATACATGGTTTTGTGTTCAAACAGTTTTGATTATTTGTTGCATTAAGTTTAACTTCCATAGATTTGGTTTTTGGCTTTTTTTCATTAGCACAAAGAAAGAATTCACTATGAACACACAAAATAGAAAAGAGGAAAAACCCTATAAATCATGTCTTTATAATGATATTATAAAAAATATCAAAATTTTCCTACTGAAAAAAGGGCCCATAATTTCTGATATGAGTTGAAAGGATATTTTGAATAAGTAATTAAGAGATAGATTGCAAGGGTCATTGGAGATGACACTGCAAGGAGTTGTTCTGCATTGGCTGCAGATGAATCTAGATCCTAATGTGCTGGGGATTACATTAAAGAATATATGACACATTTTCTGAAGTGGTTACTAACTGCTTTCATGGCTGTCATCTATTTATCATGTCTTGATACAGAAAATTCTATTTACTGGTAAGGTGTTGCTCGATAAGTATTCGCCTCAGATCCACTCAAACATTTATATGTACTGTGCCCACTGAACTTGAGAACCACTGAACACCTTTAAAGATGAGATCAGTCCAAAAGACAGCTTTCACAAAGAAAAAGCTGTTATTATATTAAAAAAAATCTATGACTAGTTATTATTTACAGAATTTTCTTGAAAAAAAACCCCAAACCAGCTCTTTTGTGTAAAACACCTTTAATGAGATTTCAGGTTTTTTCTCACATGGGCAGTCAGAAGATTTGAATATTCTTCAGAGGTTTGTTCATCTTGGGAAGAAAGTCTCATAATTTTCACATTAGAATAAGAAAAAACCAAAACTCCCCCTCTTATAATCCTGGTTAAAGACAAGGTTGCGTTTTAGCAGAAAAATTGGTGTCTAGTACTGGCACAGTGGCAGGGCAGAAGAAAGGTGGGAACACAGAGGAGATTCCTCTCTTTATATGTCAAAGCAGGGCTGCAAAAGGAAAACAGTCCTCTTCCTTTCATGTAGCCAGCAGTTTATAAATCAGTGAAAGGGGGTTGTGGCTATTGTATTTTCACCCTTTTTGCTGCAGTGGTTTTTCTTAGCTGCACTTAGGAAAACCCATCTGTAGGCTTCCTAAATTAGATGAAAGAAGGTGGTCTGACCCTCTGCACAGAGGATGTGATAGCACAGCATAAACCGACAGTGGAGTGATGGATAAAACTCAGAAAAAGTCTTGCCTTTTGCGTTTACAACCAGCAAAGTGCACTGTCAGAGAAAAAAAGAGAGATTAAATGGACCACTGGTTTGATTCAGAAACTTCCAAAATACTTGCAGTACAACTCTGATGCAGTAATTTTGTAACATCTGCTCTGGTAAATTCACCTACTGATGGCAGGTCATAAAACCTGCACATCCTGGCAAATTACTTCTGTTATAAAAACTTTACATAAGCTTGATAACTATCATGAGTCATAACAAGGTAACAAACTGTGTGTCTAGAAAATACTTTTCAAGTGCATATCTTATGGCAAGTGTAGTGCAGATGTCTGACAAGTATTTCTGTAGGGATAAGAGCCTGCAAGCACAACAAAAAATCCTTAAAGACATAACTAATGAGAGTTTAGACATTGGTTAGGAACTCAGAGCCAGGTCATCCAGGACCTACTGGTAGAGGATTTTACTGCTAAAAAGTAACTTTAAAGAGGTGGACTATAATGCATAGCAAAATAGGAAAATTTTGTAGAGATTATAAAATCTGAGGAACTTCCCACAAAATTATGGAAAATTATCTTATGTCAGAAAATTGTTAATTCCTAACCTCTTTATGCCTGTGCTCTTAAGTCCAGCCTTTTAGGGAGGCTAGAAAGTAAAAGCAAAGAGATGAAAATTACAGTTCCCATTTTTAAAGCACATCTCTGACTCACAGTGCTCATGACCTTTCTACTTTTTTTTTTTTTCCTGGTATGTCTGCCCAAAGGAGAAGCAGTAATCTTCCTGCATTGTGACAACTGCACTCCAAACATTGCAATGGACAATTTGGTCACCAGCTGTGTGCTCAGGGAAAGAAGAGTTCCTGTGTGATGGATCTGAATGAACAGCCTACCCCTCCCCAGCTGTATCTTTGACGGGAGGTGGCACATGCTATAGAGTGTGCCTTTGCTGGCAAACAGAAATAAATGCAGCCCCTTAGCCACCCACCCAGCCAACTTAAATGTCCTCTGGTGGACACCACAAGCTAAAAGAATCTCTGTAGGAAATGGACTGTCATTAGAAGCTTCAATTCCTTTTAAAGGAATATATAAAAGAAAACCACTCTTGGCCAAATGCAAGAAAAAAACATTGACTTCTCTCTTGAAAAGTTTATCTATTCATTTGATTGTCCCTTGCAAGTAAGGTGTAATTAGAGCTAGTCCTCTTCTAACCCTTGTGCTAATGAGGCTTTGCTCACTTCTATTAGTGACAGTGCATTGTATTTTAATAAGGATCCCCTGGCCTGGCACAACAGGACACGTAGATAAGGGGAAGGAGTGCAAAAGGAAATGCAAAGAAGTGGGATCAGCAGGGGTCCCCTTCTTGGCACTGGGCTCCACAGGAAGGCGCTGGCTAACTTTGTCTTAGAACTGTCATTTGTATTAACTTCTAACCCATCACCTTCCCTGGTAGGCTAGCTTTACTCAATGAAGCGGGATAGATCCTTGGCTTGGCCTCTCTATCCCCTATTTCAGCAAACTGAATACAACACAAAAAGTTCACAGGGGAAGCATTTGGGGAGATGGTGTTAAGGATAGGGTCAAAAAGAGCTTTTAACTCATCTTAACATTACTGTCCTTTTCCATTTCAACTCTAATCTGCCCATCAAGGCTTTTGGTTTGTTCATTCATCCATTGCTAAAAGAAAACCCCGAAACACAAAAAAACTCCAAATGGAAATTATATGTGTTTTGAGATATGCAACACTTTGGTGTGTACCAGCATGCTTGTTTGCCTGTTTTCTCTCTGTATGGTTGTTTTCCTGCTGATCGATTCCTGGTTGGATCAGGATTCTTTGACTGCCATTCACTAAGGTTAGAAGGGAGCAGTCTTCTGTATCTTTTGTGTAACAGTATTACAACTCAACAAGAAAAACCCTTTCTAATGAAGTCTTTTTAAAGATGCTGGACCCTGTTAGAATGTGACAGATAAACCTCTCCCTGTATGGAAGAAGGTAGAAAAGCATTATTATTTTTTTGTACTTCTTATCACTGACATCTCAGAAGCCCTAAGCAAGATATATTTCTTAAAGTCATTATTTTCAGAGCCTACTTTGGTATCTTCCAGATCTCTAGGGATATAATTCTGCTTTGCCTCAAATTCCAAAAGACTGTTTACATATTAGTGAAGTGAATGAAATACTTTAACATTTTCTTTCCGTTTGCATTCTACTTCTCCTTTTATGCATACCTGTAAATGCTTCACCAAAAATGAAGCATTGAGCAATCAAACCAAAGGTCATCCATGAAGATATCAGCCAAATATCAGATGCTTTTTACCCCTTTGAATAACATGGTGTGCTCAGCCAGCTTCCTCTCTTGTAGGTCATACATTGCTGCCCACCTTCTTGGATAAGTTACCGTCTGGTGAAAAGGGAGTTTGAACAGAAATAGCAGCTCTTTTGTCCATTACTGATATTGTAGACAATTAGGATTTATGGAGATATGAGAGATGAGTTTGTTTATGTTAGATCAAACTCAAGTTCACACTCAGATCATTAGTCAAAAGAAATCTGGCATACAATTTCTACCCCTACACTGTGTGGACATGTTGGAGAGCAGAGTGGCTCCAAGTAGCTTGAACTTCAAGTTATTCTAATAAGCTTTGTGATTTCATCTATTAAATGAAAATGCTTTGTCTGGTGTTGGTTGCGTTGCCACAGAAACTTATCTTCACTTTAGAAACTGTCTTTTGCATGCCCAGATTATTTCCCTTGGCATAATTTCAGATGACTGGGGCAAAGCTCCCTGAGTCACCAAGCAACTGAATGATCTTTCTGAATATCATCTGGCAGTCATCATTAAAGGATGTTTCATGGCCTTTTCCTCAACATCAGCAAGTGTGTTCTTAATCCTATATGCTTTTCTTTCCCCAGCTGACTTTCAGGAAGCTCACAAACTTTACCACCACTTGGCCAAACCCTCCACTGCTGTCCCAGCATACATGTCCTTCTTTAGGCACCAGTGTGGTGTTCAAAGAGGAGGAGAAATTTCAGGCATGGTATCTGCATTGAGTATGAGAAAAAGTAGGCAATCTTAATCTAGAAGATCTCTAGAGCCCCCAGATGTGTCTTTTACCATCAAATCAGAACATATTCAATGCACGTAACTGTTCTGGGTCTTTCAAAATTTTTCTTTTGTCTGCAGCCAGCTCACACAGCCTTCTTTTCCTTTCCCTTGAGAGTGATCTGATGTGCAGCTGCCTCAGACTGACAGTGTGTGTGGTCTGACTGGAAAGCAAGCATGATGAGCATCTTAGCTCCCTTAATGGAAGTGTCAGTGTGCAACACAGACCTGATGCTGCTGCATGCAACCCTCTTGTCCCTTCTGTCACCTCCCTCAGTCTCTCACATCATGTCTCCTCTAGACACCACTAAGTCTATCCTGGAAGACAACCTAGCACATCTCTGGCTGTACCATGGTCTTTTTTTTTGGTCAGATTCCTTAGGAACAGTGGTTGCAAGGGATGCTGAACATATGACGATGTCACAAAGGAGGTTTGGAAAAGTAGAAGATAAAAGAGAGAAAAATTAGACAACAGATTGTACAACGAACTGGATTTTCCCTGTGGTTATTATAGAAAAACTCTGTTATATCTCTTGCATAAACAAAACAGCAGTATTTTGTGTGGGGTTTTGCTGTTGTTGTTGTTGATTGTCTTTCAGTTCATTACATTACTGTATCTAGGCCAATAACAGAGGAGCCAGAAGTAATGAGAAGCGGTAAAGTGTTATAGTTATGTAGTAGCAGTGAATCTATAATAAAGCTGCACTCTTCAATATTGTGGCCTCTGAATATCTTAATATTTTTTACATTCTTACCTCTCTTTGTTTTGTTTTTTTTTTTAGTTCATTTTGCCTTACAGCTAAGGAACAGTTAAGAATTTCCAGAAGACACTCCAGTCAGTGAGTGTGGCATGTTTAATTCAATGAAGAGAGGTATAAACTATGTTTGTTAAGAAAAAATGGTTTCTTATGTCCAGCAAGAGAAAAAAACCCATCCACTCACACAGAAGCAAGACCAAGCTTGGTTTTTTCTTCTTTAGTTTTCGATATGTACCTGAATGCCAGTCTTGTCCTAAATATTACACAACATTTCTCTCAGATTTTCAGTTCCTTCAAAAAGGAGGAAGACAAGATCTTGCCTTGTAATTGCCAAATATGCTTTAACACTTGTGTATTCAAAAGAGATGCCAAAAGATAGAAGTGTTTGCATATGCAACAGCTACTGCCCAAATTGGGAAGAATGTGTTACTCAAATATGTATATTTAGTTCAAGAATAATCAACCATTTGCTCTTTTCAAGTCCTTTATACTTTTCAAGCTTTCTTACAAAGTCAGAGATTTCAATCTTCAGAACTAGTTTTTTACAAGTCAGTGAAATCTCAGTTCTTTGTTTTTCTTAGTTATGTGCAGGCTAAGACTTTTTTTTTGGAAAATAGTATTCTAATTGTTATTTGACAGCAAAAGCACAAAAATATGTTATAAAGTCTATTAACTTTAAGACTATCTTTTCAAATTTTTCTCTTAGTTGAAGTGTCACAGATGTAGTTTTGTATTTCCATCTGTGTAAAGTTGGATTAAAAAGTTACTACTTATTAAAATTTTAAATTTTAATATGATAAGAAATATCATGTCACCGTATTTCTCAGTTGTTCCTGATCAGTGAGAACATATGTTAATTATGATGGTTCTTCACATACAACTGAGTTTAAAGTACTATAGTGTCTAGTAACAAGACTGTGGGGAAATTTTATAACTGTTTTTTAGCCTTTAACTTTTATTTTGGAACGTGTCTCCTCAGTAGCCAACATCTGCTGTAATCTAGTATATTTGATACCAAATTTTCATTTTGGAGATTCAAAGAAACCTGAATCTGCTAAATGTAGATAAATAGCTAACAAATTATGAAAATGTATAATTTTACTCTGTTTTCAGCTGTAGAAATAAATAAGACAATTAAGATGGTTTAGTGCAAGATTTGACAAACTGCAAAGTCTTTATCATCAAAGACTTTTTGCCCTTAGCTCAAAGTTGTGTGCTTTCTTAAGCATGTTTTTTGTAACACTTGTTCTTTTTCAGAAAGAAGAAAGAAGGTGATAATGAAGTTCTTTGAAAAATCATTTATCAGACTACAAGTCCCCTGGTGTGTTGAACAAGGAAGAAATCATGGAGGTAACTTCTGCCCCTATGGATCCTAGATCCAAAATCTTCTTTGTAAACAGAGCCTTTAGTTTAGTACAACTGGATCATAAAGTGACAAGTTTTCCTCTAGAATTTAGCCTAAAGCCTCTTCTGGTCAGATTAACTCTTTGTATTCAACTGCAGACCTGGATTAACCCCTAAGAAACTCTATTGTTTCTCTTCATTGCGTATATCCCCATGTCTCCTACTATCTCCTTTTACATCAGACAAAGTGGTACAAAGTTTAATCCATTATAAGCTTTTTTTTTTTCCTTTTAGTTTTGCATATTTGTTAAGACTTCTTTTACAATTGTTTCCCCTTTTAATGCAAACAGCACTTCCAAATAGAAAACTTTGTCAATAGAATTTGCTAATCTGAAACAAGAGAAGATAGTTAGCAGGACAAGCATCCTTTTTGCGGGGACAAAGATGCTAGTCCTAAATCCATTGTCCCTCATTTTTATCACTGTGGTGTGCAGATTGAAAACACATCCATGTACAAGGCACAGTTCTTATGATAGTCTTACTACTAGATGGTGGTTTTCAGTGAAAGGGTGACTGTTGTGAAACGTAAAAGTATCTCTCATTAGTTTAAAAAATGTTTTTAAAGTTGCTTTTAAAAACTACTGTCTCTCTGATAGAACTGATAGAAACCCTGATGAAAGCAGTTTTTAAAGTAGGTGCTAGAGTAAGGAAGGAAATTACATTATCCATGTACCTACCTAACTACCTGCTCACTAGGAAAAACAGGCACAGAAATAATATAACAGGGCCACAGCCTTGAGCTGGATGAGACAGCTGTCTTCAGCTGCCAATGATCTTTGCACCTAAGAACTTACTCCAATATTTCTATTATTATATGATGGTAAAATATATTAGCAAAGCCAGCACTTTTTCAAAAACAAGCTAAGTTTCAAGGAAGCTCCTCTGGCCTCATCACGTGAGTTTTGTTGATGTGTCTACAAAGCAGTGTTCTCCATGGGGTAGGGTTAGGGCTAAACAGAGATAATCCTGTCAAGACTTTAAGATGTTTTCAGAAACTCAAACCAGGGCACAGTACAGCTGATTATCCCCTGGCCTTTCACCTTCAGGGAAGGCAGACATAGTACTGAGAGATGAGATACAGCTTTTAAAAGGCCTATATAAGAAGTTTCTAAACTGACTGGCATTAGTTCTATTCCTTCAAATGTTTCCTGGAGCCTTTGCATGGCACTGTTACACACTGGGCACAGAGGGGCTGTATTTATAGTCTTTCTGACAATCCCTGTCTCCATAAATTCGGAGAATCACTTGTAAGAGAGGTTTGTTTCTTCTGACAATTTCAAAATGGCTTCGTTTAGCACCGTTTTGCTCTTGCATTGTTTGTTCCTATATTTTCATTAAAAAAGGAAAAATTTGAAAGTTTTAGTTTTGCTTTCAAAGGTGGTGTTGTTGTTGTTGTTGTTTGCTTCTAGAAATGGAAGTAAAATGTTTGGAAGCATGGGGAGGCTGTAATTTCCATTGTTTCAAACCTCTGTTTCAACCAAAAATATCTTGTCAAATTCTTTTAGCCACTGGTAGGTTTTAGATTGAGTTTATTAATAGATTCAGAAACATAATCCAGAGATCTAGCACAGGAAGTAAATTTTGAAGGCTAAAAAGCAAAGTTGTAATGTCTCCTTTTCATTTCAGGTTCTATATATTGTCATTGCTCTTTTCTATTATTTCTAAAGCATTTAAAAAGCCTCTGGCACTCCGTGAGGAGATAAGGTAGATGTGTGAACTCACACCTTGTGTACAGAAGGCATGGTACCAGGGCAAAAAAACCCAAACTATATTTTCTACCAGATTTGGGACCTCTGTCCTGATTACTCCTTCACTATAGTGCACGTTCTCCAGCAGTTCTGTTCAGACACTTGAGGAGATCCTGGCGGTGTCAATTGGAGTTTAAAAATGGAGAAGTCTGGATATGAAACATATTTCTGCCTGAGCTCTGGAAAGATCACGTTTCCTGAGTAATAGAAAAGCCACACTTGACACATCCAGAAAACAAGACCATGAAGAGATGAGGTTATCACTGACAGAGCAGTGGAGATGAACAAGACAAAGCTAGAACAGCAAGAAGAGGTAAAATTGTACCAGCTTTTGTTCATTGTAACAGTGTTAGTCTGGCATAGTGAAAAAAAGAAAAACGTAACTCTTCCAAGGAGATGGGTGTGCTGCTTGACTGATAAACTGGTCTCAGTTTGCATGGATTCAACTGAGAAAGACCTCCTTTAGGGAGAGGAGAGTGCTGCAGCCATCAAGGTGTGCCATGATGGTAGCTTCAACTGCAAATGTCATGGTGGAAAAAAGCATTATAGAGGTGCTGAGAAAAAGGATGGGCAGCTGTATTTGGAGGCCACGTGTAATCCTTTCAGGTGTGACATTCTCATAATAAAATGTGTGAAAATCCTCTCTTTTCTTGAATGAAATTTTTCTGGCAACCAGCTCTCCTGTTTCTTTCATGTTAGCTGCAAAGAAATTAAATAACCATGCAAATTTCTGGAGCTGCCTCAAAGGAATGTATCTGTATTGCAGCTTGTACCTCCATACTGAAATTATAGTACTGCTGTACTTCACTTTTTTCTAATTGTTGTGCTAATGAGCTTGATAATAGGGTTTTCCTGAACTGTGTTGATGTCAATATCAGTTCAGCTGTCAAAAGTTAATATGCTAAAAATGAATAAAAATTCATTTATGAAAAAAACCCAAACACCCAAACGTCAGAGACTGCTAGGCCCAGCTCCTTGGAAGCTATGCCTCAATAGATATTGTACCCTTGGATTACTAGAAAATTTGGGTTGAATTTCAGAATAAGGATTGTATTATTTTAAACAGATACTATCTACTGGTAATTGGTAGAGACAGAGTACTTAGGTTAACTAATCCATTGGTATAATTCACTTTGACTGCTTTTATTTTCTTACTCAGAAATGTGGATGATGCATGTTGTGATTCATACAACCTATGATTCATACAATGGTTTGGTCACCTAAGGAAGTATAAATTGATTTAATCTAATTTGCAATAAGACTTTGTTCCACAGTCTCTTGCTCCTCTTATTGATTGCTGTGTTTGTATAATGATGAAATGCAGCTAAAAAATTAACACTGATAAATTTACTAGTCAATTAATAAATTGTTTTTTCAACGTGTCCAGCACTCTTGACCTATCTACTTTGATTTGTGCTTAAACTGAAACAAGTACAAATTATATTACTTTTTCACAACAAGGCTTTCCAGGATCAAGTTTCTGCAGAGACTTGTTTTGCTGGACCAGCAGCCATGGTAATCTTTGTCTGTAAGTCAAATTAAGTTGCTGTGATTAAACATTTTGGTGGTTCAGGAGCCAGAATGCATCCATTTTACTGGATCAGTCTTCCAGTTGTCATGGTATGTTTGGTAAATAAGCTTTCAAAAACAGATGTCTGAAACATATAATTATTCCTATACTTCTTACTGACATCACCAAGTATTGATATCAACCTGAATTTCAGTATTCTAAAACATACATCTGGAACAACATTCAAAAATGTCCCACAGGGCTATAAAGACTGGTTCTGGAAATTAGGTTTCCTATCACTGAGTCAGTTAATGTAAAAATTGAAGTGACATACATGTGACTTGGAGAAAAGATGAAAAATGCAGGAAATGTATGTTTGACCCCAAGTGAATCAGTGCTTCTGGACTTCCTCTGTTTCTCTGAGGCATGATACTACTATGTTCCCACTGCAACCTCTCCTCAAAGAGGAACAAATCAACAATATATTAAATGAAATCCTGTTTTGAATGCATGTAGATGCCATTGAAAATCCTTTGGAAAAGGGTGAAAATCTACTGTGATAGCTGCTAAAGCAAAAAGCCATGCAGAAGTACCTATCAGTTTTCTTGTTAATCTCATCAAAATATGGCCCATATTGCTCATATCAATGTGGTTCTGAGTGAAGGTTCTTTTATAGGACAAAGATGTTTCTTTTAATGACAATTAAATCTATACAGTTTCCAGCTGATAGCCCTCTAAGCAGTTCAGGATTTGTCTGTGAAGTTGACACTTTTCCCCAGGCTGATTGCTTCTTTCCTCAACTATATTCATATCTGTGTGTAGCTTTCTTAGCTCTTTGTAAATTTCCTAATTAATTACATGTGAAAGGTAACAGAAACCACACACTTGGTCTTATCTAACATTCCCCTTGCCTTTCACCTTCCTCCTTCTCCTTTACTCAAAAAAGTGACCCCAGAATGAAAGTTACTGCTGTCCTTATGCCATCATTAACTACACTCATAATCAGATGAAAAATGATGTCTTTCAGGAAGAAGCGTAGATATTTCCAGCCCAGAAACAAATCAATCTCATGAGACCAATGAAATCTTGAAGAGCAGATTTCTGCTAAATCTCATCATTTAGTAGTTTGACAGATATTAACAGAGAGTTTTTCTTTGTGTATATCTGTCTTGCTGGATGCATTATATCCAGAGAATGGACATTTGTCTGTAGCATGCACTTCTGATCCTTTTAGCAGTTACTTCTTTGTAGATTTACAGTAAACATAAATAGCAAACCCTAAATAAACATGACAGGCATCTTACTCAATCCAGTGATGGACATTCATGGGAAAAGAATTTGGCATCTCTCATCCAATTGGTAACAAAAGAGAAATGCAAGGGTCACTAAGAGAACAGCAAATTTGAATTATTTAATTTTACAAAAAGACTTGCTGCCTGTGCCAATCTCTGGATTGCTACTTTGGAATACTTAAAGCTCATCTGCAGTGAAAAAAGTCTCACAATAAATGAGGAAAAGACTCTCTATTTTGGGTAGCAGGAATGATTCACACAGAGATTACTCTTGATTATGAAAATTATGCAGCAACATGTTCATTGTCTGCAAATCAGTACAGAAGTGTAAAGTCACATGAACTTCACACCATTATGCCATATTTCAGTGAAATAGGTCAGGTACACAGGGCATTTTCAGAGGTGTTCACTGATGTACCTGTATATATGTATCTGTAGTGAGGTGGTTCCAGGGAAGAAATAGGGGCATATCCATCTTCATGTAAATCATATGTCCATAAATTCTATGCATTTTTAAATTTATACAACAGTAAATAGCAAAATAGAGTGATGAAAGTTGTTCTCTGATAACATAAGCAGACTGATCTTTGATTTTACAGCCATTTTTGAGAATAGCAGCATGGCATGCACCAGTTTTATACCACTATCCTTACTGAGAAAATATGGCTTTATACTGCTACAGCTAAAATTTTAAAACCTGTGATTATAATGCATATTTGTATACGTTTTTATTATGTTGTCCCTTCACCATTCCAGTGAGGGTGTTTTTGGAGTACAGACTGATTGGGTCTTGTAGCTCTCTGGGAGTGGTTCAGAGCTAAGACAAGATGTAAGGGGAATGTAGCTGTGAGGAAGTCAAACTTATGAAACAGTGTAGCACAGGCTGTTTTTATCAGCCTCAAGATTTCCACACCAGTAGAGATTTTTGAAGGTGGAAGGAAGAAAACATTTGTAAAGGGCAATATTTCTTAAGATGCATTTTGTATTATCGAATCTTTTACCTGGGATATCAATCCTCAGTGTAACCTTTCTTATTTTCCCTTGGTCCATGGAACAAAACCTATCCACATGCCTGCTCAAAGGGAGTACTAATATGCATCTTACATGCAGTCTACTTATCTTCCCCAACCCAGACTTATTTTTATAGCACACTTCAACAGATTGCATTATGTCATTTTCTACTGGCCCATTCCTTTTGCTTTTGAAGCAATTTAGCCTAGATGGAAGCTAAACAATACATTGTGCTTTATTTTATGTCTGTTTCCTTGAGAGTAACTTATCAGTGTCTGTACCTGTCTCTGACATATGGTACAGATTATTATACAGATATGATGATTGCATGGTAGGGCAGGGTTGATTAGGAAAGTAAGGAAATCAGGTTCCACTAGCAGGAGTGAAAGAATGGAAAGGGAAAGGAAGTCATTCAGAAAAAGCAAAAGAAGAAAATGTGGGGAATGTAAAACAGGAGAACAAAAAAAAGCCAGTCTATCTCTGCCTGATCTTCTTCCACCTCTGTTCAAATTTCCCTCGAGATCTGTGTATCTGCCAAGGCAAATGGAAATTATTTGATGCAGAATTATTAATTAAAGAACAAATAAAGGAAACAAAACAAAAAAAGTTTTAAAAATGTAAGTAAAATGCAAAAATGAGCAGAGATAACCCTGAGTGCTTCCAATTTAGTTCATAGGGCTACAAAGGACTGGGTATTTGCATATCCATGCACACCATGAATAAACCCTTTGACATATATGGGACTAATATTAAGCATGCAAAACTCTTTTTTTCCGGGTCATGGTTTTTTGCAAAACCACAAGAGGGTTCAATTATATTCTCATTTCAATAGAACATCCAGATATGGGAGATGTTACAGATAATTCAACTTTGGTGTTTCTATAGTTTTATGAATCCTATCACTAATTAATTTTGTTCAGCAGGATACTTATTTGGAATACAGTGCACTGTATGCTGCACAGTGTATTCTCAGCACAGAATTGGTGTATTTCAAAAGAACTGGTACATTTCTCCATAAGTAACAGTAATTCTTGCACAATGTAACAGTTGCTTGCACAAGGATTGTGAAGATGAATTAGCTCTCACACAGCACCCTTCACTGATGATGGCTCGGGTCTATGCTTAATCCCTTTTCCAGCTGTTTTTTTCCTTCTCAGGTTAATTTTTGTTATCACAAAGTGTATATACAAAAGGCACCGCAGCCATATGAACCTAAAGTTATATACATAAGTATAAGCCCATAACTGCATTGTAAATTCACATTGTAGGAGTCTTTCTTTACACCTCTGATTTCAGCAGATCTTAGGCATCTTTTTCATAAGGTCACTTTATTTCTGATCATATTTAGTAGAATTAGGAACTTTTTGCTCCAGAATTAAATAATTTTTTTGTTGTGTCTGAGAATTTCAGGAGTGCATTTGGATGAATATCCTGTATTTACTCTGAGAGATAGGACTTGGGGAGATTTTAGCTGAGCTTAGTACTACACTGTGTGTCATCAGGAGATTCTCAAGTCAGGTAGAGGCATAGAGATGTCACTTGAAAGGAGTTGCAAAGTTCTTGGTGTGATACATTTTTAATGGACATGTATGTTCCAATTAGAGCTGGATTTTAAAAATGTATTTGCATCAAAAAAGGAGTAGGTTATTGTAGTCATGAAAACTATCTGGGAAAGGCTTATGGAGAGAGGTAATACCTTCTATTAAATAAAAATGTGTAATTGGAAAAATTAGGTAAATTTTCAGGCAAAAGCCCTCTTTCTAAACAAGTTTAAAAAATCACATCACTAAGTACAGCACTTTATTCACCCTATTCCCAAATTATGTTTAGCGCATTTACTGTATTTACAAGACTCCTATTTAACTTGAGTCATATACTCTGTCCTGCCTGAAGAGAGAAAAAAAGAATAGGTTTAGGTCAGTTTTATTCACCAAAATATTAGCTAAATTAGTAGAAATGAAGCAGCATGGATAGTAGTGTCAAGCAGTCAGACTGCAAAGAGAGCTTCTCCTCTTTACATTCAATATGAGAAGAGTTAATTTGAGGGTAAAGGGCCAGTAATCCTAAAGTGGATACTTATTAAGCCGTGGCTCAGCAGAGCACTAATAACATATGCAAGCTCACTAAATATTACCTTGACTCTAACACTCATTTCCCCTGTGATTTAAACAGAAGATTGTACAGACATGAGTCTAACAATATTCTGCAAAGTTCCAGTTTCTTAGATGGTTTTGGGTGGAGTAAGGGTTTAGGATGGCTTCATTAAACCATACCATTCATTAGTGTTGGGGAATTGAGACTATTGCCTTGTATAACCATACCATAAAATCTGAACAATAGAATCAGGTAGAAACAGACACAGTTATTACGTTGTTTCAGAGATCCCAAGAGCTTTCTAAATTTATTTTCATTTGTTATAAATGAGTCTATTATATTCTGAAATATATTTTATACAGTGATTTTGAAAAGTCCTTGAATTCCTTTGGCCAACAAAGTAGAAAATTAGATAAAGAAGAGTTATGAATGTATTTTTCATTTAAAGTTAACTCTATATAAATCAAAAGATATCCACCATTTTTTTCATAAAGCCCAATACTTCTGTGGAGATTTCTTTCTTTAACAGGTACCGTATTGAAAAGGATGAAAAATGGGCCTCTGACAATAAAAACTTACTTAGATTATATATCCTTAGTATATATTTAATGTATTCTCATAAAAGAATCATAGTTACTCTCAAATTCTTTAGCTAAACTTAACTGATCCTTCAAGGACATCAAATCTGGTATGTGAGCTTCCACAGAAAGAGGCAAGAGGCAAGTCCATACCTACAGAGAACTGCAAATCCTGGTTGGATATAGCCCTTCTGCCATATGGACAGGGACCTATTTTTCACATTAGGGCATTATGATATATAATGTGATTTTACAGCTGTTGAATATATGAACATTCCCCCAGCTCCCGCTGAAGTTAAATGTCTTCAAGAATCCAACCTAAGCCTAGAGTAAAGCCAAAGCACTCCATTAATTTCAGAAAGATTTGTCTTATCCTTAATTGGCACAAATGTACCCATTCACAACAGAGTATTGTAGCCTGGAAACATGTTCTTTTCACATTAACAGAAGCTACAGTTAAAAAGAAGGGAGAATTCTGCTGCAGGAACCTTGAATTCCTGCTAGGATACTGAGTAAACTCTCTCATTCTTTATATTTTGACCATCATTTTTTTCATTTTCACTTTTTCTTCCTGGGACTTTTAGTATCTATTTTTCAGATTAATATTATTTCTTCCTCTCATGCCCATCTGTCCGCCCATCTGCTTATTTTAGCTACATTTCCTTTCACCCTGCTGGCTCCTGTACATCCTTACCACACCCCAGGCATGTATCCTTCAACAAGATTTATAATGTGAATCATTTTGAATACCTTCAAAATAGTGGTATAAGAAAATTGGATTCCTACTTTTTGGTGAGTAGTATAAAATTATTTATAGGCTTAAAAATGAGCACAGTTGCCCTAAGAGGGCCTTTAGGCTTTGGATAGGATTTCAAAGAATAGTAACAGAGGTATAGATTGTATCTAGAAGTTTAAGTACCAACCAAAGTTCCTACTCATATATACAAAGTGTGTCTTCCTCCTTGGCCAGTGGAAAGAAAGGGAAGCTGCATTTCTGGGCCAGATGGGGCCTGGGGGCTGCACACTACATGCCTCATCTGCCTGAAGGGGTGACCAGAGGCTGGGGATGTCCCGGGCCATCAGCCACAGGGGAAGTGGGAGCATACCTCAGAGTGTGACAGCTTTCTGTGTGGCCTGTGCTAATAGTGTCTCTAAGGTGATTCTCAGGGGACAACAACAACAACAACAACAACAACAACAAAACAACAACAACAACAACAACAACAACAACAGGGACATTTTTTTCCACTGTGTGTTCTTACTGCATATTCACAGTGGTAGAAGTCAGCATTAAAACTAGGGAAGTGAGGGAGCAAAGAGAATGCAATCTGATCTTTGTCTCCTCCCTTAGATAATTTTATCTCTGCTGGCATTAACTTTGTAGGACCATGATGAAGGGCCATAAAAAGAGTTCTGCTTGTCTCTTGCTTAGCTTGAGGAGCTCCTACAGAAACAGTTTGTGGCAGGGTACCTGCCTTAGGAAACACCATTGCACGGAAAGGGCTGCATCCCTTAGTGCCCCATGCTCCCATATAGCTTGGCTTGGTTTCTTTGAAGTTTTTTTACAGCTTCACTAGGACAATAATATCAATATTTTTTGGTGCTGAGGGGCCCTGCATGGTCCCTTCTTCCAGGACTAAGTAGAAGAGTGGCCAAGGCCCTGTCACCAGGGCACTTGCTCAGGGATGGTGGGCCAGTGAGGAAGCCTGGCACAAACCCAAGTGAAGAGCTGTCTACGAATGCTGAGTGAGAAGGAAAAGACACACCAGAGCTTTTGACAATAAGATTTTTATTACATACACCTGGTGCTGCTGGCCCCCTCCCAGCCCACATCTGTATGGTGGGTGATGCTGACTGCTGGGGTGGCCCTGAGGCGGGGTGAGGATCTGTCTCCAGACTTCTTTTTAGTGCTACATCCCTAACTCCAGGGAAATGACTGGGTGCCACAGTTTTTACTTTCATGCTTCATAAGGCCATCTCACTCTTTTGTGCCAATAGCTATTTCCAGAAAATGCTGATGTTGATGGAAAGTTAATTATTTTGGTGATACAAGAGATGTTCTGTGTTGTAGATATATATGTGAATTTTTATGTCTATCCAAGGAAAAGCATGTATTTTTTAATATATATAAAGCTATCTGTTTCTTTCTTTCTCCATAATTGTGGATAGAACTTTATTTATTTATATTTCTAATTTATATTTAAAATACATTGCTCAATAAAATTGTTGAACTTACAGTATTGATCTCAATCAGTGAGAAAAAAGCAGTCATGTCTCCTCACAGTAAAAGAAAATTTCAGCCTTGTTTTATTAGCAGAGTCTGCCTATATCTAAATACTCTAAGCAGAATTTAAATTCATAAATGTGACTACAAAAATTTGAATGACAACACATCCATTTTATGTGCGGAAGAAAATGGAAATTAACTTAAAAGAACAGAAATCTCCTCTGAGGAGGAATTGTCAATGACTATTTGAGCAGTAGGGGTTGTGTGTGTAACAGTATGTGATGTAATTGCCTTGTATTTTAAAAACAGCAGGTACTTTCACAAAGATGATTTTGCTTCCTCCCTTTGGTAAAACGTTCTTTTATTCAAGTTGGTTGACCTCACTTGCGTTAAATCACCACAATCTCCCTTCCCTAAGTCATAGTCTCATTTAGTAACCATTACATGATCTTTTTTCACACAACTGAAAGTGCCTATAATCTATTTTGGAACAGGCTTCAGTCCAGAAATATGTTTTACTTTATTATTTTCTGCTCTCTCTGGGGATGCCTTCACAAAATGGTAAAGCCCAAAGACTTCCTGAAGGCTAATCCTTTTCTGGGTCATATGATTCTTTTCAGATTCCATCTTGGGAGAGTTTTCTTATAACAATACATTCTGCTGTCTGCAAACTGGACAAAATCCTGTTGCTTTAGCACTAACAATGAGTGGAATTTTAGTGCAGGAGGAGTGTTTGCTTAATACAATAGAAGTTGGTACAGGCTGGACTTGCAAGTGTCAAGTGAACAGTGTGGGAAAGTCTGTAGTACTGCAACTGAGTCAACAAGGTGCTGAACGTCTAAATGTGACTGAACTGTAACTGCAATAACTATCTGGTTGACTTCATCTTTTTCTCCAGGACAGGACTTGACACATATTTTATTGAGAAAGAGTTAACAAGAGAGCAAGCTGCTAGCAGGGAAAAGATGAACAAAGCAAGCATTCAGTCATGCGTTAGAAACACCGCGCAAAGTGCAATCAGAACGACTGTGCTGCAGGATCAGGTACAAGTCTGGTTTACTAAATGAATATGATAGGAGAAGGCTGTTCTCAAACCCTGCCATAATCACATAAATTCTCTCAGAAATATAAACCAAACAGTGCCCAGGTTACAAAAGGGCAGGTAATTTTTTTAATGTTATTATTATTTTTTAAAATGATGCTTACACTCCAGTTAATATCAGTTTAAAAGAGGCAGAGAAATTTGAGTTCACTTGGCAGTAACATGAATGCCAGTATTCTATTCATATTTGGACTGAGAATACAGACTGACTGAACCCTTACCAGAGGCAAGTGAGACAAGATACATTTATGTTCAATGTCACAAATAGAAAAACTGATATAACTTTATCTAAGAAAGAAACTATCATTCAGCCTAGCCTACTACCTCAGTTGAAATGCAGAAGTAGTTTTAAGTCAGGAAGAGTTCTCAAAAAAAAAGTTTTATATATTCACCTTTTCAAAAGCAGAGTTTTACAGGTGTTTTACCAATACTTTGCTCTCATTTACAGCCTTAATCTTATTTAAAGGTCCATTTGTATTCAGGTTGTGCCTATAATTTCCACAGACACATAAGACTCCATTTAACTAGCATGGTCATAAAATTCCTGTCTTAAGAATGCAAACAAAAATTCAAATTAATGTCTTTCAAACTTCCTTAGATCAGACGCNTTAACTAGCATGGTCATAAAATTCCTGTCTTAAGAATGCAAACAAAAATTCAAATTAATGTCTTTCAAACTTCCTTAGAACAGACGCTGAGCTAGAGAGGTGTGGCATTGATCCTAATTTGTCTGCAAGTTTACCGCATGCAAGAAGCACTCCTTGCAACATTACAACTTTCCGTCACTTGGGTCACCACTGAAGCATCCCCAGTGCTGATTTAACCACTAAACCCAGAACTTTTCTGAGAGCTAGACTGCTGAATTTGCTTTCAGCCTGCATAAAAATGTCTGCATTCTCCAATATTTCCATAGGTATTCCATGCAAACCTAGGTTAGGGTTAGAAAACTCCAGCTGCCTTGTGAGAGCTGCCTCTGGAGTAGGAGTTCCTGTGACTCATAGTCAGTTCAGCCTTGGAAAAATCTCCATAAGAAAGTTGCTGCCCTGTTTCTCAAACCCAGGCAAGCACTCCTGCACAGTTTCACTGCCAGCACCATGCCATGTTCCAGCCTTGTTGAGATACAAGTATATTAATGTTGCTTTGTCCCAGGCAAACCTGCTCTAAATGCAGAACTGCTTCAATTTTTTGTAACTGATTCATATACATTTACAGTACCTTAAAAAAAAAAAAAAAAAGAAGGTTTGTCCAGACACATGCGAAGATCTATATATAGGTATTATGTGATCTATGTACATGAAAGTATTTATACTGAGAAAACACATTTTATGGGTCTATATATTGACTTTCATATACATCAATTTAATAAGATATATTGCTGCTAATTAAATCATTTCTTTTACTGCTTGCTTCAAGAGGAAGAAAAAGAGGGAAAGAGAATGAAAGATTAGCGCTTATTTTTATTTTAGAATTGATTTCTTTAGAATATATAGGAAATAGTCTGCTGACAGGGCGTACAGTAGTTAGAGATAAGTGCCTTGCAACAACAGAGGTGTTCATTATATGTGCAGGTTCCTGAGTGAGAGGAAATAGGTTTGGAGTTCTTTTACCTTTTGGTATCATTTCTATGACTGTAATTTACAATATTTCTTGAGAAAATGTCAGAAATTTAAAATTATGGGAAATTGTACCTTTCAACCAAAAATTTTTAGGACATGCCTCCTGACTGAAAGGACCTGGATATGTGTTGTGTTTTTCCATGCACCAGACATCCATGAGCTCTTTAGTGTCCAGAGAAGGATGTGTGCCCTTCTCCTTTTCAGCTGGCTGAAAGGATAATGCTATGGCCCATTCTCCTTCTCACCATTCCTGGTCTGGCTCAAGATGCATTTAAGACTAAATATTACAGCTTGTAGAGAAGAAATGGACTCAAGCATTGGGAAATTGTTTTCCTATCTTGTTATTTCCTTGGACATGATAACATAACCAAGAAGGAACCAGAGAAAAACATTTTTAACAAATTAAAAAACCCATTAATAGCAAACAAATATGTTAAGAATAGTAGGGTTTTTTCCCATACATCTCACTATGGACTCTCCTTTTTTCTTTCTTCTTAGTACATTTTGTAAGCAGCTGAGCAGCCTTACACATTGTAAAGCCTAAAAGTTAGGTAGATTTATGGAGGGTGGTGCCTCCTATAAATCCTGTAGCACTTCAGTCACCTTGACAGGAACTGCAAACATCAGTTTATTCTGATGTTATGGATTATAGGGGTTTGGTTACTGGCCAAATCAAGCAGCTGCCAACTTGCCATAAGTATTTTTAAGAACCAACACAGAAGAATTAAGTCCCACAAATCTACAGATTGCTGCAAGAAACTTAACAACTTCTCTCAAGGCATACTAACAGTGTTCACTTTCTCCTGGGTGCAAAATGAAGCAGTATTTATGACATATGCTGAGATAAACTGATTCCATTTTCCACTTCATAATAGGACAAATAGCAGACAGGGGGAAAAAAAGAGAGAGTGAAGTTTTTGTACACCAAGGGATATGCAAATAACTACATTTAAAGTAAACTTTCCATAACATGGAAGAAGTAAGATAGTGGTCAGTGACTTATGGAATATTAAATAGACTAAAATAAAACAACAGATAACCCCTAAAGGAATTTGGTTAAATTTGTTTCTCACTATCATCTGCATTCTCCCAATATATAGAATTGGCTATGAGAACACTTTTTATTAAAGGCATTTTTTATTTGTGTTCTCCTAAGGATGCCAGCCATTGTATCTTCTCCATTCACCAAGGACAAGGCTGACATGAGATAAAAAAATGTTGTCCAACTTTGGAGGGGCCAACTCTCCATTTTGCAGAAAATAATGACCTATAATTGCTGCAAATGAATGGAGAATTTGGCCCTATAGACTTTCCTTTTTTTGTCAATAGCTGGAGACATTTCAATGACCTTTTAATGAAAAATGTTTTGAAACCCATTTCTAATCACAAAAATAGTTTTTACTGTTGAGGTCTTGAATGTTTTGCTATATTAATGTGATAATACCTGTATTATTCATACTTTACACTGCATGGTTTTGTAAAGCATTGAACAGAAAAGAATTATATTAACTTCTATAAGAATGCATCATAGCATGTAATGTGGTTCAATCGCTCTTAAGCCACTGCACTGTGGTACCTACATTGCAGTTTGCTTCATGAATGGGGGATTTGCAATGTTCTGTCAGGCATTATCCTCTTCATACACAGCTTTTTTTGTAAGAGTAAAGTTTCATCACAGCTATGCTACAGTCTTATTCCCTTTATTACAGTCTTTTGGTGAAAATTTGGTCTAAGAGCTCTTCGCAGTTAGAACAAAATAGCAATTTTGAAGCCTTTTTGAAAGGCTGCACTCTGTCCCCAGTCTTCTATTTATGTTATTTGAAGGGAACCTCAAAAGGACCATCACTGTCTTGTGGTAAACATTTCAAATACTTGGAATTGGTTTTTAATGTAAGCAGTTTGCAGAATAGACATAATTGTATTTACTTTGAATACAATAATACTCAAAGAGAGCTTTCTAAGAATTTGAATTCATTGTATTTCACCTCAATTCTAAGGACACTATGTGTTGAACTTTACCCACCTAAGTGCTTTAAATCTCTCCTCTGGCAGGATAGTATATGTTTGTCTCCTACAGGTTTATTCTATTATTCTTTCCTTTTACCTCTGTGCATTTCCTGATAGCAAGGCAAATGGCCAATGAGATTGCATTCTTTTTGGGTTTCAGGGTAAGGGTAGATAGCAACAGTTATGGGATATAATGAACATTTTGGGAAGGAGAAAATAGATCAGGAAAAGGTAGAGTCACTGTGGAGCTGTATTTTCATAATGAGTTAAATTGTGAAAGTGAAAGGTTAAGCAAAGGTCTTTGTTTTCTTTAGCAGAGAAGGTGAAAAGAGTGGCTAATTAGATTAAGAAACCAGCAGATAGTCCAATTACAGTTGATAGCCCAGATGCAACCCAGGGGGCACTTCCACCTGGAGGAAATGGGGAATGACTGCTTGGTCAGCAAACACAGCACAGGGAGCTGAAAGCCCTCTGTCCCTGCCAAGGGGTGTGATGATGATGCTGTCCCAGCCCCCTCCATTCCAGCAGCAGCAGAGATGAGTGGGTCAGGACTGAGAGACAGATGTTCTCCAGAGCTCATCCATACTAAAAAGGGCCCGTCTGATGAACCTTGTTTACCCGATCCACAGAGGGAAGGACTTAGCCAAAGTCATAGATATCATTCAGAAATCAGGGGTAACCTCCTGCCCTTTCTGGAAAACCAGTGATTTTTGTTGTAATGAAGGAAGTGTTTCTCCCTGCTCTGTGTTTGGGGAGCTTCCTGTTGACTTAAGTGTAAGCATATGGCTACACTGTCAGGCCTAGAAAAATATCCTGATGTCAAGCTTTGGTTTTAGGGCCTGACCATGTTCTGACATTATGTTAAGATGACAGTTATTGGTGAAATTCCAGCAGCAAATACCCACCATCTTTTAGACTTTATATAGGCAGTTACAGACCAGAGATTTCAGACTCAGCTGATAGCTTGAGTTTTTCTGTGGAAGGGAAAGATTTTGCAAACCTTAATGTTTCACCAAATAATTTCATTTTGTTTTGATTTTTGGACAGATTAAAGAACACTGCATAGATCTTTGATATTCTTCAGACTTAGTTATGCTGATTTTACTAATATAAAACTCTTTCCACTTTGTGAACTTATATATGAACTCACACATCATTGCATTTGAAAATTTAGTATTTTTTCAAAAAAACTCAGAATTTCTGCAGACTAGAGATGAGATCATGCATTACAGTGTGACTACTGCTAGTGATTTTTTCTTTTGATAGAAGGAAGAAAGATTAAAAAAATGTGCATATTTGTATATATAGCACATACTTAAGAGAAATACAAAGAACTTGAAGCTTTTGAATGTGTTTTTCTGATATAAACATGTCCCGTTTAAACTAGTTTTATGGGGTGTTTTTTGCATTTTAGATTGTACTAAGTGCTATACTTCATGTGTTTATGAGTCATCCTCAATGAGTATATTGCTTGTGGAATAAGGAGGCTCAACCATATGTTTCGTTTGCATATGCTAGTTTGGATAACTATTCCATCCTTCTCTTTTATACCTTCCTCCCAGTTTGCTTTTTTTTAGCAGTCATCTGCATTTGTGAAACCTTGTGATTCTGCTTGGTTCATGGATAAGAAGTGCATTATGTCTTCTCCATTTAGCAGTAATATCAGATTAAAAAAGTAAAATTTGAGCAAAGTATGTCAAAACTGGTAAGATATAAGGCAAGAAATCTTTAATCTTCTAGATGTAAATCTTGAAACTTTGGATTTTTTTGTTCACATAGTATATTCTTCCATGTCTGAATCCAGTCTGAAAATTTGCCTCTGTTATTTTGTTTACATGATGAATCATTGTGTGCCCAGAAATTCCTGCTTTTATAAAGGAATTAATTGTTTTGTTGTTTGGGCTTATCTTTTTCCCCCCGGGCAAAAAAAGCAGAGCATTCTTTTTTTAAACTTTGTTTCTGTCTGTCACATATATCAACACACAACATGAAGCTACTAAATTGCAGAGAGGGAGTAGGATAAAATGTACAAATTCTGAAAGAGGGTGGAGACCAGAGGAGAAACATGAGTTGTCAATATTAATCATACAGATAGCCTAAATTGAAGATGGTTAGTTTGCTGAGAGGTGCGTGCCATAGAAACACTTCTTCCCAGTGTCCTAGATATCATGCATTCCCTTTCAGCTGGCAGCCTTGTAGGGGTAACAGCTTCAGAAGAATGCCTGCTCTTGACTATTTCTTAGTTTTGGCACCAACATGGCTTCTGTCAGCAGTCAATATGCCTGGTATTTTCCTCCCACCGTCATTATTTCTTGGAAATTCACATTCCTTGCATCAGCATGCAGACACCCACATTCTCCAGCTGTGTTTGAATTCCCTTGTCTTAAGATCCTATCAGACCCTGACAGTTAGGGGTCCATGGCCCACACCTGGGCAGGAAAGATAATCCTCAGCAGACTCAAAGAACACTGAACATTCATATGGCCAGTTACATGAGACTAGGCTGCCTCCCCCTTCTTTGGCAGGACATCAAAGTGCCTGGATGTAGACAGGGCCGTCAGCAGCAGTGATGCACCGGCATTTGAAGATTCGAGCATTCCAGGGAAAAGCAGAGGATGCAGCTCTAAACCAGACTGTATCTCACCCATGAGTAGAGTGGAGGGAAGATATTTGAGTAAATGAATGAATAAATGCCTGTAGAACCAGAAATTTGAATCTAATATATTCAGAAATTTCTTATTTTA
The DNA here is from genome assembly GCA_013399915.1 of Illadopsis cleaveri. Lineage (NCBI taxonomy): Eukaryota > Metazoa > Chordata > Aves > Passeriformes > Timaliidae > Illadopsis > Illadopsis cleaveri. The sequence continues at coordinate 64,344 of VXBB01004688.1, read as the reverse complement.
TGAGTAGTATTATAATTTGGTCCAATGGTTGTCCAGAGGCAATGAAGCAACAACACTTGTGCTATGGATAGTCAGCTTAGTAGCCCTGATGGTAGAGCAGAAAATCTCTAATTTTTGTGGCAATTTGCTGCATGCATTTTAAGAGCTGTTTCATAAATGCCATTTTATGCATATGATCTTCTACAATGTACACCTGTACAGAAGTGTTGCACTATAAATAAATGATCTGAAAACTAATTAAAGTGGAACCTTTTCCTGGGTAATGGGTTTCCATTTACATCAGCAGTAAAATGATACTTTGAATTGTACGAAATTTATTTTATAAGCGCGCTTTGTTTAAACACCACTAAATGGAAACAACTTGAGCAGCTGTGTGCATGTATTTTTGTATTTTAGGGGTTCCAAAATAATTTTGGCATTTGACAGATAGCTGTCTGCATGAAGATCAAAGTCAGTCAAGGTACAAAATATTTTTCAAAATTTTGTTCCAAATTTCAGCTGCACCTAAATTTAATTTTTCAGTTTATAATTTATTTTGGCTTAAACTTTTCTCAATAATTTAGAGAGATTTTTTTCACTTACAAGTTATGTGCATTACTGAAAAAAGTTCTGTCTAAATTCCTGTGGGATGGCAGTTTCCACATGGTCTTTGGTTCAATCAGAAGCAAGAAATAAATGAAGTCAACCCTTACTGTTATTTTTATTAGAGTTTATTGTGTTCAAGATGTTCAGATAAATATTTATCTTACTGGATGAATCTTTTCATTATTATTCTTATTTAATGCTTGCCTTTGGATGGAATCCAGTGGTTTTGAACTCCCTTGTGCAAAAATCCAACCTTATCCATTAATTCTCCAATATTTTCCCATTATTGAGGTGCATTATTTCGCAATGTTTTCACTGCATTTCACTTTTAAAATGCTGCTAAGTAATATGCCTTTCTTTGTTTAAAATCTTAGTAACAATAAGATTTTGTGCTCATTGTTACCTAAGGTTAATGTTACACTTCACACATAGGACTTAACATCCTTAATAACACTTCTCAATTGTGATATATACCCCCAGGTTTTACCAACACAGATGTAGCTGCAGATGTTTTCCTCTTAGTTGTGGTCCATTGTTAACAAAGACAACCAAAAGAGAACTCTATCCTGACTTGTGGAAAAGTCTCCCATTAGTAATGCAGACAAACACAGGTGGCAACTTTCATGAAATGTTTTTATTTCTTTTCATGAAAAGTTAAAAGCATGACCTGGATTAAGATAACCTATAATTATTTTCAAATAATATTTCCTAGATATAGTTTTTTTCAGATTTTTTTCTGTGCTACTGGAAGTAGAGTTTTGCTTTCATATGTCTTCATACGTCCTTTCAGAGTTAAAAAAAAAAAGACTCTTTCTTGAGGAGAATGTTTATAATACATTAAAGTTTTTTTATCTTAATTAAGAATGTAAATAATAAGTAAAACAAAGAGCTGAAAATGGAGTCCAGTGTGACATCCTGTCAGTGGAGTATGGTGACTAGTTACTCACTAGTTTCTTCAGCTGATGAGAGCGTGTGCTTAGCAGCATCAGGAACATATTTAGCACTTTGCAATAAAAGTTGAGACATGACAAAGTAGAAGAGACATTTAAAAATATGCTTGAGCTATGAAAGTACAAACAGTGTCCAATGAAAATGCATGAGATACTACAGTACAGTGTTTAAAATGACTTTGTGACTGGAGGCTAACTTCTAATACGCAATGCATAATTTAGTGGGAATAGGTCCTGTTTTATGTCACTACAAACGCAGAAAGAAATGGTTATTGGTAAATGATAAATAAACTTGAAGAAAAGAAGTAAATTATTTTTATAGGCATGTGTGTGCCTTACAACTGAGGGGAAAAAATTGCCCTCTTCAAACATCTGATGTCTATCTTTGCGCTTTAACCAATAAATATTTGCAGAGGTCTGAGAAGCTTTGCTTTAAAAAGAAAAAGAGTCTAAAAATAATCTTCAGTGGACCATGATGTGTTGTGAGGGAGGATCTCCCAGGGGGATTCAAAATACCTGCAAGGATATACACGTTTACTGAGAACAGAAGAAATTATAATTTTAACCTTCAAGGTGCGCATAGATTAACTCTTCATTACAGAATTCAACATAGCTGGAGGCTAAGGAAAGTTCAGGTTGATTTTTGTGACATCAAACAAAAGAGGATCATGTTCCTGACACCTGGTAGAGGCAGCAGCAGCTTTCGTATAGTGTGAGAACAGAAATAAAGAAGCAAATTAAAGCTTAACAGTACATTTGCATGCAGTTAACCATTTGCTTTTATCACACCGTAGTTACCTTGCACTAACTTCACTGTCTCTGTCATTCTTGTAAAATGTAGAAGGGATTTAGGGATATTATTTTCTTTCCTGTGTTTAATCCAGGAAAGATGATGAAAGCTCCCCACTGATCTAACTGCTTTGGTTTACTCCCTTCATCACTAGCACCCCAGGCTGAAGGCCTGCTTGTTCTTAAAGAAAAAAAAAAATACAGAGGTTAAAATACTGCTACCTTGTGCCTTTCACTCAGCTGTGAGGGTTAGTATGTTAGTATGTTAATTGGATGATCGAAAACACGCAAATGGTTTCTTTTAAAATTTTATTAGCCACTTCCTACCTCCTTCCTTTGAATGTCACTAAAGAAATTCAAGGTGTCTTGTTTCCTTATTAAATGAAAAAATTTTAAAAAAAGGAAAAAGTCTTTGGATATCCTAGGCTGCCTTCATTATGCTGTACATATTTGCCTTTGCATCCTTTGATAAAAATGTAGTAGTATGTCTCTGAAGGGAGGAACTTTGCAGTTGCAATTACAGATAATAGCGTTGTTCTCTAAACCCCAGTGTGGTGTGAACATCAAAGTGCTGTGGATTATAATAATCCAAACAAATAACCTTCTGTAAACACATAAGAAAGAAGGAGCTGGATGTTTTCATTAAGTAAGAGGCAATTCATTTAACAGTTGGTTGTTGCCCGTTTCTATGTGGTGAAAAGTCTGTTCATTTGCATAAGGAATAACCACCAAAGAAATGTAAATTATTGAACTAGGCTTCCATTAGCAAAGCCTCTCCAGCTACCTGAAGGACCTACTTCTGCTGGCAGTAGATCGAGTTTCAAGTACTTTCTTACCTTTTAGAAACCAATTATCTTCAGTCGTGTCCATCAGTTCAGGCAGGGGGAAGGGAACATAGCAATATTCTTGGCGACAGATCTTACAATTTAATGAAAAGATTCTCCAGAATAACAATTTGAATGACTTGTCTTTATTCAATTTCTCGAAAATCTATCCTTTAAGTGACTACATGTAAAACGCATATGTTTTTTATAGAGTAAGAGAGGAGTGTATAATTTTCTGAGGGGGAGAAAAAGAAATAAATTCCAATCAAAATATTACAGCTTTGGAAGGAGAGCTGGATGATATTGGAAGTTTTTCTGTCAAAAACATTACAAAAATATCTAGGTAGGTGGAAAAAAATGGATGCTATTTAAGTGAAGGAGGAGGAAATGGTTATTCTACAGTGTTGCAGGTGACAGATACAGGACCTTAACTCCCTTAAGAAATAAAATACAACAAAAATATTTTGAACCTAATTGATTTAGTTGTACTGGAGTCAATAGATGTTTGCTTGTCTGTGTCAAATGAGAATACAGTTCACAATATTTTCTCTCAACCCAACACATACAGTCTGTAGATGTTTGACACATCTAGACACGCAGTCTCTAGGAAAGAGACCATTCAGTGCATAAACACGACAACATTTCACCCATGGAGTCCTGAGCTTGGCTGGGGACCGGTCAGCTTAAGGCAGCAGGAATTTGATAATCTCTGCTTGCCTGCTAATGTAGGTTTTCAGTTTATTTAAAAGAGAGCTATTCCATTCTGAATTCTGTCTCAAGCAAGTGCCTTAGGGTGTCTTTGAAGAACATGCCGAAATATGGAATGCTCATTTAGGGAGGGATTTTTAGGCATTCAGGCTAAGATGTGTGGCCAGATTGGTAAGTACTTCCAGGATCATGGTGTAGAGCATGATTTGGAGGCCACATGAACAAGAGTGGATAGGGACAAAAATAGGAGGAGCCTTATCTTGAGTGTGGTGTATTAATCAAAAGACTGTGGAAATTTTAGAAAAAGGCTATATTAAACCTAAAGTGAATGCAATTTTCTCCTGTGTCAAGATTAATTTCTCCTGAAACTTTCACATAATTTTATGGTTTAGGTCCCCTATCAATTTTTGCCGGGCTGAAGACAAAGCCCTACCCTTCTCTGTCTCTCACCATTTCCTCACCATGTGCAGCTTCCCAGCTAGCTCTGATGATTGTGTTACTGATCTTACTGGCTCCTGCCTCAGCACAATCGAGATAACCAAGTCAGAAAAACTCCTCTGTGTTTTAAATTATGAGGAAATCCAGATTACTTTTACAGAATGAGTAAGAGAAGTGAGTTGCACTGTTGTAATTATTCAAATGGATACGTCATCAGGATATGAATTAGCATTGCTCCTATATTGCACTGTTTGTTCTGCCATTCCTCTCCATATTTAGGTTTTTCTCCATCATACCCTTCCACAGAAGGCAGGGTGTAGAAAGAGACACAGGCAAACATGTACCATATCAAAATCGGAATCACAAAATGCTTTGGGTTGGAAGGAACCTTAAAGAACAATTAGTTCCAACACCCCTGCCATGGGCAGGGATATCTTCCACTAAAGCAGGTTACTCAGAGGCTCATCTTAGAACACCTGAAGGAATGGGAAGTCCACAACTTCTTTGGGCAATCTGTTTCAATGCTTCATGACACTTGCTGTAAGGAATTTCTTCCTGACATCTAATCCAAACCTACCAGCTTTAGCCATTTATCCTTCTCATATCACTACATGCCTTTGTGAAAAGTCCCTCTCTAGGCTTCTTTTAAGCCACCTTTGGATGTACTTACATAAAATATACAATATATTTTGTTTTCACACCCTGCTTACCCTGTGGTAAGTCGTTCCTCTGATTTTCTAGGTGATTGTCATCAAGAACACATAAACTAACCTCTCTTTAAGCAAGAAATCTTGTGGCAGACAAGTGCGTGTAGGTAGACATGAAGAACCAGTGAAGATGACTGTGGGGCAAGGAAGCGTCTGTACTCAAAATACTAGTGCTTGTTCCAAATACAGACTAGTGTAGACATAATAATTAACTAGAGCCTTTACTACAAGGGAATTCCAAGGGGAAAGTATGATCTCTCTGTCTTATTTTTTAAAGACCATACTGTAATTGGTTCAATTATCTCTGAATTGCTAGACTATTCATTCTAGTCCACAAACTAGAAGATTTGGAATATGTTTTGGGGGCCTTTTATTTCTTTTTCTTTTTAATATTTTTTTCTTTCATTTTTTTTTTTTTTGACACTACATTCAACCTTCTGCTTCCACAAGATATATCAGTCGTATCTTTGACCCCAGTTACATGCAACTGTTGAATTTTTCACTGTCTTTAACTGCAGAATCATGACATAGAGGTCATTGAGCAGATATATTATGAGAGTATTGTGCTGAAGAAGAAAATACTTGGAAGATACCAAAGTGAGATTGGGTATTTTAGTGTTGGCTGAGCTCCATCAGCAGTTTCCCATTCATCAGCGAAATTTTAATCTGCTGTAAAATTATAAATGAGTCTTGGGAAGATAAAGACCTATTTTTAGAAGTTTATCTCTTCTAAAAGAAAGATCAGTACATAACAGGTCAAAAGCATTGTAACAGAGACTAGATATAAAATGGAACATTGGTCAAAGGTCAAAATAATATTGCAAACAAAATATTACTATTATTTAGAGGCACTTCTGTTAAATATGGTGAAATAGAACTGTTTATAGAAGATGCTGGATTTCCTCCAAACAGGATCTGGCTGCACCATCTCAGTGTTGTTTTTGAGAGACAAGAGATTCTTTTTCCTTCATAGCAGCCATAAATGAGCAAAGAAAAGGGGAGCATAAAGGAAAGTGTACTAGATGCTGCCCAGATAAGCAACTGGGGGTGAGGTTTGAAAGCAACTGGGGGTGAGGTTTGAAAGTGTGACCAACCAGCAGAAACACATTAAACCACAGCACCATCCACACACACTGATCTGCAGCTCTCTGCACATTCCAGTTCCATGCTACAGCAGCACAGAGGGTTTGGGCCGTAAATGTGGGATGGCAAGCTGTTTTGTAAGGAAGCCTGGTCATCTGTATGCTCCAAATGGTGGGGGAAGGCATGTTTCAAAAATGGCACTACTGCCCACACGCAGCTTTCAAAATTCCTCCAAGATGCTGCTCCAGCTCTTTGGTACAGTTTGCACTTCAGGGGAAGGGGATGTTAATATTCTGCCAGTCTAAGTTCTTCAGTCCAACTCACTGCCAATTTAGATGATGCCAGAGCCAGCACAAGAGCAAGGAGTGGGCAGTGGGAGGGAGCCACCTCTCTCTTCAACAACAGCTGTCAAGGGCTAACACAGCTGTATTGCTCATCTCCACCCTCAGATTCTCCACCAAGCACTGAGTCTCTCTTCTGATCACACAAGTGAAAATGTAAAGATTCATGACTTGACTCCAGGTATTGCCCATGGCTAAATCATCAAGCAACACCTGTTCCTCTTAACAGGTTTTACTGCTGACTTCACCATCCATGCAAACTTCTCATGTTATGAGTTGATTTACCATTTTCAGTACATTGCCAGTCAGTTCCCTCTCTTTGCCCTTCTGATTTCCAGGCTCATATGATTTAAAAGACTTCAATAAGCTAGTTTAGCAAGTCAATACTTCACTATTCCTCTTAATTTATTTTAAATTTCTTCCTGTTCCTCCTTGTAAGTCTAGTAGGGAGGGGAAAAATAGCTCTAACATGTGGCCTTAAATACTTCCCAGCTGAAAAAATACAGTTAACCAGCATGAGGCTAATGAGCTGATGTACAAACTGATGATCCACACCAGTTCCCCTGCAGCCAAATAACATCCTCTGGCCTGTATACACAGCAGCTTATTTTACCCTGGATGTTCTAGTTTCTCTTTTCCCTGCATTTCTGATCTCGCAGTACAGGGCTCTAATGTAACTTCAGACTCTCTTAGCCCATTAACTGCATGATGCAGCAGCAGGCTCCTTAGCTCCTAGAATCTTTTTTTTTTTTTTTATTTCTTTGCAGCCAATAGTCAGTGCCTCATTATTTACCTTGCCCTTTCCTTAATGATGTCCTTCTCCCTGAACATCATTCTAAACAGATAATATAACAATTTAAACTACTGCAGTAGGTTGAGTAGTTTGTTCATTTTGTTGTTGTTCTTATCTAAATAGCCCTTTCTAACAGAATATGTTTGAAATTCTATCTTTTGAAAGACGTTTAACTCAGAAAAACAGCTTAAAAATGAAAGTGAATAGCCGGTATTATTAATGTATACCAGTAATATGATGACATTAAGTTTTTTCTTTGGTATTGTTTTCCTCTTATGTTTTTTACTTTTCTTTTTGATCTACTTGCATGTTGGTTTTAGTGTTTGAAGAATTTGGCTAAGAAAAATTCAGTTTAAAGGAGACAAGAGTGTTGGAGTTTTTTTAACTTGTAAGAGAACTTTTGGGAATTAACATAGAATTAATATATATGGGAAATTAATGTAAGAAGATGGGAAAAAACACAACTCTCTCTTACAACACTGATCAGTTCATTAGATCTTTCTGTCAAAAAGTCCATAAGGGTAAAGTTAGGTGTTTATAATTTGCAATTAAAATCAAGAAAGAGAGGTAAAGAGAGTGTATGTTCTTTAAAGCACAATTGTCTTCGTGCTTTAGACATCAAATATCTTCAAATTAGAAATACCTGCTATCAATGTCACTTAATTGATGTAAAAGGAAGAGTAAAGGGATTCCCTGATGATCCTTTGGACCAATATAAGGTAAAAATGACATAGATATGTTAAAAGATGTAGTTTAATTATGATGAAGAAAAATCTTTCCATAGGTTTTTTAAATAAGTCTTTAGAGAGCAGTGGTTTCCAAGTGATGGCCTACAAAACCCTTTGGGATCTGTAGTGTAATTCTAAAGAGCCTCTGAAATGCAGCTCAGAAGAACAAACATGTTCCAGCAGCCTAAATTCTTAAGGATGTTGGCACAGCAAAGGGTTGAAAATCATGACGAAGTGTTAGCAATACTCTTTCCCACTTCTACCTATCAACAGGCGAAAATTTCCAGCCTCCCCTTCAGCTGAACCACTCAATTTCAAATCAGAACTATGTACTGAATCTTAATCAACTTGAGAAGTGGAAGCCTTAAGAGGAAGTCATTTGAACTCAGAGCTGAGCCTCACAGGATTTTCCAAGCTTTTTTTTTTTGTTTTAATGGTGATGCCCTGGCTGTCAGAGTTTAAATGCTCTAGAGGCTCAATAGCTGTGATATTTATTAACCAAGTGGTTATGATCAGAACTTTGTCACTCAGACTTGCCTGGTATCAGCTGACATATGGTGTCATGTTTGAAATACCACTCAGTAAATCACTGATAATGTCAATGTAATTGCTGAGAGTTAACACACAGTGTAATTCTTTTCCCATTGAAGCTGATATCGAGAGCACTGTTGACGGCTGTGGTGAGGGACTGAATCTGCTAACCAGAAGACTATTTTCTTTTTTCCTAATTGCACACAAAGAATCAATAATTTTCTAAACACTCAGTCTTTAAATGAGCTTATATTTATAAATGGTAGCACATTAAAATTTTCATGATTGACTTTTTTTGGTAGATAATGCTGCTGTGACTATTTCAATATGTTTTATTTGTGAGTCAGATGCTAATATATTCATAAGTAGATGGATATATGAGTGTAAGAGATCTGTACATATCTCTGTTCCATCTGTTATGTCTTTCTGTACTAAGTTTAAATACTCTGTGTTTAGTGCTAACATTGTTATTAACATTTTATCAGGTTTTGCAATATATTAATTAGATGATATCCATGGAGCAATTTTATTCTGCATTTTGGAATTTAATTTTCAACTGGTCATTTTCTCGTATAAACACTTACTTGCCAAAAATAAAACTTTCCTTAAAACCAATTCCTTCCCCACTCACCACCTGTCACCCCCCAAATATTTCAGCAGCAGAGATTTCTCATGTTTTGGGCAAATTGTCTGGCAGAGAGACACTGCCACCACTAAGATGTTATATATTCAGAGTTGTCTTTTTGCTCTGTACAATTTGGAACAGATTCGTATACTTGGGCCTCCCTAACCTCTAAGGTGCCAGGATGCAGACTCAGGCTCTGGTCAACACATGTGATGAGTCAGTTTGTTTGGTGATCATATACACCACAGATTTATTTCTCTGTCTGATGTGTTGTTGTCTAAAATGCTTTGAAAGGTCTTAGTTTATTCCACTGCTGGGCAAAATTCAAAATACCAAGGCAGTTTAATGACGTGGTACAAGTTTCTATATTTATTGTAAGCAGGGGTTAACAGAATGCTCGAGGTTTCTGCAATTATGCTTCAGAACTACCATTTTCATTGCTCCTTATCACATTCAGATCTCTGAATAAAATGTTAATATTATAATTAATTTAGACCTGAATTTTGCAATTCTGATTTATGGTAAATGTCTTTATGTTTTCCAGCTAGTTGTTTGAAAATTTCTAATGTTTTGATACATTTCAAGACCTTCAATAAAAATTGATATTTGTCTCTTCTACTCAGCCCAGAATATGTACTGACATTTTTGACAAGTATGAAAACAAATTTCACTGGGTAAAGATTTTATAAGCTAAGAAGACAGTGCACAGATGAAGGATAGGGAAAGTGGAGGAGTAGCCAGAAAAATAACTGTTTGATTACACAAAAAACTTTGTCATGTTTTGTCTCTTTCATGATTTTTTTTTTCAGTTTGGGGTTTTCTTCTTCTAATTATCCATGTGATCATTACTTCTACTTTCTAACTCAAATCAACATGGGAAAGATTTTTTATTTTTTAAGGAAGATGGTTGCTGTGGGAGAGAATTATGTCAGCAAAAGTAACATTCACTGAAAATCAAGAACTTTTCCTTTACACTGTCATTGCTGTCAAAGGTTAGCGCAAACTGCTCAGCAGACAAACTATAGATATAATTTTGAGTTTTATTTTTCTCTTTCTCTGACGGCTATCTAGATAATGTGTTTGTGGATTTGTACTCAGCAGGGTTATTACTATATTTGTCTGCTGCTTTTGAACTTCCATGTGGCATTTGACTCTTTTGACCATCAGCTATAATTGTCCTCTTTTTCTTATTCGGTAAAATTTATTGCTTTGATCTCTGGTGTCTTCAGTGTCGTCTGGTATCTCCCAGTGATATATCCTGGGATCTATAGTATCTCTTTGTTATACGTATGGTAGCTGGAATTACTTGTGTTCACAGTCCAACTGTCAGACAAATGGCTCTTGTCTTTGTTTATCACTCCTTGAAGACCCTGTAATGGCATCTACAGTGCTGCCTGATTGTCCTTCTATTATCAAGGTTTGCGTGGTGCTAATTTTCTTAAGTGGAATAATTTCAGCTGGAAGTAGAGCCTCTTAGAGGTCTTTTATCTTCCTTGTGTTTTGGCTTTTCCTCTTTTGAGGCTTTCAGTGTCATGAGAATGTCTCTGTGGCTGGGATTCTGGGCCATTTTGAACAGACAATGTATTCTAAATTCTTGTCATGCAGTGACAGAAAATGGAAATTGTTTAATTGGGGTCATAAATTTTTGCAAGCCCAGACTCTGTCCTTAGTGAAATAGTCCAGGATCTCAAGATCTGCCCCTTCTAGTTAGTGTCCTCAGGTTTCTGTCTTTTAAGGGTAATTGAATCTCAAAAAAGTATCAACATCCACTAAAACTCAGAACAATGCATAGTTTTGAGGAGAAGGGAAAGGAAGTGTGTGTAATGCTTCCTCAGAACCCTTTCCTTAGCTAAATGGAAGAAAATTTTGAAGGCATTGGGAATTTTTCCACGTCCTCTGCTCAGACATCCTTGGGATAGTAGAATATCTCTCTGGTAGGAAAGCTGTGCTTAGTTTTACTCAGTCAGTGGCTGAAATGGGCAGCTGGGCTGGCCTTGAGGCATTTCCCATCTGAGGAAGGAGCTGAAGCAGGTTCACCACCTGTGCTTGAGGAACACCTTCATACCCATACTGACTACTTACACTCTTTCCACCGTGTCCCTACCTGAATTCTAAACTTCTTAAGCAAAGCCTTTTTGTTCTGAAACCAGTAGATCCCAAAAATTTGGATTGATAGATTTGTGCCAATTTTCAACGCATCACAGAAACTGCTGTGTCCAACTTTAAATTGCCAGTGCTGTGCATTTATTATTTAACAATAACATGTCCTGCAAGGAGCTTGGATCACGACAGGGTAGTGCTGAAACAGGATGGTAGCCTTGACTTTTCCCTTGCATGTGTACATACTGACAGTAATGCATATATCTATGCAATTGCTCTCTCTTACTTCTGAAGAAGGAAAGAGGCATGGATTTTCTTCAGCTTTCCAGCAAAACATGGGTTAACACTATCTCTATACAAGCTTTTTCCCTTTCATCATGATACTTAGTGGCAAATCTTTGCTTTAAATGTGGCTGTGGGCACTTTTGTTGCCTTGATACTGAATTTCTTCTCCTAAGCAAGTAGAATAAAAGGTTTTGTTTTGGATGGTTTTACTTTCTTTAAAAGAAATTTTAATTGTTTTTTAAAAGAAAAAGTTAAAGACTTAGTATGCTTGAGACCTCTGTTTTCAGAAAATTGTAGGCTTGTATTTTTGGCAGAGAGTGCTTCCTTTCTTAAAAACACAATTTTTTACCTTTGTATTAGGGTTTCTAAATGAATTAATGCTGATAAGTAAGTCCAGACTTTGCAGAATAATTAGACTCAATTATGACTGGAACAATAAGTTCAAGTGAATGGAACAATATTGCTAAATAACTTACTCTGATAAAATTAAAATTTGCTTTTAATTCATGTCTGAATGTTCACAGTGGTAATGGATACAGGACAAATGAAAAAGGTAAAAGAAAGACTTATTCCTATCCTATGTACTTCAGCCAGTAAAGGTGAATACTAAAGGTCATTCTTTTTAATTATCATAAAAAAGATGAAATTGTGGAATGTGCAAAGAAATAGTCAGTCTTATAAAGCACTGGTGTTGAACTAGGGAGAGCTGCCCTTCTATTCCTGCGTTTTTAACTTCTTTGATGTTATTTCTTTATGCCTCTGGGTTTCCTTGTTTTCTCTGTTTATTTAGAATGTACGAGACTCACAGCAGAGACTTGTTCAGTTTTACTGTGTAGGTACCTATGCCTTACAAAAATGCAAATAAATAATTCACTTACTGCTTCGAGTTACGCTTTCATGGTAAGGTGGTTTTTTTTGGTTTTTTTTTTGTTTTTTTTGAACAATGAGATAGTCATCTTTGCCCATACCTTTTGAGGTCCTGATGCTATATGGTTCTGGTTCATGACAAAGGATTTCAGCTGAGATAATAATAATTACATTATTTTTTTTTCTCTTTGTTTTTATGGTTTCAGTACATAAATAAAAGTAAAGTGGTCAGCCTGAGATCACTTTCATCCTGAAATGCTAGGAAAATGTTTATGTTAAACACTTTCATTGTATTTGTGCATGCTCATGCATGTTGTGTATGGAGCATAACATAACAATAGAAGAATGGGGTTTAGGCTACAGGGCTACAGAGATGATTTTTAGTAATAATACTATCTTAAAACCTGTGTTTTCCTCAATTTCAGAAAGGAAAGAAAATATTTTAGAAGGGAAAGAAAATGACTGAAAACCAGCCTGGTAGAGTGGGAACAGCTGAAGATTGTAGAATATAGACTATGTTCTGAGCCAAAAGTATTACTGAGGATAAAACGAAAAGTAGACAAAAATCAGGCCCAGATAGTCAAAGGAAAGTTGTCAGAGGGGAGATGGCCGGAGGATACAGACATTGATGTAAGATTTTTATGCGGTTCCAGAGGGGCATTTTCAGATCTAGTGTCTTTAGCCTTAGTGAAAAGAGTTGAAGGAGCAGAAGGAAGGATCACGGACACAAATGCAACTGCACTAGACTGTTGCCAAATAAGCCTGCTTTTTTTCATTCAATCCACATTTTTCCTGACCTTTTACACAAGAAAATGGATTTTCAGATTTTACCCAAATAAATTCTCTCTGAGATGTTTTTTGCCTAAAGATTAAGATCAGGCAGAGAATAGGGGGGAAGGCTGGGGGTGGAAAGAAATGTGTCCTGAGAAGCCATAAAATATGTGCGGCAATCCTTGCAGTGCAAACATCAGCTGCAATGCCAGGTAAGTCACCTTGGAAAAAAAACCATAGCACAGATTAGCCATGACAGAGACCGGGGAGACTCTTTGATGAAGGGCTGGTAACAACTTCCTGTGGTTTCAGATATTCTGGGCATCACACGTTAGAGAGATCAGCATTTAGTCTTTAAGATCGCCCTCTACCCCTCCTACAAATCCACGGTATTTTCTAGACCTTGAAGATCTGTAGTTACTCCTGGTCTATGCTGCCCTCTCCTGCTCAAACTCACAGCCGCGGAGGTTATCTCTGCCTTTGCAGTCAGATGTTGTTTATACAGTACTGTGTTTGCTTCGTGTAGTTTCATAGGGGGAGCATTTAGAGATGCATGAGTTATTTAGGAAAATGGTTAACATAAAGTTTGCATGCAGCTCAACATCTTGTCAGAGTAGTTGTTGGGCATGATTCTTCCATTATAGCAGTTTATTTCTAGATATGAACAAATGAAGGGTTTTTATGCTAAAAGGAAAAATTCTCAGAAATATTTTATTACATTAATGACTTTAATATTAATAATATGACTATAATAAGGTAAAATTTTGAATTTTGTTCGTTTTGGCATTTATTTTTTGAAAGAGATGGAAAACACTAATGCATCAAGCAGATCAAGTTGTCGGCACAGAACAATTCTTTATCATACTTCTGCTAGCATTTCATCCATTTTATCATTTGTAACCCAGACCTCAATGGAACTTTCTGTAGAACATTTCTACTCATCTTGCAGTTAATCTGGTTATTTTCCTTGTTGCTAAGTTTTTACTTTCTTTGTTGTTTAAATATTTAGAAGTTGCTATTGTCTTTTATTGCCTTAGCTAAGTTTAGATGTACTTAACTCTGTTATTTTTTAAAAAGTCATTCCTTGCATGCTCTTAACTGGTTTTCATTCTTCTCTGAGAGTACACAGCATATATCAGTGATGAGGCACCCAAATCTGAACATTCTACTTTGCAGTTATGAGAACAGCAGAAGTCTCCTTCTCTCTATGAAACCAAATTCAATGCACACTCTTGCACTCTTTATTCCCTCAATTTCTTATAAATTTTATTGAAACAATGAGTATTCACACTTCTGATCATTATTTAAAGTTACCATAGTGCTGAATGTCTTCATAGTGTTGAATGCCTTCTCACAAAAAGCTGTTCAAGAACCAAGTCATAGTTATCTGTCATTGCTTTCTACATGTCAGTCACTTTCCTTTGAACCAGGCAGTTCTGCTCTAGAATAAAATGAATTAATTTTTCATTATATGTCACAAGAGGTAAACCCCAAGTAGAATCATCATAGAATCGTTGAATATCCTGAATTGGAAGGATCATTGAGTTCAGCTCCTGGTCCTGCACAGGACAACCACAAGCACTTCCTGAATTCTGTCAGGCTGGTGCTGTGACCACTCCCTTGGAGAAACTATTCCAGTGCCCAGCCACCCTCTGGGTGAAGAACCTTTTCCTAATATCCAACCTAAACCTCCCCTGACACAGCTTCAGGTAATTTCTTTGGGTCCTATCACTGCTCACTAGGGAGAAGAGGTCAGTGCCTGCCCCAGCCTTTCTTTCCTAACGAAGCTGCGGACCATGGTGAGGTCTCCCTTCAGCCTCCTCCAGGCTGAACAGACCAAGCAACCTCAGCTGCTTCTCATACATCTTCCCTTCAAGATCCTTCATCATCTTTGTAGCCCTCCTCTGGATGCTCTCTAACAGCTTATTATCTTCTATTGTGGTGTCCAAAACTGCCTAAGGTGAGGCAGTATTAGTGCAGAGCAGAGCAGGACAATAACATCCCTCAACTGGCTGTACTAAGAGGTGTACAAAGATCCTAGTGTATCACTTTTCTTGCATTCTCTTCAACAATTCATTCTGAGATACTACAAAACAAGCAATCCAGTGTATTCTGTAAAATGTATACTCCATCATTTTATCTAATTCCATCTACACACCCACCTGTGCACTTTATTGCTTCTGTGTCATGGTCTTCCAATGACTTATGATTCAGATAAAACTAAATGAAATAAATTAACTCAGGAAGAATTGGAGAGTATTTATATGCTTCCTCTACTGCATTAGTTTTTTTCTTTTTTTCTCTCCAGTGTTGAAAGAGTAACTTTTCACTCTACACAGTTTACCTGTGCCCCCTCAAAGACCTTTGGTAGGGTCCTTTCAGATCTTTTGTTGTTGAAGAGCAGAAACCTTTACTTCAGGCTAAATTCTGTTGCTTTATCCTAGCTATGCATTGTCCCTCAGAGCTTGGCCCCACAAGGCCCTGAGCCTTCCAGAGACTATCTGGGGAGGGACTTAGTTTTGCCTCAGGTGGGATGGCTCAACTAAACTGCAGCTGAGCATTTTCTTAAGCTTTTTCACAAAACCTGTATATCACAAGGACACTATATGAAAAGTACTTAATACTGCAGTTTCCTTAGGCTTGTAAGGTGTTTCAGTGTCTCCTCTGAAGTGCTGCACACTCTTCACTCCCACTCATTTCAGCTCTCACTGCTCACTTCTTTGAATTCACGGAGATAACCTGTGTGCACAAGAGGAACAGTGTTTAACCCTCAGAGTATTCCGCATCTTCTTCACTGGACAGCAGTCTGGCTCCAGTATTTTAAAGCTCAGTTTTGTTGCTGTTTTTTTATAATATTCCAGGAGGAGGGAATTGTTTCATCTGTGATCATTTTGTGAGGGCAGAGTAGCAGACATGGATGGATGATGCAATGGGGTTGCTTGCAGGTGGCCATTTGTTCAGACTCTGCTTGACTGTGTTCAGGGCCAAGCAAAGGAATCAGACTCTGGCATATTGTGCAGTTTTCTAAACCACCTCTCCAGTGCTGAAAATCCCAGCCAAAGTCTTTTAGCAGTGTTTATTTTTTGCATGTATTTAGTTAACAGAAAAGGAGCCTTTCAGTGCAGATAAAATTTCCCATTCTTTCAAAAACCAATCCTTTTTGTTATATTTATTCATCTATCAATGCTGTGAAAGTTTAATATGCTCCAGCCATTGATTTCAGTAGCCAATGCTATTTTTCCTGTTTATTATAATTTATTGTCTCATTGTGGCCAGTAGTTTGCACTTAGCTGAGTTTCCCACACAATATACAGGAAACATCTCTATAGCATCAGGCTTCCTCAGATTGATTCCCACAGGGGCCAGGAGGGACAAGCCACTCCCAGGTGCTTTGTGATGTGACTGCGGAGAGTCATGTTAAATCCACCATTTGGAGACTTCCTTCCTTGCTCCTACGGTAGCACACACTGTAGCCAAGTCAGGTCTGCTCCCACTACATGCTCTCCCACACAATCTTTGGGAAAATTTTACCTGCATGTGTGCTTTCACAATTGTATCCCTTTCTTTTCAAGCATTTAACACATTTGTTACCGAGCTCCAGTGAAAATGTGAGTCTCCAAGGGTTTCTGTTTGTATTAGAACAAAGTTAATGAAATTATTCACTTAGGTTATTTTTTTTCAATTTACCTTTCCTCGCTGTTGATTAACTGATGATTTGCAAATGTTAACTGATGTATTAAGTTGTCTAGGTGGAGGTGCTGTGGGTAGTAAAGAGAGCCAGTACACATATGTTCCTTTGAAAACATTCCTTAAATAATACCCTCCAGAGTCTCCTGGGAAAGCTGGGAAATTAAATGAACATTGTCTGTGTCTCCCTCATGAGCAATACTTCCCTATGAACAAACAATGAGTTCAAGGGTTTAGAACAGAGATAACTTTATTGGGAGTGGGGGAGCAGCATAGGGAAAGTTGAATATGGAATTAACTTCACAAAGTCAGTGATTCATAAATCAATTCTATTAAACTATGTCATCACCCCTTCCTGCTGCCTTCCCTCTTCACTCCCTTTTTCTGCGTCTCCCCCTCCACTCCACCTCCTCACCCTCCCGGATGTGCTGCACAATAGCCCCAAGCCTGCTCTCCTCCCTTGGTCTTGGTTAGTCACTGCTTACCTCAGCTCACACTGCGCATGGTTTTTTATGTGTTTGGGGTTTTTTTTTTGGTTTTTGTTTTTTTTTTTTTTNAAAGTCAAAGTTGTCTGAATCAGTTCCAGTTCTTGACCTTACAAGGTCACACTGTGTTTGCCATTTACAAAGAGTGCTGATTCCAGCTCAGATGCTGGAAAAGCTGCAGTTGGTAGCCCTGGCTGAAGTAACCTCAGCTCTGCTGAATATGCTGTGGTTGTCCTTGTACTTTCTTTGGTTTGCTCGGGTTTTGGCAAGGAGCACTGCAAATGTTGGACAAACTGGCATATAAGAAACTGTGTTTAAACACAGAAAAACTCATTTTTGCCATGATGTTGTTCAATCACTTGAATAGATTGCCCAGAGATCTTGTAGTCTCCATCCATATAGATATTAAAGGTCTGATGGGAAATGACCCTCAGCAACTCTGAGCAGGTCGGTTGGACTATGTGATCTCTAGAGGTTGTTTCCCACCTCTTCCATGCTGTGATTCTGTAAAAAGTGTGCTGTTTTCAGTTGTCAGCCAGGATACCTGCAATAGCAGCTCAGAGCAACAAATACTATTTCATATGAATCAAATAAGTTTAAAAATGCAGTAGTGGGTTCTTTTTAAAAGTGATTGCCAGAATAATATATTTGGAAATATTCTGAGACCCTAAATGCTTATGTGGGTAGCAAAAACTTTGGCAAAGTTCATGATCAAATGCTATAAATTAAGTGGTTAAATTGAAGTGTTCATGCCAGACTCATGACTGCTCAATACAAATTCTTTCTAAATGAAAGTTAACTGGCTTTTTTTTATTTGTTAATAATTCCCTTTTGCCAAAAACCAACAGAGCACAGCTTTCCATTTTCCCTTTCCTGCCCCTATAGAAAGAAGTCAGACTATTGTTTTGTCTAATATATAAATGGCACCCATGACAAGAACACCATAATACCTATGTCACCCTCAATAAAACCCCAGGCATTTAGTTAGCTCCTGGTAAGTCTGAAGAATAAATTGTTTTCTAAGTTCTCACTTCAAAGCACAACAAGGACTAGCTCCAAGTTGCCTCTGGTGCCAGTATTAATTTTAACTGACCATACCAGAGATATTTATTTAATTGACCAATGCTCTTTTTAATATTTGTTTGTTTATTGGCATATATTTGTATGTGTGTGTTAAAACACAGCAAACCCAGCTAATTCTCTATTTGTCTAGCAACCTTTAGGAGTGGTTGCATTTCTTTTCTGTCAGGAAATTAAGTGAAAATGTTTATCATGAGAAGATTACCATCTTGAGAAATAGAAAGTGGGATGAGTTTTTCTTCCTCCTGGGACTTGCTGCAGATTTACAAATATATTGACCAAAATGCTTGGTGCTCCATCATTGCTTTTTGTCTTGGCATCCAGTTTGCTCTTTTTATTCACTGGCAATTACCTTCTGCTCAGAGGTGCAGCTAAGCATCTCTAAGAAATGTGCTTCTTTTACTGACTGTCTTTCTGTTCTTCTGCTGATATTTGTCACTTTGTTTCGGTTTTTCCCTTCTAATCTCTCTTTTAACTTATAATTTCTCTTGTTCTAAGGAGCTTCTGCACATACAAAATGGCTATTTTTCTCTGACTCTTCCTTGTCTTTTGTCTTGGTTCCAAATTTGCATATTCAGACCATTCTCCTTTTCAGGCAGAACCTTCTATAATTACCTGACTGTAACTTTATGGGACTTGCAGCAATGTTATTACTTATTACCAACCATAAGGGCAATGACTAGAAAGCCATCCCTCTAAAACTTCTATATGTCCTGAAAATGCATAGAAAAGTTAGAATATATCTGGAATCCAGTGGACTTTTTTTCTCTGCAAGTTCTGTTAAGTTCACAAAATACTTTTCTGTGCTTTATAGGACTGAAATGACTGGGTGAAATTGCTCAGATGCCTGAGGTAACACACTGAGCTGTCTGGAATGATAATGATTATTCAAATGATAATTATCCAAATGACCCAGATTTCTTCCTTGCTGTATCTTGACAAATGGCTAGGCAGTGACATCTCTGCTGTCTGTGGTTCTGTGGCCAGTCACGTCTGGATACCTATGTAGGTAAGCTGTATATAGCAACAATGACAACAAGGCATATCAGGAGTTTGTTGTCTAAATGACAATGTGTTTAGTGAAGTTTTCAACATTACTATCTCCTGCAGCTGGATCTTGTTTTTCTCTTTCTATTGTACTTCATTTTTGTCTTTATGTTACAAGTTCCTCTATGTATTGCGAAAATTCAGAATATGCAGGCTATTTGCAACCAGTTGTTGCCAATTTGCACGAATTAATTTTGTCTAAGTGTTTGTCCTGAACCATGTGCAGACCAGGATAACACCAATATTTTATTTAGTTTGCAGAGTTTATAGTTGCAGGCTCACAGTTTAGGTGAGATAAAATATGATTTATACTGGAAACATCCCCAGTGGCATGTTTCACTTGCCTCCCTGATCTCTCTGATTACACTGTGGGAAGATTTCCATCTAAGTTAGCAGTTTATGGTGACTCTGCTAAACAGATTAGACTTCAAAAATAGCAGTTCTGTACCAAAGGAAATTATGACCAATAGAACTCCTCTTTTGTCTATTTCTGGACCTTAGTACAGTTAGCTTTCCTTTGTGTCCTGTGTTTTGAGAACACTTCTCAAACAATCCTTTGGTCTTACTTGGATTTTTAATGTTTTTCTTTATCTGTTGTTTGTTTTATAGGTGACTTCTCATTGTACCCTCTTCCTCTTTGCCACCTTACCATGAATTCATGTCCCACTCTTGCTCCCACAGCTACAGGATTCAGAAGTGCAAATGCTCAGAACAGTGTTTCTGACTGTAAAAACAGTGGTGTACCTTGTGAAACAGTCACCTCCTGGTCTCTGCTTTGTGTATTGATAATTAATATTGTCTCTGGCTCTTACACTCATCTTTAGCCCTAAAATGATGGACGAAAAAACCTGAAAAGCAGGTAGAAACAGCAGAACAGCAAGATATGGCTAAAAAGTAAACAGGAAAAATCTTAAGCAAAAGGATAAGCAGATTTGTAAAATATGAGGTGCCATGACCCTTCTGACTTGCTAGTAGTTGGCCTTGGAGTGTCTCTTCCACATGATCATGGGTCAGACAGAAAAAAATCCACACCAGTTCTCTCACCTGTTAGCCAGTTGTCTACAGTACCTTTTTCTCTCCAGACAAATATAATAAAAGAGAAAGGCCCTCTTCTGTCTCTGCAACAAACCTGATGCCATTAAAATGCACTGTTAAACACTAAAAGAAAGAACCCAAAAGTAAATACTTGAGACCTAGCATTTCTCTTAATGCCTTCTTACATAGAGGAAGAGCTTAGACAGATGCTTTCAAAAGTCCAAAGTTTTCCAGAGGAGCACAATTGTAACCTCCCAGAGTCCCAGTGGCAGAGTACCACTTGCGGGACACATTCTGCACTTGTGGAATTTTGATGAAGCACCATAAGATTTTGTCAGCACATTTTTTATCCCAACTGTTGAACTTGCAATGAAGTGCTATGGACATAAGGAGCATGCGCATCATTAGTTACTCACGTTTGCAGCTTATTCTGATTTTGATTCCCACCTTTCTGGTTCTAAAACCTCCTAACCAGTTAAATAACATAAAGAAAATGAGAAAGTCTGAATAGGCTGTACACTTTGAAAATATTTGATGTAGCTGCATGCTTTTTATTTGAAACTGGCCTATATCCAGCTGGTTAGGAGAAGAAGCAGAAAGAACTGCTATTTATCTGTAAAAAAATCATTGACTGCTTGGAGATACTTCCCTGATTTAGACTCTTACGTTGCTCATCATTCTGTATGCCAGCTGTCTCCAAAAAGAATACATTAAAGGATTTAACTGCTACAAAGATAAGATCATAAATGAATACATGAAAAACTACACATAAGGCAGGACATTTTTAATAGCATTCAAATAAGAAAGAAATTTAGGACAAGAGGAGTTGGCATGAAGTATTGCCAGAGAAGATTTAGATTGGATGTTAGGAAAAATTTCTGCACTTAAGGGGTTGTCAAACATTGGAACAGGTTGCCCAGGGAAGTGATGAAGTCACCATCTCTGAGGGTATTTAAAAGATGTGTAGATGTGGTGTTCAGAGACATGGTTTAGTGGTGGACTTGGCAGTGCTGGGTAAATGGCTGGACTCCTGGTCTTAACAGTTAGACATAAATGATTCTGTGACTCAATGATTCTATGAAATCTAAATTGAGGAAGCAGAAGAACTCAGTGACTCTGCATCAAGTGGCTGTGATAATTTCTGCAGAGCACTGAGCTCCTGTAAATGATCTGAAAACAATGGAAGTTGACATTGGTGGCCAATTCGGATTGAATCCTAAAATTTCGTGTCATTGTATAGAGTGCAGTACACTCAACTGGAAGGGAGAATCCCTGAAACATAAATCAAAATGAGATGAGGTAAATTGAACTAAATTTTCAAAATTTTTCCATGTATTTGATTTATTTGGAAAATATATCATAAAAGAGCATAATTTCTCTTTCTCCTCACCAATAAAGCCTTCTTGAGCCTTAGAATCTTGAAAGATTACCAAGAAAGACGTACTTGTCCCCAAACGATAACTTCCTAAAACAGAAGTACTGAAAGAGAAATTGCTGTAATCACTAAATCTTATTGCAAAGTCCCCTGTGCACCACATAAATGACAATATTTGTTTCAAAGTCATTGTCATGTAACCTGTGATTCTGAACATCCATATGGGATCTCTGTTTATCTTCTGTACAAATGTGTGCTTTATATGGGTTAGTCTATCTCTTATTGCAAAGAGAACTCTTCATTTTCAATATTCAAATGAGAGTGATTTTTTTCACTACTTTTTTTTTAAACCTGAAGGTTGCAAAAAACTTGTTCCTATATACAAAATATTGCTTTCCTCTTTTAGTGTGTTTTAGTGGTAGATAAACTGTGCTGGAATTTCTGAAGAGCAGGAAGTCCCCAAAGAGCATATAAAATCAGTAATGACCTCAAGGAAATTAACCTGCATATAGTAAGCAAAAATGTCATTCTATACTGGTATATCTATCTTAAAACAGATGCTGCACAGATGCCGGCATTGGTTCCAGTGGAACAGGCATCCTCTAAGGTTTATATTAGGAACTGGCTGTTAGGCTTATAGTTAATTGGGAAAAATGAAAACCTTTCTCCATCCCTCATTGTTTGATGTAGGCCAATTTAAGAAAAATAAGTATACCTATTTTTGTGAATGATGTTTGTAGTTGCTTTAGTCAGGGTATCAAAGAGACTCAAGCAGAACTATCATTGGGCACGCTATGCTATGACCAAATTAGACAGAACTCTTGGTCATCAGCTGGCCACGTACTGGTCCATCTTTAGGCACAGCCAGGGCAGGTAAGCATGGGGTTTGTGAAAGTGGATATGTGATAAGAGAATGGGAATAATAAGGATGTTGGGGTTGAAAGACCAGTCTTCAGCCTTGATGTTTTGGAGTGTCATGAGGAAGTGCTCAGCAGATTCCCAAGACCGATAAAGGATTTTGTCTCCAAATATCCCTAGTGGCCCACTACTTTCTGCAAGGCAGTGAAGGCATTATTTTCCCACCAAAAATATGGGAGATGTGCTGAAAACTGAGTGCTGTAGCTGAAACATCCCAGATACCTGTTGAAAATTCCTCTCTGCAAGGGACAGATGGTTGTATGAGAGAGTTTGTATTTGTGCCAACAGAATCATTCCAAACACCCACATCGTGAAGGTCACTAAGTGCAGAATTAGCACAGACATCAGCTTCAGGATGATGGTTGCCAAGTCCTGGGTGCACCTGGATGAAACTGAAACATAATCATCCTGGGGTGAGTCATGTTTAGTAACTGTGTCCCGAGTAAACCTACCAAATGCATATCAAGCTGAAATAAAACATTAGTACTTCATTAAATTACCTTTAAAAAGCAATTTAAAGTCATTGGATCAGTAGCACAAAAAAAGAGGATAAAGAGCCAAAGGCTGGATTCCTGGAACAAGCTTGCATGCAGAACTACAATTTCTAAGTCTTAGGCTTCCTGCCAACCAGCAGAATATCTTACATGAGAAGCTACAAGAAACAGCTCACTTCTAGCAAGAAGCAATAAACACTAGATAACTATTTCTAGAAAGCACTAGCAAGGAAATACTGCTCTGAAAACAGCAGTACAGTTGAAAGTAAATATACAAGGAATCTAAGATTTTCTGAAAGAAGGAATTAATGTTTATTATTCATAAATAGTTTTTAATTTAAATGCTTAAAAAGAAGGTGATTGTGTCCTCCTAATGGTAATAATCTTCTCCAAATGCCACTTGCTTCACTCTCTTCAAGAGAAATGGCCAATGTTTTATATTTTGATACAAAATGTTGCAGTACCTTGAAGTGGACACATTGAGCAGAATTCCTCCATTTTATTTTTGGGGTTTTTTTTTTACATTTCTTGATCCTTCTTCTTCTTCTTCTTCTTATTATTATTATTATTTCTTAGTCCCTATGCCTGGTTCCAGTTGAAAATTATCAGAAGTCAATTACAGCTTTTTAGCAAGAACTTGGATTGTCGAGAGAATGAACTTTTGATAAGCTTCTTGGCACACCAAGTCTGAGTAGGAGGCTATCTTTTCCAAAGAACCCTACAGGTAATTACCAGATGTTTTTGTACACTTACCCTTTCTCCTTCTGACCATACTATTTTTTTGTCATTCTTCATTTTCATGTTGTCCCCAGTCTGCAGATTTGCCTGCAGTAGTATTGATTTTTTTTCTTTCTGTTCATGAACATTGTTTATTTGGCCTCACTTAATCAAATCTGTTTCTTATTTTCTGACACTAGACCTTTAAAGTGGTTCTGCGTAGTCTGCTTCCTAACCATTTTGTTCTAATTCCAAAATAATTCCTTTGTCCCTTCCAGATGAAGCCTTTATTCTACTCAGCTGCTTTCTTCTATTCATGCTTCTCCTGCCTAGCTCTGAAACCAATCTATTCCAGCATAGCCAGTTTTTCCATGGGGGGCACTTTGTCTCAGATTTGGATTCAGTGTTATTTTTACAAATTTCTCTGGCAATATTCACTGTTGCCATCATCTGCAAAGAAGGAAAACAAGTGTGAAGAACATTTGTCTCCTAAAAAGGTTTTTGCTCTGGGCCTAATCTGCATGTCCATTCTGGTGAAAGAAGTATTTATGTCTGAGTTAAAAATAAGGTTGACAAATAAATACTCTAGAGTTCTCTCCCCTCTTCACCTTCCCAATAGAAATTGTTATAAACGTTCTTTATTTTTTAAAATCTCAACTTCCTAACATCTCCCAAATGAACTTTGTTCTGTGCAAATCATCATGATTTGCACATCTCCTTATAGAGAAAGAAATTATAAACATTATTCTCATATTCCAGTAATCTTCTTCACTCAAATAATTATATTTAGTTAAATATGTAATTTAATCACTAAATAATTGCACATAGAGAATCATATTCAGCAATTCCTGAAAGTCCTAGTCTCCACAAAGGTACTATCTATTTAACATTCTCTATTTCCCAGCATTCTATTGCCTGGACCATTTTGTGTAACTATACCTCCAGGCTGCTATTCTTACAACTTTAGTTTCATTTTCTCCTCTGTGAAATTAAGTCCTGGTCCTGAAAGGTGCTCAGTACTTGTGGTGCAGTCACCTCTATTTCCATTTGAAATCAATGGGAAAGAATGATGCTCACCCTTTTGTGTTACTGATTCTTCCTGAGAGAGAGCAGTCAAAGGTTTGTAATATTGGTCTTTCAGATGATTGAATGTCAATCTCGTCAAATTGCAATTCAGACTTTCTTGACCTCTGGTTAATGTTGTTGACTCCATTTAACATTCCATCTTAAATTAAAAAAAAAATAAAAAAATAATAAA